>OX333074.1:3863860-4463860 GCA_946863875.1 Alloplasta piceator
TTTATAAATTTACAAAAGTATATACTAGAAGTGCAATTGTTGATTCATCAATTTCATTTAACTGCCTTAATCTCCATAAATACATACATTCACATCATGTGAACATTTCTTTCCATTTCCAACAACACCGTAAAATTGTTCCCCCAAATATGTGTTATTCCATGATGCGTGTTGGAGATTACTTTCAAGGTCAAGATCGAGAAGATCAAGAATGAATACAGGTTTCGCAAAAAAAAACCATAAACAAATAAAAAAACAACAAAAAACCAAACAAAGCCAAAATCCCACTGACGTTTCCTTTTGTTTCTTTGTTCTTTATAGGGATGACCGTTACAATAGGAAAAAGTTATGCCGCGTGCAATCTCTGAGGATGCACCGAACGGGTAGTCAAAAGCAAAAAGGGATAATGCTGACCGAACACAAGATCAAGATCCACAAAAAGGAGGAGTTGGAGAATACGACATATCAGAACGAGAGGAAGGGAGAAGCTGATGAACAGGAAGAAGAAGAAGAAGAACACGAAGTACAAGGAGAGGAAGAAAAGGAGCAGGAGAATGGTGAGAACGACAATGATAACAAGAATAACGAAAAATGCGATGACAATACGATACTTCCGTTTTGCGAGGTAAAAATTCAGTATGGGAACGATGAAGCGGCGATAGTCGACGAGGGCGAGGAACTCGTGCATCTAAACGACGATATGGTCGAGGACGATGTTCACGGTGATTATTCGTGTCAAAAGTGCAAGATACACTTTGCAACATGGAACATGCTGAAGAGACACACGATATCCGATCACGAGGCTATCGATTGTTACAAATGTCGCATGTGTCTGAAGGTATACGACAAGCTATTGGCATTCGAGTCTCACGTTGTCAACGAACACGGCACAGGTGTCGATCGTGCCGATGAATTTCTCGTGAAAATGACCCTGTATCGCGTCTCACGCGGCACATCGTCCTACACGAGAGTCAAGAGAAAATGCAACGCCCGACGATCAATGATGACTTGCATCGGCAACGAAGAAACGAAGAATGAGCTTCTCTCGTGCAGCAAGTGCGAGTACAAGGTCAGCGATAAGCGTAAACTGGCGCGTCACGTTGGCAAACACGTTGACGACGAGAGATACGCCTGCAAAACGTGCGGTGGACAATTTCGCATACGCCGTGATCTTCGATATCACGTTAGATTCGCGCATCGCGATAAAACAGCGATTTGCGATTATTGCGGCAAAACATGCAGAACCGTACAGGCATTGCAGTCCCATCGTAAATTCGTACATCTTCGTGATAAATTCGAGTGTCACTTGTGCTGCCGCGTTCTCGTTAGTCAGAAGAATCTCGAAGCTCACATGACGAATGTTCACGTTAATAAAAAACCGCCCAAGATTCAGAAGGAAAATAAAATTTGTCACGCTTGCGGCAAAGCTTTTCGCAGACGCGATCATCTCAGAAGTCACATGAGCGTTCACACCGGTGAGAGACCTCACGTATGCTCGATATGCAAAGAAGCATTCGCCAAGAGAGATTCACTGAGGCAACATTTGTTGCTTCACACCGGTGCTAAACCTTATGTTTGTGATATTTGCGGCAAGGCGTTCGCACAAAAACCCGGTTTGTCCGGACATCGTAGATCACATCCGGGACCACATCCGCCGTTACCGCCCGTTTTCATCGGTCCGATACTCGAGGATGTACTGCGACAGTGTTACGAACAATAACGATAATTTCAGCTTTGTTTTGAACCATCCGCGACGAGGTATAACAAGAATCTTAACAATTTTAACGTTTATCGAATGTTCGTTCCAAACGCTAGTTTTTAATGTAAAGGTGCCAAAACAATTTTTTTTCAAATTTCGATAATCCAGTTTCTATCGTATGAATTGCCTCATGTTACCCAAAAGCGTGAAGAAACGAATCACTAGCAGGGTTGCGAAATTTGTAATGTAAAAGTAATGCATTATTCATTACTTTTAAAATGTGTAATGGAAAAAATTCGCTTTACCCATTACAATGTAGCGCGTAATGGAAAAAATTTGAATTACCCATTATAAAGTAGTGTGTGGTGGAAAAAATTTTCATTATCCATTACAATGTAGTATGTAATGGAAAACATTTTCATTACCCATTACAATGTAGTGCGTACTGGAAAATTTTTTCATTACTCATTATAATGTAGTGTGTAATGGAAAAAAAATGCATGACCCATTAAACTGTAGTGTGTAATAGAAAAATTTCCATTACCCATTGCAATGTAATGTGTAATCGACAAAACTTTGATTGCAATTTTGGGAATGGAAAAATACAGATGAATAAATTATTGCAATTGCAAAGGATATTGGCCAAAGCAAACGCTGAAAAAAGTATATTTAGAATTGCAGTACAACGTTCAACTTTTTGTATGCACATAGATGCGTTTTAGAATTTAAGGTACTTAAGTCATTAAAATGTAATGCAAAGTTGCAATAATTTATTCATCTATATTGTTTCATTCCCAAAATTGCAATCAAAGTTTTGTCCATTACACATTACATTGCAATGGGTAATGGAAATTTTTTCTATTACACACTACATTGTAATGGGTAGAGACATTTTTTTCCATTACACACTACATTGTAATGGGGAATGGATTTTTTTTTTCATTACACACTACATTGTTATGGGTAATGGAATTTTTTCCATTACACACTACATTGTAATGGGTAATAAAAATGGCAATGCATTACAAAAAGTAATGCATTACTTGCAACCCTGATCACTAGTATACAAGATGTACAAAAGTCTTCTCCTATATGATAAGTTTTGTTTTATCTTCCTTCGTTCTGTTGTAATCGCGAACGAGGGAAACGAACGAAATTATTGTGTTTTACTCATATCGTTATTGATCATGTTTTCTCTCGATGCGAAAAACGGCGACTCAATAAAGATTCCGTGAAAAAATTATATTTTCGCATAAGCTCATTTCTTCAATACAATTTCTACAAGGTCACTTATTTTCCTGTCTCATAAAAATTACAAAATAAGATAGAATATTTTGATTTTTTGGTCCATGCTGTCTCGTTTTCAACGAATTTCAACGATTTACCGTGAAAAAATGCATCGAATTTCTCCTCTGACGTACGAGAGCCCTCGAAAGAAACTGATTGATATTTATCAATGATATTTTGCTCTACAATTTTCGTCACAAAAAAAATGTCACATGTCCTCCGATATTCCCCCGTCGATTATTGATCCGATCGTAAAAAAAAAAAAAAAAAAAAAAAAAAAAAAAAAAAAAAAAAAAAACCCTCGTCGTAAAAATACGAAAGCGAGAAAGCATGTCTAACGCGTTTTATCCGAAAAATATGTTTCAGACTCGCTGAAAGAACGAAGAGCGAGAGCGTTGAGACACGTGGAATGTTCATCTACGATCGTGAATCGTTGGTTATGAGGAAATGGCAAATATTGGAATTCGACGGTAAGCCTTATTACGCATTCGTGCCGGAGAACGATGAGCCATTTTCCACGGAGGACATTTCACCGGAAGTCCGGAATAGAGAAGTGCAGACTGGTCGCATGAAGGAGGAAATAATGACGGACGATTGTGCCTACGACGACGAGATTCTCGAGAATGATTCGAGCTTTTACAATTACAACGACGAGAATGAGGGAGCATTGAGCGACAAAGAGCTCGATAATGAGAAAACCGTGAAAATGGCAAATTCCACGAGTCCAGCGGAAACGGAGATGAAGAAAAAATCACTCGGTAGTTTGTATCAGGTGAAGGTGGAGGGCAGCAAAGTGACCCTCGAGAGACTCGAGGAAAATGTCGTTGACGATGGTTCGATGAAGATACTGTCGGGAACGTTGAAGCAGGAACAATCCCACGAGATATCGGATTACGAGATGAACGAGACTCTCGTTGAGGTGAACGACGATGACGACGATGACGATTATCTCGCCGGTGAGAATCACGAGGATGACGAGGATGAAGAAGAAATTGTGAAGGACGATGAGGACGAAGAATCGAGCGATCATCGATCGATGTCTCCGCAAACATCGCCATATCCGCTCTCACCATCGTCACTTCCGGAAGACAAAGAAGGTCACGAGGACATTGAGACAGCGGAAACGAGAATCGAGTCTCAGCGTGAATCGCAGAATCCACGAAAATCCTCGCCCTTCGTTGAAATGACCGGCGGACCATTGAAGTGCAAATTGTGCTCTGAAACATTCGGCTCGGCGATAGCATTCAGAAAGCACGTTGCTTGGACCCACAAGAAAAAAGTTTGCGTTCAGGAGAACGGAGCTTACATATGCTCGGTGTGCGATTATCGAACATTGAAGAAATCACTCTTCGTCGATCATTTGGCGAGAAAGCACGAGACATGGACGAGAAAAAGACAGAACAGCATTGTATTTCCCTGTGAAGCTTGCGGTTTTGTGTGTCGTTCGAAACATTCTCTTCAGTCGCACTTCATTCGTAAACATACCGATCGTTACGAGCATTGCTGTCAATTTTGTACGAAAAAATTCAAGGTCAAGGGTGATCTTACGAATCACATAAGATTTCATCACAAGGAGAAACCGATAAATTGCGATGTTTGCGGTAAACTCTGTCAGAACACGGGCTCTCTGTACGTTCATCAGAAATGGGCCCATTACAAGCCGAAGTACGAGTGTCACATTTGCAAAAGACGAATGGTGACGCAGGAAAATTTGGATCAACATTTGGTCTCGCAGCACGAGCAGAGAGAAAAAATCGTTTGCGCTCAGTGCGGCAAAACTTTCACGAAGAAAGACTCGTTCAAGAGACACATGGCTGTACACACCGGAAGTAAACCTTATCCTTGTCCGATATGCACGAAACCGTTTGCTCGACAATCGCAGCTTCGACAACACGTTCTCATACACACGGGTCAACGACCCTTCGTTTGCGACATATGCGGCAAAGGCTTCACCCAAAAACCGGGCTTGATCTGTCATCGCAAGACACATCCGGGCGTGCACGCGCCACTTCCGGTTATGCCCATCGCCGATCTCGTCAGAGAATTTATCGCGCAGAACGAGGATTGCCACGCTCGGGATAACGATCTCGAATGAAAAAAAAACGGAAATCGAATTTGATGTTGTTGAAAGAAACTTGTTTCTTCCCACACTGATTTGGTCGTTACGAATTGCTCCGGTCTCTGCAAAGTAGAAATATTCGAAATTCTTTGCAATACGATGCCAAATGTTATAATTCGATTACACAGCCACACAAAAAAAAAATCGGCCTGGGGGTCTGACCATGTACACTGTATGTTTTTGGGGTCGCTGAATCCGAATACGAGGTTGTTTTAACCCCAGCACGTCAGGGTTTAGCTGAAACCTCAAAAAGCACTCCAAAATTAAGTTCCTAAACTATTATAGTTACGAAAAAATCGTTCTGGGTTCGTCTTGATGAGTATACTTGTGGCCAGGGTTGCAAGTAATGCATTACTTTTTGCAATGCATTTGCATTTTCATTAACCATTAACATTTAATGGTTAATCAAAATTTAATGGAAATGGAAATTTTATGGTTAATGGAAATATTTTCCATTAATCATTAGCCATTAAAAAAGTAATGGTTAATGCATTACTTTTTCATTAAAAATTTTGCAACCCTGCTTGTGGCTACTAAAAAAAAAATATTCCGAATTTTTTTTTTTTTTTTAAATGACAAATGTGGAGAATTTTGAATCTTTATAAATCTTTTTTTATATATTACCTTGTACTGATCTTAGAAGATTCTGAAATTTTCAGAAAGGTGTTTTTTGTTTTTTCAAAACCATGAATTTTTTAATTTTAAAAAATCGTGTAAATCCACTATCATCATTAAATTTTTGCTTAAATTTTTATTATATAATACCTTGGACTGATCTTAAAAGATCCTGAAATGTTCAGGATGGTGTTTTTTTGTTTCAAAAATTAAAAGATCCTGAAGATTCCAGGATCTTTTAAGATCAGCCCAAGGTATTATATAAAAAAAAATTACCAAAAAATTTAATGTTCATCGTGGATTTACACGATTTTTAAAAATTTAAAATTCTCCAAATTCATCATTTCTCAAAAAAAAAAAATTCGGAATATTTTTTTTTCGTAGCCATAAGTATACTCTTCAAGACGAACCCATTTTTTGAGGTTATAGCCAAACCCTGACGTGCCGGGGTTAAACCAACCTCGGATTCGGATTCAGCGACCCCAAAAAATACAGTATACATAGTCAGACCCCCAGGCCGAAATTTTTTTTAAATTTTGTGTGGCTGTGTTATCAATCAGCGTGTGCGATTGATGACATTGTTCAATGAACTTTCCTGACTCTCGTTTCGATGTTTAATGATCGACAATTTTACGCGATGCATTATTTCTGTCAGACAATTTTAGATAGATATCTCTTCCAAAAAAATATCGCAAAAAATTAGTCTCAAATCGCCTTACTTTTCTGTTAGTGCCAGATAAATGATGAAAAACTCTGTGAATAACTCTGAAAATGAAGAAAAAACGGAGGTACTATTTTAGTTATACGTTAAAAAGACAAAATCCTTCGATTGCGCTACCAAATATTGTTTCTTTGTTTATCTCATTACTTCGAGATATAAATATTTCCTATTATTTTCACGTGGATATTAATTCCAGAAGAGATGCTTGGAATATATCCACCGATATGCGAGATCGACATTTTATCAAATGTAATAGCAATAGAAGTTGACTTCAAAACGGAGAAACTTGACGTTTTTGCCATTCTACTATTCAATATTTTTCTAAGATTAATAAGTTCGGTTATATCCTTGATTAGTACCAATAAATACATTAACTTGAGTTTTTAATAAATTTTATTCGCGTAGTTTCCTTAAAGTTTTCTATATTTTACATTTTTTTCTTCCCTGTTATAATTTTCAAAATTCAGCGAGGATTGACTTGGGCATTTCAACGTTTTTCACCAACGGAAATTGAAAGAAATGCAGAATCTTGGCAAGGATCGATGCCGGAATAAAATTATAGAAATCAAATTGAAAAAACGAATTCCAGAATTATAGAATTCAAATATTATAGATTCCCAAAAAATACACAAAATAATATTTGCTCGTGAAAAAAATATCACAAAAAGACCCTAGGGGTATAAGCATGGTGAATCTGCCCCCGAAAGGTTTTTACATGATACTTAGAGCATAAGTAGGTACTAGTAAAATAATAAGATCCTGAAAGTTTCAGATCCCTAACTCAATTGGTTATTGAGAAAAAGTGAAATATGTAAAAAACAGAAAAAAAAAAATTCTCACGATTGATTCCCAAATCGATTGATCTAAAATTTTTATTGGTTTTGGGGGCTGATAATAGCTCCGAGGAAAAAAATTAAGAGCTAAATAGCTCTATAAAATCTTTGAAAAAAAAAATATTTTTTTTTCATTTTCAATTTTTAACCGTGATACAATTTTAGCACAATTATGAAACAATTTTTTTTTTCAAACCTTCTATATTTCACTACAACACTATGAATTTTAAAAAATTTAAAAAACGGTACGCCATAGTAGAAAAAAATAAAAACCACTTTTTATGTTTTGGTATTTTAACGTATATTTACATAATTTGTATTTATTAAAAATAATATTTCATATTCAAAATAACAAAATTTTTTTTTTGCCACAGTCAAAAAATAAACCAGGTAAATATCAATAATCAATTTTATAGTAATTTTAACGAATATTTTTAGGAACAACATTTTATTATAAAACTCTATTATTTATATATTTTTTATAGATTTGTGACATAGAGATATCCGAAAATTATCGAATTGATGAAAGACAAGATCATTTTTTTTTCTGAACAAATGTAAACTTTCAAAAAAATTTAAGTTTAATTTTATTCTTTTATTGTTTTTTCTTAAAAATTAATAAACCCAACAGTTCACACTAATAAAAGAATTTGTTGAAGACTGCGCTGATATACTGTAAAATACAATTACAACGTAAAAAAAAGTTTTTTATAAATATAATAAATAATAAAAAGAAAGACATACCTAAATCATAAATTTTTCAAAAATATTGCAAAATCACATTTCATTAATCTTGGTCACCGTTTTCTTCAATCGCAGGTGAAATTTATTGTCTCTATCATATAATTTGCTCAATGTTTCAGCAGGCGTCGAAATTTCCGACAAATATCTTCCGTGTGGCAAATAATAAATAATCGCGTCAACATGGAAGCAACATCCACTAGTTCCAAGACCATTTGCACATTCACAGCTGAAATGTGATTCCGCAATATTTTTGAAAAATATATCTTTGATTTTGAGATAGTTGTTTGCCTTTTTATTATTTATTTATTAAAAACTTTTTTATGTTATAATTGTATTTTACAGTATCTATCAATCTTTAACAAATTCTATTATTAGTGTGAACTGTTGGGTTTAATAATTTCTAAGAGAAAACAGTAAATGAATAAAATTAAACTTAAATTTTTTTGAAAGTTTACATTTGTTCAGAAAAAAAAATGTTCTGTCTTTTATCAATTCGATAATTTTCGGTTATCTCTATGTCTCAACTCTATAAAAAAAAAAAAAATCGAGTTTTATAATAAAATGTTGTGCCTAAAAATATTTGTTAAAATTACTATAAAATTGATTATTGATATTTACCTGGTTTAATTTTTTACTGTGGCAAAAAAATTGGTTGTTATTGTGAATATGAAATATTATTTTTAATAAATACAAATAATGTAAATATGTGTTAAAATACGCAAAAATTAAACCTCAAAACATATAAATAAAATCATTATTTGAGACAAAAAATGGTTTTTATTTTTTTCTACTATGGCGTTCCGTTGTTTGATTTTTTAAAAATTCATAGTGTTATAGTGGAATATAGAAGGTTTGAAAAAAAAATTGTTTCATAATTGTGCCAAAATTGTATTACGGTTGAAAATTGAAAATGAAAGGAAAATATATATATTTTTTTAAATTTTATAGAGCTATATAGCTCTTAATTTTTTTTCTCGGAGCTATTATCAGCCTCCAAAACATATAAAAAAATTAGATCAATCGGTTAGGTCAATCCTGAGCAAATTTTTTTTTCTGTTTTTTACATATTTCACTTTTTCTCAATAACCAATTGAGTTAGGGATCTGAAACTTTCAGGATCTTATTATTTTACTAGTACCTACTTATGCTCTAAGTATCATTTAAAAACCTTTCGGGGGCAGATTCACCATCCTTATACCCCTAGGGCCTTTCTAGAAAAAATATCGCTAATTACCCGATCGAATTGTCCTTCAAATTGACGATAAAAAGTTTCGATATTCTTCTTTTCAGATCAAGGGCATCGAGGAGCGTGAAGAAATTTCGTGGACCTCACAAATGTGCGAAATGCAACGGTGATTTTTTCCACATGACGAAGCTTTCGGAACATTTGAAAAATGTGCACGGGATAGAGCGAGCTTTTCACTGCGACGAGTGCGGAAAAGCATTCAGAAGTGCATCGAACATAAAGCGTCACAAATTGATACACACGGGGGTGAAGAAATTCGTGTGCGATATTTGCAATTGGTCGTGCAATCAGAAGAGCAATTTGGAATTTCATCGTCGTCGTCATGTCAAGGATTACTCGTACAATTGTGCCCAATGTCCGAAGGCTTTTATCCTCAAGGTCGAGCACGACGAGCACACGCAGAATGTTCATGGAAAAAAGAAGAAATACAATTGCGAAATTTGCTCGAGAAGTTACGGTTACAAGAAAAACTTGACCGCTCATTTGAGGCTCCATCATTCCCATCGCGGGACCGAACGGATCATCGCTTCGAAGTACAATTGCAAGCTCTGCGGACGTGATTTTTCTTACGCTCGATTATTGAAGAATCACATGAAGAAACGTCACGGTATCGTTTCTCGCAATGATCGTAAATTTTTGTGCGATCACTGTGGCGCTAGATTATCATCGAAAAAATCACTGGAGTCGCATCAGCGAATTCACACCGGTGAAAAAATACTGAATTGCGACATATGCCAAAAGGGTTTTAGCACAAGAGAATATTTGAAGATTCATCGTCGAACTCACACAGGTGAAAAACCCTACAGGTGCAATCAATGCGGCAAAGATTTTACTCAGAGAACGTCGTTGGTCGTTCATCTGCGTTATCACAACGACGAGAGACCGTATCAGTGTCTCGAGTGTGGCAAAGCATTCGTGACATCGAATTTTTTGAAAAAACATCGTAAAACCCACGATAATACCAGTAAAACTAGTCTAAATATCGCTGAATAATTTTTTCTCAAATCCTGAGAGAAGAAATGCCCGTCTCACTCGCTTGAACATGAGGAAGAAGCAAAAACCTCTCGAATATTTTTCATTATCAAAGAGTTGAGATGAATTGTATAAATTGTTGAATAAATATGAGGCAATATCATTGAAAATATTGTTGGGGGAGAGACCCCGTGAAGATATATTTCTTCCTGCTGTCGTATGTAAAAATAAAGCGGAGAAGATAAAATTAATCCGGAAGATAATTTCAAGGAGCACAGAGAAAAATTATTTAAATCAGAATTATGATCATGCCAAATATATTGAAATTAATCCTTGCCTGGAGAATGTGCGCTCTTTAAGTTAAATGAAATATTGATTGAATTCTCTGAAAAGCATTCGGGAAAAAAAAACCATGCATAAATTATTGTAAGTAAGAAAAAGTGGGGAAAAATGAACTCTTGAGAAAATTAAAACTTTTGGGACACAGAAATTCTCTATTTTTTACTAATTAAAAAAAGTCGCGCCAAGTAAATGTGGTGGATTTTTTTCACATCTGAAAAATCTTAAAAATGTACTTTATTGAAGAATTTCATTTAAAATGGTTTCTTCAATTTAAATTCGAACGATGTCAATCGTTTAATTTAAGGCCATGCGAATACTGAAAATTAAATTAATCCTCTCATACAAACAAAATTTTGCGCGTGTTACAGCGAATGGTTGATGAATCACGATCAGCATTATTCCGTGCATCAGATCTCGATGAATCAGGATATGATAGTCAAGTCGGAAAATTTCATCAGCGGAAGTATCGAGGCTGCATCGAACCCTGACACGTAAGTAAAAACGTTTAAGATATTAAAAATGATTTTAGAAAAACCCACAAAAAACCTTCAAAAAATACATTCATCAATATGGTCTTTTATTTTTTATTTCTTCATTTCTTCTGGCTTAACTTAATGAAATTTGCGAAATTACTCAAATGGTCCATCTTGCCCCACACTTGACCGGAACGTCTAATTTTAATTTCATTTTTGCAAATAACAGATTCCTCAGATTACTTTTAAGAAAAATCAGGCCTTTCTCAAACAGCTGGTTTCTCTAAAAGTGATTTTAAAAAATCGTGCAAATTATAAATTTGCACATAGAATCCTGATTTCTTCTCTTCGAGACTTATTCGAGACTAATATTTAACGATGTAAATATATGAGCCATTCCACGTCAAGTCGGCCACCTCATTTTTTGAAATCGCCAAAAATCGCATACAAATTTTTAGAAAGTAGTTCTAACTATCAAGAAAACTCGTGATTTTTTTCAGATTTTTAAATTACATATTTTAGCCGGAAAAAAATACAAAAATTTTGTTTGTCCCATGTTGTAACTGGAAAATTATTCATCGTACGAAAAAAAAAGTATGACATGAAATTTAGAATTTTCAACGTGCTTTTCACTGACATTTTTTACAAACTCCTCCGAAAGCTCTATATGCCATTTTCGGAGCAAATAATATTTTGATATTTTTTTTCTCAGAAATAACATCTTCGATTCGTCTGTAGTTTTAACAGTTTTTTACTTGATATATTTACAGATTATAAAAAAATAGGCTTAGTGGACAACCCATTCCTTCGCATGCATTTTTATTGGCACAATCTATCATTATAGAGTGATTTAACTAAATAGTGTAGATATTGATATTTTATCATTATTAATCGTAGACAGGGAAATTTAATAAAACAATCTCGTTTTGATAATGCGAAGACGATTCCAGGAACAAAGCAGTATCATTGCTTAATTTCCAAAAATCATGGCCAAATCGAACTAAAAAAGTATTCATTGGCGATAGAATCGTTGGTGTATCCAAAGAGGGTAAATTAATTCTCTTTTGCAATCAAGAGACGTGACTCGCCTTTGACTCTAATTTAAATTGACTTTATCGGTGTACAGGGGTCCATTGATGAATAAGTTTATTAAAATGTACAAAAAGATATTTAAACAAATAAAAATGGAAAAAGTTTAAAAAATTGAAAAAGTACAAAAAATAAATAAAAATGCGGGCTGTATAAAATATCTATAAATAGTCTCAACCCTGCTAATGTTCGAGAGAAATTTGTGTATTCGTTTGGGATGAAAAACGCATGCGAAGGAATGGGTTGTCCACTAAGCCAATTTTTTTGTAGTCTGTAAATATATAAAGTAAAAAACTGTTAGAACTGCAACCAAAACGAAGATGTGAATTCTGAGAAAAAAAATATCAAAGCATTATTTGCTCCGAAAATGGCATATAGAGCTTTCGGAGGAGTTTGTAAAAAATTTCAGTGAAAAGTACGTTGAAAATCCTAAATTTCATGTTCTACTTTTGTTTCGTACGATGAATAATTTTCGAGTTACAAAATGGAACAAGGAATTTTTTTGTATTTTTTTTCCGGCTAAAGTATGTAATTTAAAAATCTGAAAAAAAATCACGAATTTTCTCGACAGTTAGAACTACTTTATGAAAATTTGTATGTGATTTTTGGTGATTCCAAAAAATGGGGTGGCCGACTTGACGTGGAATGCTTCATATAATCCTCTCGTTTAAACAAATTTTTTTGCACGTGTTAAAGGGAATGGTTAACGAATCACGATCAACACAATTCCATACATCAGATCTCGATGAATCAGGAGTCGATGGTCAAATCGGAGGACATCGTCATCGAAGATATCGAGGCTTCATCGAGTTCCGACGAGTGAGTAAAAAGCTGCATTATCAAGACATCTACGAGAAAACTAGAAACGGAGCCCGTTGATTCCAATCCGCGGGCTCTCGGAAATTAGACGATGTCGACATCGTCTAATTTCTCCCATTTCTTCATTTCTTCTTTCGCAGTTACGACCAAACTCAGAAGAGATGCGACATATGCGGCGAGAAATTTCACTTTGTAACTCGTCTGGTGGCCCATATGCGCATATCCCACGGTATATTGAGACCGTTCAAGTGTCAAGATTGCGAAAAAACTTATACCCATCAATTTCTTCTCAACGCCCACGTGAAGAAGATACACACGCCGAAGACGGTGCCCTGCGACGATTGTTTCTTCATGGGCGTCGATTTGGGTGACGTTGAGCGTCATCGCAAGAGAAATCATCCTGTAACGCGTTACATCTGTGAGATATGCAGCGAAACATTCGCCGATGAATCGTCCCTCGTGACGCACACGGCGATGCACGATTTCATGCAATATCAGCAGTGTCACGTTTGCGCCATGACCTTCAACGATTCGATGACCCTCAGAGAGCACAATCGTCTCTGTCATTATGATCCGTCGATGGAAAATGATGGTCGTGACAATGGACCTTCGAGGACCGACGATTGCACGGAGAATCGTTGTGAAATTTGTGACAAATCGTTCAAGTACAAATCCATATTGAAGCAGCACAGATCGAGGAGTCACGGCGAACCGTCGAGCATTTACGAGAAATGTCGTTATTTATGTGCCCTCTGTGGCAAAGAACTGAAAACGGCAAAGGGATTGGAGATTCACAATCGTTCTCATACCGGTGAAAAACCGTACACTTGCGAAATTTGCGGCAAATGCTTCGCCTGCGAAACGCTGTTGCGCACTCACAATGTAACTCACACCGGTGAGCGCAAATATTCGTGCGATCAGTGCGGCAAATCTTTCACTCAACGCTCGACCCTCGTCGTTCACAAGCGTTATCACTCGGGCGAGAGACCCTACGTTTGTCCACGTTGCGGCAAAGGATTCGTCACGAGAACCGTACTCAAAACTCACTCCAAGTCTTGTCGTTTATAGTCGAAGAAGAAAGAGAAGAGGAAGAGGAAACACTATGAGATGTCTCAATGGGAGAGGAAAATTCAAAGAGAAAAATGAGTCCACGTCAAACCAGCAGGTCAAAAAAATCGATGTCTCTGATCATACTCTCGATATTTTCCTGTGTTCTCTATCATGAGAAAACATTGCTGTTAAATTAATAGCCCAAAATAAAATTATTTGTACGAGTTATGATTTTTTTGAAAATTGCGTACTTCAAACGACTCGAAAAACAAATTTTTTGCTTTTGTGTATAACTCCGCACGGATTTTGGAGTTCGAGAATTTCACTTCGAGAAATAGAAACTGTATTCAAAACTCTTCAAAATGAGCACAAACTAACCTTATTTTGTGTATCAATGACGCCACAATCGTAAAACTATATTTTTTCGAAAATCAAGAATAACTGAAAAACCTCATTTTTGAAAAATCTGAAAAAATTATATTAAATTTTTACGACAAAAAATCTATATTTCTGTGGAGTTTCAACTAGTTCTGATCAATAGATTTTGCATTATTGATTAATTTCATCTTTTAGAAATTTCAGCTATTTTGGGACATTCAGGTTTTGACTTTAGGTTTTCGGAGAATTTCGTCAATAATAATCGATAGCCATTGTTTCAAAGAATGATAAAACCATTTACAATTCTTTAAGATCGATCTCCATCAAAGGATGATCATATTTACGAATAATTGCTTTTTCTGCAACTTTAGGTCTGAAGTTGTGGTTGTTTAAATTGTTTTATAATTTTTTACAATTTGAACAATCGTAACTTTAGATCTAAAGTTGCAAAAAAAATCAATGATTCGTAAATATTATCATCATATGATGGAGATGGATCTCAAAGAATTGTAAATAAATTGTTTTATAATTTTTTACAATTTAAGCAATCGCAACTTTAGACCTACTAAAGTTGCAGAAAAAGCAATTATTCGTCAATATTATTATCATTTGATGGAGATGGATCTCAGAGAATTGCAAACAAATTGTTTTATGATTTTTTGAAAAAATGACTATCGATTTTATTGACGAAATTCTCAGAAAACCTTAAGTCAAAACCTGAATGTCCCAAAATAGCTGAAACTGACTTCTAAAAGATGAAATTGATCAATACATCAAAATCTATTGATTAGAACTAGTTCAAACTCCATAGAAATATAGATTTTTTGTCGTAAAAATTCAATATGACTTTTTCAAATTAAAAAAAAATGAGATTTTTCAGTTATACTTGATTTTCGAAAAAACGTAGTTTTACGATCGTGGCATCATAAATATACCAAAAGAGGTTAATTTGTGCTCATTTTACAGGGTTTTGAATACAGTTTCGATTTTTTGAAGTGAAATTCTCGAATTCCAAAATCCGGCGGAGTTATACACAAAAGCAAAAACGTTGTTTTTCGAGTCGTTAAAAAAACGCAATTTTCAAAAAATCATAACTCGTACAAATAATTTTATTTTGGGCTAGCGATTTAACAGCAATGTTTTCTCATGATAGAGAACACAGGAAAATATCGAGACTATGATCGGAGACATCGATTTTTTTGACCTGCTGGTTTGACGTGGGATCACTCAAATTTATTCAAGATTATTCGGGCGGTGAATCTTGGATATAAAGACACAAGAGTACATAAAAAATTCCGGTCAAATGTTTCAATAACGAGACACATTTGTTTCCAGTATTTTTTATACTGCAGGTGATATTCTTGTATTGAAAAAAAGAATAAAATGGATATATTATTATATTATTTTAATCGCAGATTTTTGGATGCCTCCGCGTTTATTTGATGAGACTCATCGTGAGGGATAATTTTCGTCGATACAATATAATTCAATTGAAAAAACGAAGAAAGAAGCTGGATCCTCGTTTCGGAAGTCCACACCTTGCTCGTTCATCTTCTTGGCATACTGATGATTGATCTCGTGCAAAAGAGCACGATTTTGGGAGTCTCACAGATATTTGCATCGCATTAGCATCGATATCAAAAGGTCGTCGAGAAGCTCGCGATTGTTTCGCAATTGGAGGATAATCTCGGCTGCAATAATTAAAAATATTAAATTATATGGATCATTCCATGTCAAATCGAACAAGAGTTGGAATCGACCCCTTTCAATTTCGATGAAATTTGGTCAGAAGTTTTCGTTTTCAATAAAACGAAGTTCTACCAAAGGAAAAAAATTAAGAAATGCTTTTTCGAAAGTTATGCAAGATTAAAAATGTCACAATTTTTTAAATCTTTCAAGTTTATTTTCTAAATATCTCGAAAACTATTATAGTTACGAAAAAATCGTTCTGGGTTCGTCTTGAAGAGTATACTAGTCGGTACGAAAAAAAAAATTCCGAATTTTGTTTTTTGAAAAATGATCAATTAGGAGAATATGGAATTTTCAAAAATCGTGAAAATCCACTTTCAACATTAAATTTTTTGTTCAATTTTTTAAAAATATAATACCTTGCACTGATATGAAAAGATCCTGAAATGTTCAGGATGGTGTTTTTTTTGCTTAAAAAATATAAATTTTTGAATTGTGGTGAAAAAATTTTTTTGTTTACCTCTCAGTTAAGTAAAGTTGAGCAATCATGTAGTTTTGGAATTTTTAGCAGTAAAAAAAAGTAAAAGTGACAGTATTTTAGTAAAAAAAAAAATTTTTTACCAAGATTCAAAAATTTATATTTTTGTAACAAAAAAACACCATCCTGAAAATTTCAGGATCTTTTCAGATCCTGAGGTATTATATAAAAAAAAATTAACCAAAAATTCAATATTGATCGTAGATTTAGACGATTTAAAAATATTTTTAAATATATATTTTTGAAAAAGCAAAAAGCACCTTTCTGAAAATTTCAGGATCTTTTAAAATCAGTACAAGATATTATATTTAAAAAATTGAACCAAAAATTTAATGTTGAAAGGGGATTTTCACGATTTTTAAAAATTCAAAATTCTCCAAATTCATCATTGTTCAAAATTTTTTTTCGGAATATTTTTGTTTTCGTAGCCACAAGTATACTCTTCAAGACGAACCCAGAACGATTTTTTCGTAACTATAATAGTTTTCGAGATATTCAACAAATAAACTTGAAACATTTAAAAAATTGTGACATTTTGAATCTTGCGAAACGTTCGAAAAAAAAATTTTTCAATTTTTTTCCTTTGGTAGAACTTCGTTTTATTAAAAACAAAAACTTCTGACCAAATTTCATCGAAATTGAAAGGGGTCGATTCCAACTCTTGGTCGATTTGACATGGAATGACCCATATGTGAAATTGGATATATATTTTTTCACATGGCAGCAAAAATTTTGTTTTTGCTCGACAAATATAAGGCGAAATGGGCAGTACAAAAAGACATTATATGAATATGACAAAAAGTCATCATTGATAAGCATCAGCGAAATCGTTTGAAGGAAGAAACAAATAAGTTTTTGCGCGGGTAAATAGTTGTTTATGTACCAAGTGAACTCATTCATGGTTATCAACTGGATTCATTTTTCGTGTAAATTATAATTTTAAAATACATTTTTCAGAGAAGCTTTGAATGGAGACATCATAATGTAAATAATATAACAAAACTGTATAAATTTCATTCGTTGAAGCAATATAAAGCTTTTAAAAAAATTATTATTGATTTGAATATCCATAAGATGGAATTAGATTACGTACTATCGTAATGACAAATAGAAATGATTAATTATCATGAAACTTAATGGCATAATGAAGACGTAAAATGAATACGAACAGTTTTGTAGGAAAACAAATAAAAATAGTTTATTCATAAGCTAATGTTTATAAAATTTAGTATATAAAGTGGAGGTGAATTAAACATATTAACTGAAGTTATTTTCAAAGCTGGAGGTTCAGAAAACTGCGCACGCGTAATTAGAACCCTCCTCGATACTAGCGCTTGCGGCAAATATTAGCGAAAATTGGCCCGTTTAGTGCCCAGACCTGTCACCTGTATATAAGAGTACAAGACCGTGGTTTTTCCTAAAGGCCGGTTATTCCACCTCCAGCTCCAGGTACATATCTGGCGGGAAAGCTATACAAAACAGCTATCTCTCTCGCACTTCTAGGTCACATGGTAGTACGCTTAAATGCGCAACAGAGTCGACGATATATATCTTGAAACGTGTGAGTGATTTTTAATAATAATTTCGGGCAAAAGTATCGCCTCTTTAAAGTTAAAAATGAAATTGATCGATCAGTTTTTGAAAATTTCCTCAATATTTACGTAAAAATGGCATTTTGTCGCGTTCTTCATCGATATTGCATTCTAACCTCTACTTCACGAAGGAGAGGTATATTACCATAGTAAACAAAACTAACGAAGAAAACAAAATCGACTCATCGATTTTTTAAAAATCTGTTGAAAAATCGCAAAATTATTCGTGAACGTTCGTCGCTAAGAATTTATTGATATTCAATTCAATTTTTCGTCAAGAAAAAAGAAACTTCACCAATTTTTTATTATGAAGGGTTGTAAAATAGAATATTCCGCAATTCAAGGCATAGAGGAATTGAAAAGAACTATTGAATGATTAAAAATCGATGAACTAGTATTTTTTAATAGTATAAATACATCAATAAGAAAGATAATATATATATGATATTTGATAGAAATAATTGAAGAAATTTGTCTCCTTCATCTTTGATGCATTGCCATATTGGTTCCAAGTTTTCAATTCATTTATTCAATGCGGTTTACTTTGATTATCATCGATGAATGTACATTTACGGGACAGCTTATACGAAAACATCATTTCCTAACTATGCTCTTTGTGAGTTTTGTTGTGCTTTTCTTAAATAAATCAATCTTGTCCAAGCTGCACCATGATTTTTTTTTATTAGTGCTTCATATACACTAAAAATTAGCAAATGCAATATTTTGAGAATTTAAAAATTCTAATGTCAAATTGTCCAATGTGTATATTTGTCTTATCTAAATTTCTCTTTTGTTTCTACAACGTTTTTGTTAATACCTTTTAACCACCCTGACCAAAATATTGTTTTTTTGTGAAAACTGTTCAAAATCTTCCATGAGGATCGAAGTCTGAAAACAGTGTTTTCTCACACCGCCATAAGATCGCATCTGTGAGCGTTGAGAATCTGCTGAATCAATGAAATCTAAAAATGAACCGTTTTTTTTAATTATTCCGATAAACATTGAAATATTTTGCGAAATACAAATATTGAAACTCATACGTCGCCATGGCTAATTCTCATTTCTCGATCAGGGAGGGATAAAAAAGAAATCCTACATGCGAGACTTATTTTTTTTAAGGAAAAATTACAAAAAGTTACAAAAGTCTACACTAGGAGCGTAATCGTTAATTTACAAATTTTATTTGACCGCCTTAATCTCCACAAATATAAACATTTATTTCCATTTCCATGAACACCGTAAAATCATTCCGTCAAATATGTCTAATTCAATCATGCGCGTCGAAGGATGTTTTAACGGATCAAGAACAAATACATGCTGCTCCAAAAAAAAAACCATAAACTAATGAAATACAACGAAAACCCAAACAAAGCCGAAATCCCACTAACGCTTCTTTTTGTTTCTTTGTTCGTCGTAGGGATGACCGTTGCGATAGGAAAAACTTATGCCGCGTGCAATCTCTGAGGATGCATCGAACGCGCGGTCAAAAGTACAGAGAGACAATGCTGACCAAACAGAAGCTCCAGATCGACAAAGAGGAGGAGGTAGAGATTGCGCAATATCAGAACGAGAGGAAGGAACAAGATGATGAACAGGAAGAAGAAGAAGAAGGAGAAGAAGAAGAAGAAGAAGAAGAAGAAGAAGAAGAAGAAGAAGAACACAAAGCACAAGGAGAAGAAGAGGAGCAGGAAAATGATGCAAACGACAATGATAACAATGATAACGAGGCGTGCGATGATGATACGATTCTTCCGTTCTGCGAAATAAAAATTGAGTATGAGAACGACGACGCAACGATAGTGGAAGAGGGCGAGGAACTCGTGCATCTAACCGACGATATGGACGAGGACGATGTTTACGGCGATTATTCGTGTCAAAAGTGCAAAATACACTTTGCAACATGGAACATGCTGAAGAGACACACGATATCCGTCCACGAGGCTATCGATTGTTACAAATGTCGCATATGTCTGAAGGTATACAACAAGCTATTGGCATTCAAGTCTCACGTTGTAAACGAACACGGCACGAGTGTCGATTGTGCCGATGAATTTCTCGAAAAATTGACCCTCTATCGCGTCTCACGCGGAACATCGTCCTACACGAGAGTCAAGAGAACGTGCAACGCTCGACGATCAATGATGACGTCCATCGGCAACGAAGAAACGAAGAATGAGCTTCTCTCGTGCAGCAAGTGCGAGTACAAGGTCAGCGATAAGCGCAAACTAGCGCGTCACGTTGGCCAACACGTTGACGATGAGAGATACGCCTGCAAAACGTGCGGTACACAATTTCGCATACGCCGTGATCTTCGATATCACGTTAGATTCGCGCATCGTGATAAAACAGCGATTTGCGATTATTGCGGCAAAACATGCAGAACCGTACAGGCATTGCAGTCCCATCGTAAATTCGTACATCTTCGTGATAAATTCGAATGTCACTTGTGCAACCGTGTTCTCGTTAGTCAGAAGAATCTCGAGGCTCACATGACGAATGTTCACGTTAATAAGAAACCGCCCAAGATTCAGGAGGAAAGTCACATTTGTCACGCTTGCGGCAAAGTTTTTCGCAGAAGGGATCATCTCAGAAGTCACATGAGGGTTCACACCGGTGAGAAACCTCACGTATGCTCGATATGCAAAGAAACATTCGCCAAGAGAAATTCACTGAGGCAACATTTGTTGCTTCACACAGGTGCTAAACCTTATGTTTGTGATATTTGCGGCAAGGCGTTCGCACAAAAACCCGGTTTGTCCGGACATCGTAGATCACATCCGGGACCACATCCGCCGTTACCGCCTGTTTACATCGGTCCGATACTCGAGGATGTACTGCGACAGTGTTACGAACAATAACGATAATTTAAGCATTGTTTTGAACCATCCGCGACGAGGTATATAACAAGAATCTTAACAATTTCATCGTTTATCGAATGTTCGTTCTTAACGCTAGTTTTTAATGTAAAAAGTGCCAAAACAATTTTTTTTTTTCGAATTTCGGTAATCCAGTGAAGAGTTCTTATCGTATGAATTGCCTCGTGTTACCCAAAAGCGCGAAGAAACGAATCACACCGGTGTATACAAGATGTACAAAATGTTTTCTCCTAGGTGATAAGTTTTGTTTTTTCTCATTTCGTTCTGTTATATAATCGCAAACGAGGGAAACAAACGGAATTATTATGTTTTACTCGTATCGTTATTCATCATGTTTTCTCTCGATGCGAAAATCGATGAGTAATAAAGTTTACCGTGAAAAATTTATTTCCAAATAAATGTATTTTGCCATTTCTTCGATACAATTTCTGTCTCATAAAAATTCAAAATAGGGCGAAAGAATTATTTCGATTTTTCGGTCACTGCTGTCCCGTTTTTAATGGTTTCCGGTTACTGAGAAAAAATTAAATATGAAACAAGAGTACCGAGTAAGTAGAATATAATTTGTGAAGTCGGAGAATCTTTTTTTAATTTTTTGTTAATTGAGAAAACCAAACAACTATTTAATTTGCGTCAGGGTTTTATAACTTTTCAGATTTTTATTTCTTCTGTGCTGTTTTATCGTAAAATTATCTACTACATATTTCCCTACTATTACCGAGAAGTTTTACCCTCAGCAGCTGCAAGTATTTGGCGGGAAAACGTGGGGAAAGGTATACAAAACAGCTATCTCTCTCGCACTTCTAGGTCACATGGTACAGCTTAAATGCGCAAAACAGACCCAACCGTTGAGGCAACGATGTATAAGTTGAAGCGTGTGAGTGGTTTTTAATAATTTTTTCGGGTAAAAGTATCGCCCCTTTGAAGTTAAAAATGTAATTGCTCAATCAGCTTTCTAAAATTTCCTCAGTATCTACATAAAAATGTCATTCCATTGCGTTTATTCATCAATGTTACATTCTAACCTCTACTTCGCGAAGATTAGCGGTATTATCATAATAAACAAAACTAATGAAGAAAATGAAATCGACCAGCGATTTTTTAATGATCTGTTTAAAAATCGCAACATTATTTATCAACGATTGTTGCTAAGAATTTATTGACGTTCGATTCCATTTTTTGTCATAAAAAAGAAACTTCACCAGTTTTTTATTATGAAACGTAACAAATGTCGTAAAAAAGAATATTCTTAATGACAATTCAAGGCATAGAGAAATTGAAAGGAACAATTGAAGGATTAAAAATCGATGAACTAGTATTTTTGAATAGTAATACATAAATGAGAAAAATAATATAATTACAGTATTTGATCGAATTAATTGAAGAAATCTTTCTTCTTTGTTGATCTTCAATACACTGCCATATCAATTCTAATTTTTCAATTCATTTATCCAATGTGGTTTACTTCGATTATCATCGATGAATGTACATGTTCGGGACAGTTTATAGGAAAATACATTATTTCCCGATTGCGCTCTTTGTTGAGTTTTTTGTGCTTTTCTTCTGATAGATCAACCTTGCACAATCTGCTTCATGAACCTTTTTTTTTATACTCCAACATATACACTTAAGATTGGCAAACACAGTGTTTTGGGAATAAAAAAATTCCGATTCCTGTCATAAATTAATATTAATTAAATAATATTAAATTCTCTAATGTGTATGTTGATCTTTTCTTAATTTCTCTTTTGTTTCAACAACGTTTCTGCAATGATTTTGTTAATGCCATGCATTTTGAGCAGCTGGACCAAAATATATTTTTTGCAAAAACTTTTCAGTCTTCTATAAGGATTGCAATCTGCTTCATGAACATTTTTTTAAATTACTGCAACATATACACTAAAAATTGGCAAACGCAGCATTTTGGGAATAACAAAATTGTGATCCCTGTCAGAAATTAATATTAATTATATAATATTAAATTCTCTAATGTGTATGTTTATCTTTTCTTAATTTCTCTTTTGTTTCAACAATTTCTCTGCAACGTTTTAGTTAATGCCACGCCTTTTGAGTAGCTGGACCAAAATATATTTTTTGCAAAAACTTTTCAAAGTCCTCTCTAAGGACTGCAATCTGAAAATAAAGGGTTTTTTTCGTGCCGCTGTAAAATTGCATCTGTGACAATACTGCTGAATCAACGAAATCTAGAAATAAATCGTTTTTTCGAATCATTCCGATAAACATCGAGATATGTTGTGATATACGAATATTAAAGCTCATACATTTCAGAATGATAACTCAAAAATTACAAAAGTTAAAGCACCCACAAACATTCTGGGACATTTTGAAGACAATGACATAAAAATCTCGAAAAAAATTATGTTCGCCAAAAAAAAGCTTTCTCTTTGAGGAAGCAAAACAACGAAAACCCGAACAAAGCCCGAGTCCCGCTAATGTGTCTTTTTGTTTCTTTGTTCTTTGTAGGAACGCCCGTTGCGATAGTAACAATTTATGCAGCCTGCAATCCCTGAAGATGCATCGAACGCGCGGACAAAAGGAAAAAGAGACGATGCTGACCAAAGAGGAGATCAAGATCGACGAAGAGGAGGAGGTAGAGCCTGCGACGTATCAGAACGAGATAAAAGAAGAAGATGAAGAACAAGAAGAAGAGGAAGATGAAGAAGAAGAAGAAGAAGAAGAAGAAGAAGAAGAGGAAGAAGAACAAGGAGAAGAGGAAGGGCAGGAGAATGATGAGAACGACAATGCTAACGAGGATAACGAGCTATGCAATGACGATACGATGCTTTTTCCGTTTTGCGAAATAAAAATTGAGTATGAGAACGACGACGCGATGATAGTCGACGAGAGCGAGGAACTCCTGCATCTGACTGACGATATGGACGAGGACGATGTTTACGGCGATTATTCGTGTCAAAAGTGCAAGATACACTTTCCATCATGGAACACGCTGAAGAGACACACGATATCCGTTCACGAGGCTATCGATTGTTACAAATGTCGCATATGTCTGAAGGTATACAACAAGCTATTGGCATTCAAGTCTCACGTTGTCAGCGAACACGGCACGGGTGTCGATTGTGAGGATGAATTTCTCGAAAAATTGACCCTCTATCGGGTCTCACGCGGCACATCTTCCTACACGAGAGGCAAGAAAACACGCAACGATCGACGATCAAGGATGTCGTCCATCGGCAACGAAAAAACGAAGAATAAGCTTTTCTCGTGCAGCCAGTGCGAGTACAAGGTCAGCGATATGCGCAAACTAGCGCGTCACGTTGGCAGAAAACACATTGCCGATGAGAGATACGCCTGCAAAACGTGCGATGGACAATTTCGCAGAAGCCGTGATCTTCGATATCACGTTAGACTCGTGCATCGTGATAAAACACAGATTTGCGATTATTGCGGTAAAACATGCAGAACCGAACAGGCATTGCGGGCACATCGTAGATACGTGCATTTCCGTGATAAATTCGAATGTCACTTGTGCAGTCGTGTTCTCGTTACTCAGAAGAATCTCGTGGCTCACATGACAAAGGTTCACGTTAAGAAGAAACCGCCGAAGATTCAGGAGAAAAATCACATTTGTCACGCTTGCGGCAAAGTTTTTCGCAGAAAGGATACTCTCAATAAGCACATGATCGTTCACACCGGTGAGAAATCTCACGTATGCTCGATATGCCAAGAACCATTCGCCAAAAAAAATTCACTGAGGCAACATTTGTTGCTTCACACCGGTGCTAAACCTTACGTTTGCGATATTTGCGGCAGGGCGTTCGCACAAAAACCCGGATTGTCCGGACATCGCAGATCACATCCGGGACCACTTCCGCCGTTACCGCCCGTTTTCATCGGCCCGATACTCGACGATTTGCTGCAACAGTGTTACGAACAATAACGACAATTTCAGCTTTGTTTTGAATCATCCGCGACGAGGTATAACAAGAACTTTACCGATCGTATCGATTATCGAATGTTTGTTCGTAATGCTAGTTTTTCATGTACAAAGTGCCAAAACAATTCTTTTTCGAATTTCGGTAATCCAACGATGAGTTCTTATCGTATGAATTGCCTCGTGTTACCCAAAAGCGTGAAGAAACGAATGACCAGTATACAAGATGTACAAAATGTTTTCTCCTAGATGATAAGTTTTTTTAAATCTAGTTTTGTTCTGTTATAATTGCGAACTAGGGAAACAAACGGAATTATTGTATTTTTCTCATATCGTTATTGATAATGTTTTTTCTCGATGCGAAAATCGACGAGTAATAAAGATAACCGTGACAAATTTATTTCCACATAAATGTATTTTGCCATTTCTTCGATACAATTTCTGTCTCATAAAAATTGCAAAATAGGAGGGAAAAATTATTTCGATTTTTTGGTCACTGCTGTCTCGTTTTTAACGGTTTCCGGTTACTGAGAAAAATTTAAATATGAAACAAGATTAACGAGTAATTAGAATATAATTTGTCAAGTCGGAGAATTTATTTTTTATTTCTCGTTAATTGAGAAAACCAAACGACTATTTAATTTGCGTCAACGTTTTATAACTTTTCAGATTTTTATTTCTTCCGTACTATTTTATCGTAAAATTATCTACTATCTATTTCCCTACTATTACGCTTTCCATGAGGGGGTAAGCCGGTATGTTTGGCCCACAGCAGCTGCAAGTATTTGGCGGGAAAACGTGGGGAAAGGTATACAAAACAGCTATCTCTCTCGCACTTCTAGGTTACATGGTACGCTTAAATGCGCAAGCAGTTAGCAGACCCGTTCGTTGAGCCAACGATGTACAAGTTAAAGCGTGTGAGTGGTCTTTAATAATTTTTTCCGGTAAAAGTATCGCCCCTTTGAAGTTAAAAATGTAATTGCTCGATCAGCTTTTGAAAATTTCCTTAATATCTACATAAAAATGTTGCGTTTATTCATCTGCAATGTTACATTCTAACCTCTACTTCGCGAAGAATAGCGGTATTACCATGATAAACAAAACTAATGAAGAAAATAAAATCGACCCAGCGATTTTTTAATGATCTGTGTAAAAATCGCAAAATTATTTATCAACGATTGTTGCTAAAAATTTATTGACGTTCAATTCAATTTTTCGTCATAAAAAAGAAACTTCACTAGTTTTTTATTATGAAACGTAACAAATATCGTAAAAAAGAATATTCTTCATGACAATTCAAGGCACAGAGAAATTGAAGAGAACAATTGAATGATTAAAAACTGATAAACTAGTATTTTTTAATAGTAATACATAAATGAGAAAAATAATATAATTACGGTATTTGATAGAATTAATTGAAGAAATCTTTCTTCTTTGTTGATATTCGATGCACTGCCATATCAATTCTAATTTTTCAATTCATTTTTCCAATGTGATTTACTTCGATTATCATCGATGAATGTACATGTTCGGGACAGTTTATAGGAAAATACAGTATTTCCAGATTGCGCTCTTTGTTGAGTTTTTTGTGCTTTTCTTCTGATAGATCAATCTTGCACAATCTGCTTCATGAACCTTTTTTTTAATACTGCAACATATACACTTAAGATTGGCAAACACAGCGTTTTGGGAATTAAAAAATTCCGATTCCTGTCATAAATTAATATTAATTAAATAATATTAAATTCTCTAATGTGTATGTTTGTCTTTTCTTAATTTCTCTTTTATTTCAACAACGTTTCTGCAACGATTTTGTTAATGCCATGCCTTTTGAGCAGCTGGACCAAAATATATTTTTTGCAAAAACTTTTCAGTCTTCTATAAGGATTGCAATCTGAAAATAAAGGGTTTTTTCGTGCCGCTGCAAAATTGCATCTGTAACAATACGGCTGAATCAATGAAATCTAAAAATAAATCGGTTTTGTGAATCATTCCGATAAACATTGAAATGTTTTGTGATATACGAGTATTGAAACTCATACGTCATCATTGCCAATTGTCATTCCTTGATCAGGAAGTTGCGAGAAAAACATCCTTCGGGTTCCTGCTCGTGCGAGACTTTTTTTTTTTAAGCAAAAATTACAAAAATTTACAAAAGGTAATTCACAAATTTTATGTAACCACCTTAATCTCCATAAATATGTACATTCCACATCGTATAAACATTTCTTTCCATTTTCATCAACACCTTAAAGTAGAAAATCGTGCATATTTACATTTTCATTTCTTTACGTCGTTCGTGAAACCTCCTTCATGAGGATCTCCTTGACCATTTTTATGCCATGTTTGTTCCATATTATGACTTCCGCATAAAGAAAGCGTCACGAACGACGTAAATAAATGTGGAAGCTATCTGTAAATTTCCAATTCACACCATAAAAATTGCACTAAAAATTTCAGAATGACAACTCAAAAATTACAAAATTTAAAGCACCCACAAACATTCTGGGACATTTTGAAGACAATGACATAAAAATGTCGAAAAAAATGTTGTTCGCCAAAAACAAGCTTCCTCTACGAGGAAGCAAAACAACGAAAACCCGAACAAAGCCCAAGTCCCACTAAAGTTTCTTTTTGTTTCTTTGTTCTTTGTAGGAACGCCCGTTGCGATAGTAACAATTTATGCAACCTGCAATCCCTGAAGATGCATCGAACGCGCGGACAAAAGAAAAAAGAGACGATGCTGACCAAAGAGGAGATCAAGATCAACGAAGAGGAGGAGGTAGAGATTGCGACGTATCAGAACGAGATAAAGGAAGAAGATGAAGAACAAGAAGAAGAGGAAGATGAACAGGTAGAAGATGAAGAAGAAGAAGAAGAGGAAGAAGAAGAAGAAGAAGAAGAAGAAGAGGAAGAAGAAGAAGAAGAAGAAGAAGAAGAGGAAGAAGAACAGGGAGAAGAGGAAGAGCAGGAGAATGATGAGAACGACAATGCTAATGAGGATAACGAACTATGCGATGACGATACGATGCTTTTTCCGTTTTGCGAAATAAAAATTGAGTATGAGAGCGACGACACGACGCTAGTCGACGAGAGCGAGGAACTCCTGCATCTGACCGACGATATGGACGAGGACGATGTTTACGGCGATTATTCGTGTCAAAAGTGCAAGATACACTTTCCATCATGGAACACGCTGAAGAGACACACGATATCCGTTCACGAGGCTATCGATTGTTACAAATGTCGCATATGTCTGAAGGTATACAACAAGCTATTGGCATTCAAGTCTCACGTTCTCAGCGAACACGGCACGGGTGTCGATTGTGAGGATGAATTTCTCGAAAAATTGACCCTCTATCGGGTCTCACGCGGCACATCTTCCTACACGAGAGGCAAGAGAACACGCAACGATCGACGATCAAGGATGTCGTCCATCGGCAACGAAAAAACGAAGCATGAGTTTTTTTCGTGCAGCCAGTGCGAGTACAAGGTCAGCGATATGCGCAAACTAGCGCGTCACGTTGGCAGAAAGCACGTTGGCGATGAGAGATACTCCTGCAAAACGTGCGATGGACAATTTCGCACAAGCCGTGATCTTCGATATCACGTTAGACTCGTGCATCGTGATAAAACACAGATTTGCGATTATTGCGGCAAAACATGCAGAACCGAACAGGCATTGCGGACGCATCGTAGATACGTGCATTTCCGTGATAAATTCGAATGTCACTTGTGCAGTCGTGTTCTCGTTACTCAGAAGAATCTCGCGGCTCACATGAAAAAGGTTCACGTTAATAAGAAACCGCCCAAGATTCAGGAGGAAAGTCACATTTGTCACGCTTGCGGCAAAGTTTTTCGCACAAACGATACTCTCAATAAGCACATGATCGTTCACACCGGTGAGAAACCTCACGTATGCGTGATATGTCAAGAACCATTTGCCAAGAAAAATTCACTGAGGCAACATTTGTTGCTTCACACCGGTGCTAAACCTTATGTTTGCGATATTTGCGGCAGGGCGTTCGCACAAAAACCCGGATTGTCCGGACATCGCAGATCACATCCGGGACCACTTCCGCCGTTACCGCCCGTCTTCATCGGCCCGATACTCGACGATTTACTGCAACAGTGTTACGAACAATAACGACAATTTCAGTTTTGTTTTGAACCATCCGCGACGAGGTATAACAAGAATTTTACCGATCGTATCGATTATCGAATGTTTGTTCGTAATGCTAGTTTTTCATGTACAAAGTGCCAAAACAATTTTTTTTCGAATTTCGGTAATCCAGCGAAGAGTTCTTATCGTACGAATTGCCTCGTGTTACCCAAAAGCGTGCAGAAACAGAAACCAGTATACAAGATGTACAAAATGTTTTCTCCTAGATGATAAGTTTTTTTAAATCTAGTTTTGTTCTGTTATAATTGCGAACGAGGGAAACGAACGGAATTATTGTGTTTTTCTCATATCGTTATTGATCATGTTTTTTCTCGATGCGAAAATCGACGAGTAATAAAGATAACCGTGACAAATTTACATTTCCACATAAGTTCATGTTGTCATTTCTTCAATACAATATTTATATCGCAGACTTTTGCAACCATGTTTCGGTCACTTATTTTCCTGTCCCATAAAAATTATAAAATAAGATAAAAGAATTATTTCGATTTTTCGGTCACATGCCGTCTCGTTTTCAACGGTTTCCGATTACTAGGAAAAATTCAGATATGAAACGGAGGTAAATAGAATATGATTTAACTATGAGACGAAGAAAGCTCTGTCGAAGAACTTTTTTATTGTTTTCTTTTCAAGTGAGAAAACCAAAAGACTATAATTTGCGTCAGGGTTTTATAATTTTTCAGATTTTTATTTCTTCCGTGCTTTTTTATCGTCAAATTATCTGCTGGTTAATTTTCTTCTTAACCCTGCGACGATTTACCGTGAAAAAAGCATCGAATATCTTCTCTGATGTACGAAAGCTCACGGAAGAAACTGATTGATAATTATCGACAATTTTATGGGATGTATTATTTTCTACCAGACAATTTTGCTCGAGCTTTCAGTCGGGCAAAGCTGTAGATAGTGTGTCTTTCTACTAATTAATATAATTAATATTTTTCCAAGATAAATGAGCTCAGTTATATTCTTAATACCAATATTTTTAGTAAATTTCCATTGTGTAGATTGATTACATTTTTTTATATTTTACTATTATTTGGGACTCGTCTTGACGGATAATTTTCGTCGATACAATATCATTCAATAAAAAACGAAGAACGAAGCCGGATCCTCGATTCGAAAGTCCACACCTTGCTCGTTCATCTTCTTGTCGTACTGATGTTTTATCTCGTGCAAAAGAGCACGATTCGAGGCATTGACGTTACGTGGCTTCACGTGAATCGTACGAAAATCTAAGATATGGCAAATTATTTGTTTTTTTTCTTCATTAACGTTGCGTCTAATTTAAAGAAGAAATAGAAGATATTTCCCCAAGCTGTTTTTTCTCTCGCTCACTGGTTTTCGACTCCGATCTCAGCCTCAGAATGTCCTTCAGGGTGTCCATATTACGAAGAATACCATCGTACTGGAGTCTCACGAGATATTTGCATCGCATTAGCATCGATATCAAAAGGTCGTCGAGAAGCTCGCGATTGTTTCGCAGTTGGAGCATAACCTCGGCTGCAACAATGAAATATATTAAATTATATATGAAATTTTTACTGCTCAAAATTACAGAATTCTATGATTACTCAACTTTACTTAACTTAGAGGAAAAACAAAAAAAAAATTTTACCAAAATTAATTTTTTTTTAATTTTTTAAACAAAATAACACCATCCTGAAAATTTTAGGATCTTTTAAGATCAGTAAAAGGTATTATATAAAAAAAATGTAACCAAAAATTAAATGTTGATCGTGGATTTGCACGATTTTTAAAAAATCAAAAAATTATATTTTTGAAAAAAAAACACCTCTGAAAATTTCAGGATCTATTAAGATCAGTACATTCATTCAATTCATCATTATATTCAAAAAAATTAAACCAAAAATAAAATACGGACCTTGGATTTTCACGATTTTTGAAAATTCAAAATTCTCCAAATTCATCATTTTCCAAAATTTTTTTTCGGAATATATTTTTTTTCGTAGCCGCAAGTATACTCTTCAAAACGAATTGAGAACGATTTTTCGTAACTATAATAGTTAACGATAATAGTTTTCGAGATGTTTAAAAAAATAAACTTGAAAGATTTGAAAAATTGTGAAATCTTAAATTTTGAATAACTTTTGAAAACAAATTTTTTAATATTTTTTCCTATGGTTTTATTGAAAACGAAAACTTTTGACCAAATTTCATCGAAATTGAGAGGGGTCGATTCCAACTCTTCGTCGATTTGACATGGAATGACCCATATACATTTTTCACACGGCAGCAAAATTTTTGTTTTTGGCCATAACATAATTTTTGACCGACAAATGTGCAAGACAGAGACGAAAAGTCATGATAATAAGCATCAGGGAATTCGTTTGAAGGAAGAAATAGTCGTTTACGTACCAAGTGTATTCGTGTAATGGTCTATCAGAAGGCCAACGGTGCTCCTGAAATTCCTCGAACGACTCTGATCCCATACGTGACCGCTGAACATCTGGAATCGTGCCAAGGGCACACTTGGCAGTAGTAGGTAGCACATATCCTCGTAATGAGATATATTGACTGAAAAGTTTCAAAGAGTGTAACGTAGTGAGAAGAATAAAGAATTTGAGTAAATTAGTTTGAGGCGTTGAGCAATGAAAAGCATGTGAAGTATACTAACACACTTTCCGTAGTACTTATTGATTATATTCATATATTTACTTTTATAATAATAATAATAATAATAATAATAATAATAATACAATATTTATTATTATTATGTCAGTAATTATTATGGTAAATCTGCCAGTGAGTCTCTGTTGTAATTATTGGTCACTATCTTAAAATCGTGTTCCTTTTTCTCACTATTTTTGAAATTTGATCACTATTGTCACTATTTCAGTGCACTGAAAAGCAGGTAATATCGGAAAACAAAAACAATGAGTCGAAAAACCCATTTAAACTTGTCAACAAGGGCCCGTGAACTGACGCTACTGAACAGCTGACGCGGGCGACGCGGCCGGCGTCAGCTGTTCAGTGAGAGCAGCGCGTGCGCACGATCCAGTCGATGGGCAGACCAAAATACTGCATCGCAGCGCTATCTGTCGGAATGAGATCTAACTTTCATTATATAGGTCAGTGGGTCAGCATCAGCTGTTGTCGAATACTCGAGACGAGACAGACCGTGCTCCAGACGTAGTCACGATTATTCTCGGAAAAAATTCCTCCGTATTTTCCACGAAGCTTCCACAAATGCTATATACATACCGACTACGTCACGGAATTCCCTCAAAGGGGTGCGACAATTGCGGTAAAAAAGAATGAGATAATGAAACAGCCATAATTCCCGTGTTTTTGATCGTACAGACTTCTTTCAGGCGTCATTCTCTTCGTTTTGAAATCCTCTGAGTGTTCTTTTTTTTAGTTTTATTTTTTTCGAAATCCTTAAGGGGTGGGCAGAAAATAATTTTTGAACAGCCATAATTCCCGTGTTTTTGATCCTACAGACTCCTTTCAGGCGTCATTTTCTTTGTGTTCAAATTTTCTAAGTGTACTTTTTTCAATTTTTTTTTTTTTCAAAATCCTTAAGGCGTTATGCAGAAAAGCGATTTTTGAACAGTCATAACTTCCGTGTTTTTGATCCTACAGACTTCTTTCGGGCGTCATTTTCTTTGTTTTCAAATTCTCTGAGTGTTCTTTTTTTTAGTTTTTTTTTTCGCAATCCTTAAGGGGTTATGCAGAGAAGCAATTTTTGAACAGCCATAAATTCCGTGTTTTTGATCCTACAGACTTCTTTCAGGCGTCATTTTCTTTGTTTCCAAATTCTCTGAGTGTTCTTTTTTTTAGTTTTATTTTTTTCATAATCCCTAAGGGGGTGGGCAGAAAATAATTTTTGAACAGCCATAACTTTCGTGTTTCTGATCGGACAAACTCCTTTCAGGCGCCATTTTCTTCGTGTTCAAATTCTCTGAGTGTCCTTTTATTATTATTATTATTATTTTTAATCCTTAAGGGGTTATGCAGAAGAGTAATTTTTGAACAGCCATAACTTCCGTGTTTTTGATCCTATAGACTCCTTTCAGGCGTCATTTTCTTCCTGTTCAAATTCTCTAAGGGTCCTTTTTTAATTCTATTTTTTTTCAAAATCCTTAAGGGAGTATGCAGAAAAGAAATGTTTGAATAGCCATAACTCCCGTGTTTTTGATCCTACAGACTCCTTTTAGGCGTCATTTTCTTGGTGGTCAAATTCTCTGAGTGTCCTTTTTTTTTTAATTTTAATTTTTTCAAAATCCTTAAGGGGGTATGCAGAAAAGCAATTTTTGAACAGCCATAACTCTCGTGTTTTTTATTCTACAGACTCCTTTCAGACGTCATATTCTTCGTGTTCAACATCTCTAAGTGTCCTTTTTTCAATTTCAATTTTTCAAAATCCTTAAGGGGGTATGCAGAAAAGAAATTTTTGACAAAGCCATATAACTCCCGTGTTTTTGATTCTACAGACTCCTTTCAGGCGTTATTTTTTTCGTGCTCGAATTCTCTAAATGTCCTTTTTTATGCCTTACAATGAGAAAAAAAAATGGAAGATACGACCTGATTTTGGATGTTCTTGTTTTTTAGCCTTCTTTTTTTTTTGTTAATACCTATTGTATAGGAGACCGTGAGATTAGGACAAGCGATCACGAGATTATTCCAAGCTGAATCAGCGAGTGTGTGCTGTCGTGAATCCGAGTCCCTCACGGATATGTTCAGAGTCGTTAATATTCCGGAAGCAGCTATCGTCAAGGCGTTGAGTACGGGATCGGACAATGCAGGATAGTCCAAACTTATGGTCGTCAGAGCATGAAGTCGTCCGAGCAATCGTAGATATCTAAAGTATATGTATATATACATATTTTTTTTTAGACGCAAATCTTCAGGAAGTTGAGAAATAGAAATTGAGTTTGAGGAAGAAATAATTTGTTTATTCCAAATTTTTTAACAACCTTGAGTTACTGTGAGGTGCTTGCCATTCGCGAAAAGCTCCGCGAAGGTCGAAACATCCCAAACGTTCTCCGGACGATCTGGCAGCAGCACCGAGCAAGCGAAGAACGTCACTCACGCCGAGATTCGCATTGAGAAGACTGAGACTTTTGAGGTTTTTCTGGGATCTAAGAAAATTGCATTGATACCCAAAATAATTTAATTATTTCGGTGTTTACATGGTTTTCAATCAAAAGTTACAGATACTAAAGATTGAACTTCACATTATTCGAATATTATTTAAACATTAGTTGAATATTCTTTGTACTTGGTAATAATTTTTTGAAGTTTTCTCTGTTTTTTTTTTACTTAAGATTACGCTATCCCCGATCAATTGAAATTTCGTTTCTTCTTTGAATCTCTCTCAGATTTTACTAATTAGGAAATTTATTATCGTTATATTTTTTTTTTGTAATAAAAACTGTTTGAACAGAGCTTTTTTTAAAATGAAACGTGCTCATCGGTGCAATCGTAGAATAAAGCTCATAAATCTATTCCAAGGCCATCAGGAGTTGATTGAGTTCACACGAAATAGCCCATATCTATATGTATAGTCAACTTACCCGAGAAAATTGGCGAGTGCACAGAGGAGCTTTCCACGATTGCCCCACTTGCTGCTGAATACCCAATCGGTGAGAACGAGCTTTTTCAGCTGTACGTTCTTTTCTCGTACGATTGCGAGATAATCAACTCCCGCCTCTGCCTGAAAATTACGAGCTAATCGGGTCTCAATGGGAAGTACGTAGGGTCTTGACCACGCAAGCTCGAGGCATCTCATGTGTTGTCCGTACTTGCTCTGCAAAAGAAAAAATCATCGATTTCATCGTCTAGCTTCCTTCAAAAGAAAAAAAGCAATAATAATCCTTGCAGCGTCAGAATAATATGATCAACTCCAACCAAACATTATAAATATCCTCATTAAGGCTCCAGATGCAAAATCATTATCTTGCTTCAAAAGAAAAAAAAACAATAATAATCCCCGAAGCGTCAGAATAATACGATCAACTCCAGCCAAATATTATAAATATCCTCATTAAGGACCCAGATGCAAAATCATTGTCTTGCTTCAAAAGAAAAAAAGCAATAATAATCCTTGCAGCGTCAGAATAATATGATCAACTCCAACCAAACATTATAAATTTCCTCATTAAGGATCCAGATGCAAAATCATTGTCTTCCTTCAAAATAAAAAAAGCAATAATAATTCCTGAAGCGTCAAAATAATATGATCAACTCCAGCCAAACATTATAATTATCCTCATTAAGGCTCCAGATGCAAAATCATTGTCTTCCTTCAAAGGAAAAAAGCAATAATAATCCTTGCAGTGCCAGAATAATATGATCAACTCCAACCAAACATTATAAATATCCTCATTAAGGTTCCAGATGCAAAATCATTGTCTTGCTTCAGAGAAAAAAAACAATAATAATCTTTGCAGCGTCAGAATAATATGATCAACTCCAACAAAACATTATAAATATCCTCATTAAGGACTCAGATGCAAAATCATTGTCTTCCTTCAAAAGAAAAAAAAGCAATAATAATACTTGCAGCGTCAGAATAATACGATCAACTCCAGCCAAACATTATAAATATCCTCATTCAGGACCCAGATGCAAAATCATTGTCTTGCTTCAAAGAAAAAGCCATAATAATCCTTGCAGTGTTAGAATAATATGATCAACTCCAGCTAAACATTATAAGTATCCTCATTAAGGACCCAGATGCAAAATCATTGTCTTGTTTCAAAAGAAAAAAAGCAATAATAATCCTTGCAGTGTCAAAATGATATGATCAACTTCAACCAAACATTATAAATATCCTCATTAAGGATCCAGATGCAAAATCATAGTCTTCCTTCAAAATAAAAAAAGTAATAATAATCCCTGAAGCATCAGAATAATATGATCAACTCCAACCAAACATTACAAACATGTTCATTAAGGATTCAGATCCAAAATCATTGCCTTCCTTCAAAAGAAAAAAAACAATAATAATCCTCGCAGCGTCAGAATAATATGATCAACAAAACATTATAAATATCCTCATTAAGGACTCAGATACAAAATCATTGTCTTCCTTCAAAAGAAAAAAAGCAATAATAATCCTTGCAGCGTCAGAATAATACGATCAACTCCAGCCAAACATTATAAACATCCTCGTTAAGGATCCAGATGCAAAATCCAATGACTGAGTATTTTGAACATGTTTTTCTCCACCGTGCGATATTTTCTTCCCCTTATTATAATGGAGGCAATGGTCGCCATTGTGAAAGTAATATTTGGGTTTATTGAAAATGTTTCACCAACCGCCAATTCTCCAGCGAGTGGTAAATCTCCGCGAAGATCACGATCGATGAGAATAGTGACGGATCGCCATAATACGGGAGACGAAAAAGCTCGATTCCACGTCTGACAGACCTGACCCACGGACGCCAGATCCGTACGACCGAGATGGCCGAATATCTGCGTCAATATCAGCTCCGGTAGCTTGTCCCACATATCCCAGCCTCGACTTGGCTCGTCTTCATCTCTTCGAAGGCTTCGGTCGAGTTGGATATCTCTGTTGGTACTTTTCTTCTCAAAATCGTCTTTCCAACTGTCATCGAATCTTAACGTCTATCAATTCCAAGGTGTTCTCCGTTCATGCTCGTTTGTCCCATTGTTTCAGTTGATCATTTTTTTGAATTCGAAATTTCGAAACAACGAATTTTACTGAATTTTTTAGACATTTTTTTGGTACAGTTTGTCTCAAGAATAAAGCTGTAGGAATAAACAGGTCCATTTTGTTAAATGCTCATGAAATAATCCGCGCAGGTCCCAGCCGCCATTTTGTGTTGACCTTAGAGCGCCATTTTGTGTCAACCTCAGAGCGCCATTTTGTGTAACCCTCGGGCAAAACGAAGGGCACGAAGCATGGATAAAATACGATTGACTTACGAATTTTTATATTACATAACGTATGACATTTATTCATTAATATGTTCGTCTGTTTTTTGTCCTTAAAACATCCTACATATCGTAACCAGTAAATTATCTCTCTATTGATCAATATGTTTACAATAGTAATTTGTAACCGGTTAATCGATGGGAGCAGCAGGGCGAGGAGAGGATGGACGAGAGAGAATAAGGGAGGGATTTTCGGCGTTGAGGAATGTTCGAATCCAAACTTTTCTCTATATTCATAATACATATATATATTAGCTTATATATATATTATATACTTTATCGCATGATCTCACACATGCGCTTCATGAGTGCGTATTTTTGTTCAATTATGCGCAAAGTGGTGCGTTGAAATTTCCTTTTTCTCTTCCATGTGCGTTTTTCGTTTCTCGATCGGGAAAATGTAGATCAGCGCGCCGAATTAGGTTTCGATCGATTCTGGATTCTGACTTAGAATTATGCAAAGCTCCTCGATCGATAACAAAACTGTTTTCCATTTTTTTTTTCCAAGGCAATCAAATTTTCCGGGAGAAAAATAATCCTGACAATTTTGCAGTTTGTCCGAAAAATATTTGGGAGAATTTTTTGGAAAATGAAGCTGTTTCTCTCGCACTGGTATAAATGATCCAGAAACTGTTTTATCGACGGAGTTTCGCTTAATCTTTTTTTTTTAGTATTCCAATAAGGCTCGACAATGTTTTTTTTCAATTCTGGGGCATCGGACAATTCCGAAAAGGGCAAAAAAATATATACACACCTCAGATACAAGGCTTATAATGTTGCTTCTCTACTGATATTCCTTCAGATTATTATACAAAAAGTGGATTTTTCCGATGCCCCGGAGTTCGGACTCGATTGACTGAAAGAAATTAAACATCTTTGTCTCCGAAGCGCGCACATAATTATTTTCCTCATTGTCTCAACCTCTCTCGCGTTTCTTCTTTTCTCTTCTTAAATCTCAATATATATGTTTCATCGTATTTTTCGGCATACTTATGAAAATGCCACTTCGATACATTCGCGCGCTCGAAAAAAAAAGATAAATTGAAAAAAAAGAAGACATTTTTAATCTCTAGACACCGAGACAACGATATGGTGTGTGATGCTTTTTTTTTCCTTTGTCGCAGGTGAAGAAATTTCAATTTTTCAATTTTCTTTCCTTCCAATTTTTCTTTCCGATGAGACTTATTTTTTTCCTCGCCCTTTTCGCGAGGAAATTCATTCATGAGAAAGGCAAAAGACGCTCTTTAGACGATTCAGAAGATACATCTCTCGGGATATTCTTCTTAGAGTATATATAATATTTTTTTTTTTGTATCTGGTCCAAAGAATTCTCACGAACATATATATATATAATTTATATCTTTTCTTCTTCTTTTTTTATTTTTCTCAAAATTCTACTTCCTTTCAGTTCTCTGTTCAAGATGGCTTCCCCCATTTTTTTCCATTTTTGATACATCTGCCTCGTTCACTTCGTCGCGCTATTCTTCACTTGTGCCGGAGTTTCCGTAACTTTCTTGCTTTTATCGTGATTCTTCAAACTCGCATTTTCCACGGGCGACGAGTTTGGCCGAATTTGGGATGTCTGAGTCGTTGCAACGAACACCGACGAAATTTCACTCGCGTTCGATCTCTTCTGTAACTGCAAAACAGAAAAATCATCATTACATTCTCTCCTTTTGTTAAATGAAAACAATCAATTTTTCTTATAACAATAATGAAAAAGTTGCCTAAGCTAGAAGAATATCTCTATTAAAATTTTACAAAATTAAAATTTTACAAAATAAATCCAAGCACCTTCGTTCTCCAAATTATGGTTTTTTTAAGTGAAACAATACACAAAATGCTAGTTCAAGGATCTCACAAAAAATGTAAAAAAACAGAAACTAAAACAATCGAGATTGTTAAAAAAAATGTTTAAGACGGTATTCTGGTCTAGAGACATACATTTTGAACGGTTTGCCGATCTCGATAAAAAGTAAATATTTTGACCATTCTTTTTTTACAACATATGGGGTATTCCATGTCAAATTTACAACTTTTAAACCCGACCCCTTTCGATTTGGCTAAAATCTTGTTTTCTTTTTCTACCCAATTAAAAACATTTACAGGAAATTTTCAAATTTTTTTATCTAACCCAAAAGAAAAAGCTTTTTTTTCTGAAATGACTATAACTTCTTAAAAAATGGACTAATTAGGACGTTTTTTTTTGAAATTTTCATTTTTGAATGTACTTTCCGAAAAAAAATACAAAAAAATTTTAACATATTAAAATATATGAAATTTTTCACTTTTCCGAGAAAAATGATCTTTTCCTTCTATTTTTTTCACTTTTTTGAAACAAAATATAAAAAAATTCGTCGATTACCACTTTCAATTTTTTGTTTCTTCTCAATTTTTTAAATTCCAAGGTCCTTTATAAATCTTCAAAAATTTTCAGTGTGGTACTTTGTGAAATAAGCCCAGTTGAGAATTTTTTTTTTCCAATCGTTAAAAAAAATGGAAGGACTGGGAATGCTACTCCAGGTTGGACGGCATTTTTTCCGGAATAGGTCAAAGTATTTTTTGAGTGAAAACAAAAATTAAAAATGGCGAACTTCGATAAAAAGATGATTTTTCTCGAAAAAGTGAAAAATTCCATAGATTTGAATATCTTAAAATTTTGTTGTATTTTTTTTCGGAAAGTCATTCAAAAATAAACATTTTCGAAAAAAACGTCCCAATTAGTCCATTTTTAAGAAGTTATAGTCATTTCAGAAAAAAAAGCTTTTTATTTTGGGTAGGATAAAAAAATTTGAAACATTTCTGAAAAATGTTTTTAATTAGGTACAAAAGGAAAACAAAATTTCAGCCAAGTCGAAAGGGGTCGGTCTACCCCATATTTATTAATATTTTGACAATAAACAAATTTTCGAGAAAAAAAATGAAAATTAAATAAGTTATAAGCTGGTAATATTGGCTACGTCACTAAAATAGCTCTAACTCTTTAAATAATTGGAATTAAAAAAATTCCGTTCGAGGATATATTCTTAAAGGTCTAAATTGTAAGAATATGCAAACAAAAAAATGATTTTTTAAAAATCCTAGACCAGAATACCGCCTCAAATGCGATTGTCGAATGAAACTTTAAGTTCCAAACGCCATAGTTGTTTCTTCGCAAAAAAAGCAACAAGATTCGCAATTCGATCATTATTTTTGCGGCACCTTCGTGACACAACGAAGACTCGACAGAAACTTGCCGCATTCGCATTTGTTCTCCAACGTACACGTGAATTTTCAATTTCATTTTGCGCCGCTAGGAAAATTCTCTTTGGAAAAGTGTGCGTCGTTTTCGTGCGACACTGTTCGACGGATTTTCTATTAAAATCGTGATAGACGGGACGAGCACGCGATTGGTGGAAAGAATAAAGAAAAAGTTTCTCCTCGTTTTTCTCGGTGGTCCTTCTTTTTTCTTCTTCTTCCTCGAGGGGAAAGAAAATATATATAGAGGACGAAAAAGTTTTGCGGCCGAACTTCTTTGTACACGAGAAGATTTCATCGGCTCTCTTCCTCGCCTTTATAAGCGATCCCTTCGATGCCACACCGTCGCTATAATCTCACGCTGAAGTAAAAAAAAAAAAAAATAGAAAAAAATAGAAAAAAACTCTTTTCAGAGTCTCATCTCGCTGCGGTTGAGGCACGTCTACTTTTCCACTTTTCTGCATATATCTTCTTTTTCCTCATCATGTTCCCTCTCGCTCCTTCTCTTTCACATCGCTCTCAAGATGTGTGTGTGTGTGTGTGTGTGTGGTCGTCTCACAACTTTTGCAATCAGAAGGCGAGATCACAAGCCAGCTGCACCGTGACTGTCGACGAAGATCATCGCTCACTTCCGGTTTGGAGAGGAACCTCGATCCTGTCGACGAACTGAGAAGAAGCGCGAAGAAAGAGAGAGAGAGAGCAAGCGAGCGAGCGAGCGAGCGAGAGAGAGAGAGAGAGAGAGAGAGAGAGAGAGAGAGAGAGGACTGCTGCGAGATCGAGCTTTCGGTTTTATATTCGAGTCAGTGCACGTTTTCTCGTGGACGAGGTCCATTCGAAAATTGCCCCGCACGTATATATTCCTCCGGGAAAACCGAGTATTCTTTTTTTCATTTTTTTATCTTCTCCCTTTTCTCATCTTTCTTCCTTTCCCCCGCTCGAGACTAATTAGCCGTTTTATCGTTCGACAAACTTTTGTACAAGCACCCTTTTTTTTAAACGTTATTTCCGTACGAGTGAGACAATCCCTACTCTCATTTGCGAACTGTTCGACTTTCCTCTTGCTCTTTTTTTATTATTTTGAATTTTTTTTCTCACCAGCTTTTCCTTTCTTATGAACTCTATATTTTTCTCGATGGACTTTAATTTTATTCAGCTGCTAATTATGAAGGTAGATACTTGAATGAGTTTAATTTTTTTTTTTGACATAAGATGTCTTTTTTTGTGGCTAATTTCTGTGTTTCTGTGTTAACTATATTTTCGTCTTCGTATGTTTGTTGTTTTTTTTTTAAATTTATTTTCTGAGTTTTTTTTAAAGTTTTCTGCATCGTATCTTCTTTTTTTAATATTTCATATTTTGTTCCGTTGATTTTGTTCATTTTTTTCTCCCTCCTGTTTTTTAAGAAAGTATGATATATTATTAATTGACATCTTTGTTTCTACATTCTTTCCCATCGCTCGGGGGATTCTCGACGGAGGAAGATATTTTCTTATGGTCAATTCGAACGAAGGAGCACTCTCAATTTATTTTCCAAGTTCACTCAATGTTTTCTTCTTATCACGACTTCGTACCTTCTTTTTATATTTATTTCATATCTCTCAAAATCTTATCCGACTTTTCCTCTCTGCTAATTATGAGACATGGACGCCCTTCATTGGAATCTCTTTTTTTTCTCAGGAGATTAAAAAAAAAAAAACGATATGGCATTTTTGTCCGACCAGTTTTAGCGATAAACCATTATTCATTTCTCACGTCATAAATATTCTCAATATTTCTCATTGTCCTCCATATTCTTATTATTCTCCATAATTTATCGAATCTGAATGTTCTCTTCTCTGATTTTCTCATTTTCTCCAATTTGTCTTGGGTCTTCGTAAATTTCCGCCTCTGAATGTACGGCGATGGGTAAAAGTCATTCGAATACTTGGTTTCTGGTTTCCCCAATCGATTTATATCCTCGTTCAGGCTCACTGATTATATCGAAGCCCCCAAACTTTCCGCGCCATCGAACTTTTCCTCTCTCGCGCTCCCTTTTGCATTTACCTTCCTCGTCCTTGTTCCTCTCTCTGTACAGCTTCTCCCCTTCTCTCTCTCTCTCTCTCTCTCTCTCTCTCTCTCTCTCTCTCTCTCTCTGCTACAAATTTAATTAACGACAAAAAGGTCCATCGAGAAAGTAAAACTTTCGTTCTCATGTTCAGCTAACGCCAAGAACGACGAAGCCTTTAAAATAGTGTATGGGGCGTTCCAGCTCGACCTATGCAATGTTTGATCCTTTTTGGCATTTTTCAACGCTTAGCGGTACATTTTCTTTTGATTAAAATTTTTTAAAAATATTTGTTGACATTGGAAGACCATCTTCTGCAACTATTTCTAAAATCCCACGATTTTCAGTTCGTAGGAGTTCTATATTTTAGGAGAAAGCTACAAAAATCTGGATGAGGGGCGCCATTCTAAAAAATCTATTGTTTTAAGCTTTTGTACTTTGACTAATCCTCACTGTCAATAATTTAAATTCTATATTTTAGGAGCAAGCTACAAAAATCTGGATGAGGGGCGCCATTCTAAAAAATCTATTGTTTTAAGCTTTTGTACTTTGACTAATCCTCACTGTCAATAATTTAAATTCTATATTTTAGGAGCAAGCTACAAAAATCTGGATGAGGGGCGCCATTCGAAAAAACCTGTTTTTTTTTTAGCTTTTGTACTTTGACTCACTGTCAACGTCGACAGTGATTCGTATATAACGCGTTTTCGGCCAAAGTTTTATTTACAATATCTTCGCAGCGTGCCACGAGAGTTTCGCAGTTACTTCGCCAAGATCCTCCCTTCGGCGTTGGCCAACCCTTCCCAATCCACTCTCCACTCGGACGTTTGTTCTTGAATCTCGAGTAAAGAGAACAGAGAGATTCCGGCGGAGACTCCCGGCGCGTTATTCGCCCTTAACTTCATCCGTTTGGCCAGAGAGCCCGTTTTAGAGCTCACAAACTGAGAATACCGCGAACTGAGAATTTTACGTCTTCTTGGGACGGATGTCGTAAAGTTTCGCGAAGAAAAAAAAATTGAGAAGTTATTCCCTTGTTGACTTTTATCGCTTTTTTGACGAGAGCCATCCTTTGTGTTAATTCGGAATATATATCTCTCTTCACAGTGGTTCGCCATTAATTCATTTTCTTCTGAATTTAATTTTTACACTTTTTTTAGTCACGTTTATTCGGTGCCAATTCGGTCAAGAATGAATTTTAAGGATATTTATGAAGAGTATCTGAAGTATTACTCACTGTTGGACAAAAGAAACTGTCGAAATAAATCAACAAAAAGAATAGTTATGGGCAGAGTTGGGCAGCATCAATTACATTTGTAATTAAATTACATATTTAATTACATATTATTTTCAGCCATGTAATTGAATTAGATTCAATTACTAATTACTTCGATCATCGATCACCGAATGCATTTCAATTACATGTAATTCAGAAGAATATCATACAATTACTTGTAATTGATGGTAAAAGTAATGCAATTACTTGTAATTGATGCTCAAAGTAATTCAATTACCTATAATTGATGCTCAAAGGAATTCAATTACCTATCATCGATGCTTGAAAAACTTGATATTAATTTTAGCAATTAGGTCTAGAGGACCTTTTTTGTAGGAAATTAAATTTCGAGAAAATTTTTCCTTTACATTTATTCGGTAAAGTTAATCATTTCGGAGATAACAGCGAAAGATAAGATTTCTGGGTAAAAATCAACTTTGGTGACCTCGTACCATCTCATCAGTGTAAGTTACACTTACGCTGTTCGCGATCAAATTGCGATCAAAATCAATGCGATAGCATAAAAAACCGTGGAGTGGTAAAATTTTAAAGAAAAAAGTTTTTGATTTACGTGTATTTTAGATGGAAAAACTTTTGGAGCGAAGGGAAAGTACTTAATATTAATATCAAGGGCTGTAACTTTCAGGGAATTTTCTTTCAGACATATGCAACAAAATTTCGGGTTGGGTGTGAAAGGAATAAACAAAGTCGAAAAAAATCACCCTAATATATATAAACATAGTATATACAATAATGGTATTGGAATATTTTGAAGCACAAACATTTATCAAATAATTGAAACCCAAAGATATTCCAATTCACGTAATTCATTTACATCATCGTAATTTAAATACAATATCGTCAATTAATTACTACGGTATAATTGAATTACCTTTGTGTAATTAAATTACATGGATGTAATTGAATTACATCGATGCAATTAAATTACATGGATCTAATTAAATTATATTGAACAACGATTTTGTTGGGCATCATTTCAATTTTGATGCTAATTACATCCCGCATTGTAATGGAATTCTGTACTAAATACAATACTGAAAATAATTACCACCAAAATTCAAATTTCATTACAATGCTCAAAGTATTTTATCATCGAATAATTTCAATTGCAAATTTGCCGAACTCTGGTTATGGGAATGAATTATACTCACTTGACTGTGTTCATGGAGTTGCTTGTGATTCCAGTAGGGTTGCCTAAGCTCTTCCAATTGATGCTCCAAAGGATCATTGCCGTTTCTCTCGTGACCCTTTATACCCTTATCATGGGGGATGATCGATCCTTTGTTCCACCGTTCGTTCGTAGATCCATGATTTTTGAGCAATTGACTGCTCGGTTCATCCCGATCATATCCAATTCCATGGGAAGCATCATCAGCCCCAAGATTACGATCAAGCTGAGTCTCCTCAATTTCATTTTTGCGCCACTCATTGTTGGGATATTTAACTGGAGATACGGCAGAAACGGCGATGTAAGAGTTTCTCGGCCGATTTGCCGTGTCAACGACACCGGACAATCCAGTTTTCGCGATCGGCGGAGCGGTCACTTTGTGATAGGCAAATTGCCGCCATTTCGACGGCCAAGTCGACGAGTGACCGTTCGACGCTGATTTGTCAGCCGTAAAAACCGGTTCGACGACGGTCCAATCATTTATTTTTTGCGGCCATACCGATGACACGGCGTCGCTTTTCGATTGCCAAGAGGAACCATCAACGGGATTTCTCGGTTCGTTCCATCGGTCGATACGGCCATCGGATAATTTTCCGTAAGCCGTATGTTTGATGTCGTAGGGTCTCCAGGTCGCCTGATCGGCTGGCATTACCCAAGCGCCAACGGCCGAAATTTTCGGTGACACCGGTCCTTTCTCTTGCCATATTTTTTCGCCGTTCTCCAATCGTCTGTGCCAAATTTCGGCCCTCTGTGGCGATGCATCGGCGCTTTTACCTCGCCACTCATTAATGCCGCTCAATTTTTCCGGCCAAGTCAACGAACTCTTTGCCGAATTGGTCATACCACCAAGGTCATTCCTCTCCATCTCTCTATTGGCGTTCGCCGTAATCTTGTACTTGGAATTCGGCTCCTGTGACGCGTTATCCTTGCCGATGGCAACGTCGTCACTCTTCCCAGCCGATAATAAACGATCCTGCTTGTCCAGACCCAATTTCCTCACGAGTTCGGCATTGGGATTGTACGATATACCATTCTTGTCTTTCGGCCACGGTTTGGCGCCGGTTAGCTTGAAAGGCCAAGTTGCCGGATCCGAGGTAAGACTGTTCCACGTTTTCATCGTGATTTTCGGCAACAATGGTTTTTCCTTGACGGTCGGATTCGCCGAATTTTCCATCTTGCTGATACCGAGCTCTGAACGATTTTTGTTCTTCTCCAAGTTCGACGACAGCGATTCTCGCGAATTGCTCTTGGGCCGTTCGTTCAATCGCCACGATGGTACATTTACATTGACGATATTCCATCCAGCCGTATCATCGCCGTACGTGGGCCAATCCTGCTGCTGTTTACTCTGCCAATTTCTCGTCTGAGGCTCGTCGTTCAATTCGTCATCAACGATATCGTCCGTACGATCAGCCGAATTGCCGAAGGGTTGCCAATAATTGCGATCACGGGGCCACGAACGATAACGGGGTATCCATATCTTGTAATCACTCGGTGTCGCCCTCCACGGCCAATTAGCGTTCGGTGTTTCATCGACGATCGGACGATTTTTGTCCTTCCACGGTCTGCCATAATCGTAACGCGAGTCCTGCCATATCTTGGTCGAGGCGAATTCGCGTCCAAGTGGCCGAAATTGTTGGCTTCTCGCGAAAGTCGTCGTCGGTGGGTTTCGATTCTGATACATGTCCTCGTAATCGTTACCAATACTCCGTTCATCTGTGTTCGGCCCGAAATCACGCATTCGCTGACGACCGTAATGGCCGTAACGGTCGTAAGGATCAAGGGAAATCGGTCTCTGTTGGTAGGAACGTTCCTCGGCCGCGTCGTAATCCGGAACACGATTTTCCATCTTAGAATCGTAATTCTTCGGGGCAGCCTCGCGACTCGTTCCCGCCGAACTTTTCTCATGGGTGTTCACTTTGCCGTAGTGCAAACGACGAGGCTGGGAATATTCACGGGCGCTCTGTCGCATCAGTGCCTGACGCTCGTCGTTCAGAGCCTCGACCCTTTGTTTCTCGTTGATCGATCCGAGCCGATCGTTCAATTCCCGAACTTTCGTCGTTCCCGTTGACTTCAGCCTGGAACGATTATCATCGTCGTGCGACCACGGCGAACCGAAGAGTCTCTCCGCGACGAGACGCCATTGTGGCTGTGTCGTTGGGTGCCAGACCGTCGACGCTTCGGTCGTTAGAAACGGCATTGCCGGACTTGACGGCAGAATAGTTTGTGAAGTGGCTGGTTGATTGGTCGAAGTTAAGCTCAGTGAATGATCACGCGGCTTCTTCCTCCTTCTCCTCTTCTTCTTCTTCTTCTTCTTCTTTGGCTTCTTCGTCGTAGCGAGATTCTCCGGTGACACGGTCGTGTATTCGGTCATCGGTATTTGCAACATCGAGTCCGATGAGTAACCCCGCTTTTGAGAGTCCAGCGGTATTTCACGGGACATCGAGAGACCCTCGACGTCCTCTGAAAATTAAAGTGTCAACATAACGACGTATTCGTTTTACAGGATTGCCGAATTTTCGCCGAATCGACGAAATTTGCCGAATTTCGGCAAACAAACAATAAACATACGAGAAAATGAATTAAAAAGTGTTCATTGGTTCATTTCATAGTCAAATCGACCAAGAGTTGGAATCGAACCCTCTCAATTCCGATGAAATTTGGTCGGAAGTTTTCGTTTTCAATAAAACGGAGTTCTACCAAAGGACAAAAATTTAATTTGTTTTGTTTCGAAAGTTATTCACAATTTCAAATTTCATAATTTTTCAAATCTTTCAAGTTTATTTTTTAAATATCTCGAAAACTATTATAGTTACGAAAAATCATTCTGGATTCGTTTTGAAGAGTATACTTGGGACTACGAAAAAAAAATATATACCGCAACATTTTTTTGAAAAATGATGAGTTTGGTGAATTTTGAATTTTCGAAAATCGTGAAAATCCAAGTTCCGTATTTTATTTTTGATTTAATTTTTTAAATATAATACCTTGTACTGATCTTAGAAGATCCTGAAATTTTCAGGATGGTGTGATTTTGTTTCAAAAATAAAATTTTTTGAATTTTGGTAAACAATTTTTTTTTGTTTTTCCTCTAAGTTCAGTAAAGTTGAGCAATCATGTAATTCTGTAATTTTGAGCAGAAAAAATTTCAATTAATGACAATTAAAAAAAAAAAATTTTTTTACCAAAATTCAAAAATTTATATTTTTGAAACAAAAACACACCATCCTGAAAATTTCAGGATCTTTCAAGATCAGTACAAGGTATTATATAAAAAAAATTGAATCAAAAATTTAATGTGCAGCTTGGATTATCACGATTTTTAAAAATTCAAAATTCTCCACATTCATCTTTTTTTTTAAAAAAATTTCGGAATTTTTTTTTATTCATAGCCTCAAGTATACTCTTTAAGACAAATTCAGAACGATTTTTCGTAATTATAATAATTTCCGAGATATTTAAAAAATACACTTGAAAGATTTGAAAAATTGTTAAATTATGAATTTTGGGTAACTTGCGAAAAAAAATGTTAAATTCGTTTCCTTTGGTAGAACTTCGTTTTGGTAATAACGAAAACTTCTGACCAAATTTTATCGAAATAAAAAGGAGTAGATTCCAACTCTTGGTCGATTTGACATGGAATGACCCATATGTTTTGTAAAATTTTTTCAGCTTTTCGAAAAAAACATGAAAAAAAATTTTTAAATATGGGCAATGGCTAAAAAACAGCTTTTTAGATTTAAAACTCAATTTTAAGAGCTTTTCACAGGCATTATCGAAAAAGCAATATTTGTTTTGAAAGCTGAGACTTTTTTACTCAAAAAACGTATTTTTTTTTTAAATTAATTTCATCGTGACGGAAGATGGCAAAAAAATGAATGAAATCAATTTTTGCTCATTCATTCATTTCTCGTATGTTTATGGAGATGCCATCTTGAAAAATACATATTCCATGTCTCAGCTTTTTGAAAAAAATATTGAACATTTTTTCTAAATTTGGGCAACGGCCAAAAAACAGCTTTTTAGATTTTAAGCTCAATTTGAAGAGCTTTCCAAGTGCATAAACAAAAAACATTTTTTTGAAAAGCTGAGACTCTTTCACGCAAAAAACCTATTTTTTGAAATTTTTGAAATTTTTTGAAATTTTCTAATCGCATTGGCTAAGGTTGTGCGTAGCCGATTTTCAAAATGTTGAAAATCACTATTTTTTTAAGATCTTTTGAAAATTTAAAAAACGGTCAAAAAAAGAAGAAAAAAAATCAAATCAGCGCCATTTCGTGAACAAAATTATTTCTAAAAAATGCTTAACGATAGTCACTGTTGTGTAGATTAAAAAATATTTTGATTTTTTTTATTTCAGATGATTTTTCATTGCTGTATCGCTGCTATCGAGAGGTGTCATTTTTTTATTATGTCATTACGTTCATGGTAATAACTTTGCCAATTTTTAATATTTTTCAATAAACATTTGTATGATCATAAGTTGAATATATACTTAATAAATTACTTTTTGTCTGATCCTCAAATAATCATCGCTACTTAAAAAAAAAAATCCTGAAAGGCGTTCCCCCTCAAGGGTCTGTGTAAGTTTGATATTTCAACAAATCAATTTTTTCATTCTCGAATTTCATGGCCTAGAGTCCTTGCAACCGAGATTTCACAAGAATTCAAAAAAAATGGGCCGAGTCAAGATTCTCGAGTTTTTTGGGAAGAGGCCTAGTTCTATCAAAATTTGGATTCATCATTGAGAGAGTTTTATACGGTAGAGACGCAGATATCCCATCAATTTCATGGTAAAACGAGGGAAGAAATATGGAGACGTTCCTTAAGGGGATAATTGCCGATAATTCGGCTGACAAATAACGAATTATTCGAGTGTGATGAATCCTTGGAGGACCTGCAATAATCGTGAAGTAAAGCTGACGTTAAATTTCAGGAATACGATAATTTAAGGGATGAAACGACATCGTCGGGATGTAATTCTGCGGAAATTGATGTGAAATCGTTGAACGATGGTGAATGGCCAAATGGTTCGATGAGGTCGTAATTCCCGAACGAAAGTTTCGTCGAATAATTCGCGCTTGGGAAAAGGGGGCGAAGGTTGTTAGGATCATCCTGACCTTATTATCCTTCCTCAACGGTTCGAACGCCATAATACGCGAAATGAGATATCCCCGTCTATACTCTGTCTCTATCTTTCGGCGTCTCTCTTTATATCCGACTATCGTATAATTACGAACGAATGAGAGAAAGGCGTGGCGTTAAATTGGCCCAATTACTCGACGGGTAATAATGGACGCGGCGGGAGAGAGACGATGAGAATAGAGGGTGAGTTTGTCGCGTTCGGTTGTTCTTCGGTTCGTACTCGTTCTGTTTGTCACCGTGACGAAGGCAATGAGAAAATAAACAGTGGGCTATGTGCCGTACATTGCAGGTCTGTGCTGTTTATGTAAACGGCTCGATGACAAACAAAATGGCGTATTCGTCGGCCATTTTGAATGGCAAAACCGCGCGATTTCGGCCATTCTCTCAGTAAGCAATAATGATACATCGTGGGATATGATTCGTTGATTGGACCAACCCCGCTTTTCTCGTTATTCTAATTGGACTGTGATTGCTCGATCTATATGAGGCATTCTCCGTAAATTCCGCTACTTTTTTTTCGACCCTCTCAGATCCGTCGAATAACTTGTCACAGTAAAGTCCCACTTGAAAGTAGTCTCTGCGATTTTTTGCAGATTTTTCAAGCGGTGAATTAAGGAGTTGCATATATTTTTTCGAATTTTCTGCAAAAAAAAAATTAACATTATTTTTTTTCGCACGGTCCGACACCTTCAATTCTGCTATCAATTTTATACAATCTCTAATGGTATTAGTGGAACGTACAGAAAAATCCACAATACGGCTACTGATTTTTTTCGCGATTAAACAAATGTTATTCACACAAAAATTGCATAAAGTTATGTAAATAAAATTTTTTTAACCCCGAAAAAAATCAGTTGCCGTATTGTGGATTTTTCTGTACGCACTAATACTATTAGAAATTGTATGAAATTGACAGTGGAATTGAAGGTGTCGAACCGTGCGAAAAAAATTAATTTTTATTTTTTTTTTGCAGAAAATAGTCTTTGCAACGTAAATAAAAATTTAACACATATTGCATTCAATAGTTGATGGAAAAACATAATTTTTTTGTAGGAATATTTTTTTTGTACATCCTCGCCGTTTTAAGCTGTATGGATTCGAAAAAATATATGCAACTCCTTAATTCACCGCTTAAAAAATCTGAAAAAAATCGCAGAGGCTACTTTCAAGTGGGACTAGACTGTGACAAGTTATGGGACGGATCTGCGAGGGTAAAAAAAAAAGTGGCGGAATTGACGGAGAATGCCTCATATATATAAATATATAAATGCATCTATACATTTATACATATAAATGGAGACACTCGCCTCGATTCTGCGCCGCACAACAAGTTTCACTGCTCTTTTAGAAATGAAGACATTTTGATTCAGCAAGTGGCGTTTGAAATGGGATATATTCAGCTTCGTTAAGCTTTTTCCAACAAAATTTTTCAATTTTTTTTTTAACCTGGTACGTCCCTTGAAACACGGTCGTTTTTTAGTTTTTTTTTTGGCGTTGAAATTTTGATGTAGAAATTTTCAGATTTTTTCGGAACCATTTAACAAAATAAAATAAAAAAATCTCTTGCGAAAAATATGAAAAATTCAAAAATCCGATGTTACATACAAAAATGTTTCAGCAACTATTCATAGTAAAATTACTCCCGCTTCTATTTTTTTAAACGTTTTTTTTCGGAAAAAGCTTGAAAATAGTAAGAAGGAAAAATCTCCCCACTCCGGCTCTAAGCTTGAAAATGTTGATATCTGACGCACGATTTTTCAGAATTTTTTCAGATTTTTAAATTGTGTCGGTCAATAAAATCGTTTAAAACATTGTAGAAGATTCAAATTGAATCTGAAAAATTTAGAAAAAAAACTAAGATGCCTTTCAAAGTGAGAACAATCATATAAAAAATCGCAAGTCAAATCTGAGAGGTCAAGGGTCAGACCCAGGTCGAAATGGTATGGAATTACACATATATATATATATATATATATATTACGAATATGGCAAACGAATGACTTTGCTTTTTTATTTCATACGACAGCGAGAGGCGATATTTCGCTAAATGAAAATTCCAATGGCCGAAGAAATTCCGTGGTAAATTTTTTTTTCTCATTTCTCGTTCTCGTCAATTTGTACTCACCGAGTATTCGATGCACTTTTTCCCACAAACGTGGATTCTCGGCCAGCCTTGCGAGCAATCCCATCAAGCTTTCCGCGAGCGCACCCTCCTCGATCTAAGGGTGCAAGTATGAAAAATGGTACATTAAAATCCATGAATTTGTCAAAGACATAATTAAATGTACTCGTAATTTGATTTTATCGGGGAAAAACTAACGACTCATTTTTAAAAGAAATAACTTTCTTGTCTTCATCTTTTATTGATAATTTTTTTGAAAGAAAAACAATATTTTATTATATTTTCACTTTATTTTATGACCTTCAAGATTTCAAGGTCATCAAAATCTTTTTTTTAAATTTTTCCTTGCTTTTTCTTATAAATAATTTTTTTTTCAGAAAAACTCTCCGTGATTTGCAATCAGCGGTAAATTTCTCATCAAAATAACATTCGAAAACGATAAGAATAAAAAAAAATTTGTTTGCTTATTTTTGACCCAATTTTAAAAAACCTCAAAGTGCTCATAACTTTACTTCGGTTTGACCGATCTGGAAATTTCTTTTTCGTACGCAAACGTTGTGATTAAATTTATAGAATGCCGTTTGGTTCATTCCGATGACTAAATTTGTGTAGAAATGAGAGCAGTTTTTAAATCGCCGAAAAAATAGAAGTGTATGCAAAAATTTGCAAAAATCGATGGTCTGATTTTAAAAATCTGCCAAAAATAAAAAAAAAGGTCGGATTCGAATGAACCAAGCGGCAATTTGAAGCTTGAACGATTACAAAGGAAATAAGCCCTGAGCGAAGTCGAAATAGGAAATAAATGACAGTTATTTTAGTGAACAAATTAAATTTTGGCCAAAATGCGGAAAAAAAATTATTCCATCAATTTCTTTTAAGCCTTATGTCGATGTATTTTTTCTCACTGAACACGAATCTACCAATAATTTTCTCAAAAACTCAAAATTTATATGAATATTCATTAAAAAAACCATTTTTACAGATTTTCCTTGTTTTTTCTCATAAATAATTTGTATTAATTGTACGTAAAATCTTGACCTCATTATTCTGATATTCTCATCAGAAAAGAATTGAAAATCGACCTCTTTTTTTGGGCTGCAAGCACATGCAGATTTTTTTCTCGATATTTATTTATTTAACTTTATTTATTCATCGATAAAACGTTGGACATTATTTAATTCCAATTTTTTGTCTCCTCACGTATTTTATCGTGCTGCCAAATTATTCGAATAACGAAAAAAAAAACGATATCCTCGAAAGCGACGAAATCGTTTGCACGCACGTTTTCATCGATCCGATACTCGGATAAAGAGGTACACGTAAAGTTTTTATACGCGTTTTTTATACCCACAAAATGCGTGAAAAAAAAATTGAACCACGTTTAAACAGCGTCGGTGAAGGCGAAGGTGTGTTTGTGTGTGTGTGTTCGATTTAGGGGACGAGAAACGTCGAGGGGTGAAATATGTCTGACGAATTATTTTGCGTAGGCTGTTGATGGTTGAGAGAGTAAAACGAGGTGCTTTACGCCTTCGCAAACTCGAGAACGAAAATACGAGGGCAAAAAAAAAAATAAGAGAGAGAAAGCCAAGGTTTAGGAGACTACGAGGTAAATTTCCACGCTGATACGCGTGGGCGACCCTTCGAGTGTACCTTGATGTAATCTTGTTACGTTCCGTAATGCCTTTGTTTTCTCTCTCACAGGGATAAATAAACAATGGAGTGGTTGAAAAAACAACGCGTCTTTCATTGCGCTCGGCATCAAAATTTTTGTATTTTTTCCCAAAAACGTAAAACGTGAAAAAAATGCACAATTGAAAAATTGAGATGTGCAAAAATTTTGACAGCATCAACTCGTACAAAAGAAAACAGCAGAATTGACAAACTTTTGTTTCTCGAAAAATAGTAGGACCAGGAAAGGATTTTGCGATATCTGAATTCTGAAATTCCCAAAAAACGCCATCTTTGAGGTTTCGTAACTTCTGAAAACTTTTTTGAAAACATTATAATTCTGGATGAATTATTTAAGAGGTAGTGTAAAAATTTCACGACGATTAAGAAGCTATTTATTGAACATTTAACATTAAAAGATTTCATAAGGACTCAACATCCTTAAAACCCTGCAAATTGGACATTTGCACGTTGCTTCCTCATCTAAATCTGATAAAGGAGCTGAGATAAAAAATCTTAAAGATTTGCGTTTTTTGGCCTTTTAAAGTACGCTACCTTAAAAAAGTTAGATTTAAAAAAGTAAAAAAATAGAGGTCAGTCTTGTGCAAAAAAATTTAATTAATATAACGTGTGAGGTATCATTCGAAAGGGCTATCTTCAAGGATTCTAAAAAAAAAATTTTAATAATTTTTGGACAGGTGGTCTCGATATTAATCAAAGTTTGGTAAAAATCAGTCTCCCCTAATTTCCTAGGTTTCTGAAATTGAAATTTAGCTTTTAATTATTAGATATTAGATATTGCCTCATGGATTACTGGAAAACTGGCGGTTTTTTTGAATAGTATAATAAATAGTTCCTAAAAAAAAATAAAGAGAAAATAAGTAGAAGAAAAGCCTGATGAGCAGCGCAATTGAAAAAAATGCTTTTTTACTGTAATAATAAAGAAATCCTCACGCAACTCATCTGGTAAATATTTTTGAGGTTAAGAATGAAAAATAAAATATTTTGATAAGATAAGATAAGATAAGATGTTTTGAGCGATACGAAATGATCGAGAATCTTGGCATTCCGAAAGAAATAATGAACGAATAAAAATAAGGAAAAAAGGCTAGTTTTTTTTTATCTGAAACAAAATCGTTTTTTCCCAGTTATCCTGATATCGTTTTATGCATAAAGGATATGGCATTTAGTATTATAATCTCTCGATCGAACGTGGGAGGATCTCGATGGTATCGCGAGCCAAAAGTCCCGAGGCTACAGACTCTTTTCAATGCGCTTGATTGGAATATCGACGGATACGCGTATGGGCCGTTTAACGTAAAATCGACAAAATGTTCCCATAAGCAGAATTTCGAATTTCGTTCATTTCGTATTTCATCTATACTATCTTCAAGAGTATTCAGCTGATTTTTATTTATTTTTTCAGCTCACTTTCCAGGGTAATTTATCACGTGCAATTCGGCTTGGAAAACGCAATTTGAGATTAAAGAAAATTTTTAGACAAGAGAGGAGGAAAATATTTTCGATCAAGCTCTTTTCTCGGTGTGGTAAATATGCTATAGTGGCAGTTAGAGCGTTAAATTCGCCTCGACGACCCCCTGATCCTCCAAAACTCGATTTGGAATTTAGCCAGAAAATTTATTGAACCGTAACGAAGCGATGGGAGAAATCTCAGGACTTCGTCATATCGCTCGCAACTCACCAGGCTGTACATAAATCTCTCTCTCTCTTATCTTTTTTTTGCCATATTATTTTTATTTCTTACCTTCGGTCTTCGAAGGTTTCATAACTCTCGAATTTCTCTTCGACATTGAAACCTTCTTTCCTCATTAAAGATTAAAAAAAGAAACTCTTCTTCTCGTTGAAATATATAAAAGTTAATAAAATTCTAATCGAACTAAAAAATTGTTCTAGATTTCTAAATATCTGAGAAAGTGGAAAAAATCCTCGCTTTGACCTCTAATCATTTGCTGACCCCCAAATTCTTCTATGAAAACTTTATTTCTCATTTAAAAAATGTCCTGAAGCTCCGATAAATCTAAAAAATACAAAAAATCCTCTAAAATTCGTTTTTGAGGTCGGAAATCATTTTTTTTCTTCTCGAAGAATTCTTCCCCGAGAAATCCCGAGGCTACAGACTCTTTTCAATGCGCTTGATTGGAATATCGACGGATACGCGTATGGGCCGTTTAACGTAAAATCGACAAAATGTTCCCATAAGCAGAATTTCGAATTTCGTTCATTTCGTATTTCATCTATACTATCTTCAAGAGTATTCAGCTGATTTTTATTTATTTTTTCAGCTCACTTTCCAGGGTAATTTATCACGTGCAATTCGGCTTGGAAAACGCAATTTGAGATTAAAGAAAATTTTTAGACAAGAGAGGAGGAAAATATTTTCGATCAAGCTCTTTTCTCGGTGTGGTAAATATGCTATAGTGGCAGTTAGAGCGTTAAATTCGCCTCGACGACCCCCTGATCCTCCAAAACTCGATTTGGAATTTAGCCAGAAAATTTATTGAACCGTAACGAAGCGATGGGAGAAATCTCAGGACTTCGTCATATCGCTCGCAACTCACCAGGCTGTACATAAATCTCTCTCTCTCTTATCTTTTTTTTGCCATATTATTTTTATTTCTTACCTTCGGTCTTCGAAGGTTTCATAACTCTCGAATTTCTCTTCGACATTGAAACCTTCTTTCCTCATTAAAGATTAAAAAAAGAAACTCTTCTTCTCGTTGAAATATATAAAAGTTAATAAAATTCTAATCGAACTAAAAAATTGTTCTAGATTTCTAAATATCTGAGAAAGTGGAAAAAATCCTCGCTTTGACCTCTAATCATTTGCTGACCCCCAAATTCTTCTATGAAAACTTTATTTCTCATTTAAAAAATGTCCTGAAGCTCCGATAAATCTAAAAAATACAAAAAATCCTCTAAAATTCGTTTTTGAGGTCGGAAATCATTTTTTTTCTTCTCGAAGAATTCTTCTTTTCTAAACCCACAGATGGATAATCGCGGAGGGCGAAATAAGCGCTGAATCTTATAAAAGGGATCATCCCGGTTCCTCTTTTCATTACTCTCGCTTCGACCGGAAGTCTCAACTCGGCCGGTGGAACTTTTCGATTTCTTTTTTTGGGGGGGGGGGGGGGGGGGTCGCAGAAATGCTGACGACATCGCAATTCCTCTCGATGTCCCTCGACGCGCACATCGGTACCAACGTTTCACGAAGATTAACGACCCCGATGTTGGTGAACGCTTTCGCGAAGGATTCGCGAAATCGAGCGGAAGAATTCTCGCCGTGTATGGAGACCCCAGAGTGGACTTTTTGCCACTTTATTCTGATATCTCTTCGTCGAAACACGCGATTTCGTCGGTGAAACGAAATGATCAAGAGAAGATGTTGAGGGGGGATTCTGGTCTGAAGACATAAATTTTGAGCATTTTGTAAAGCTCGAGAAAAATAAAATATTTTAAACATTCTTTTTTTACAACATATATATAAATATTTTGAGAATGAACAAAAAAAATTTCGAGAAAAAAAAATGAAGATTAAACAAGTTATAAGCTGGTAAAGTTAGGGGTACATCCCAAAAAAATGGATTTTTTTTAAATTCTAGACCAAAATACCCCCTCAAAGTCACGCTACGACATGTTGCGTCACTAAAGCTGCTATAACTCCGTAAATGATTGGAATTTAAAAGGTTATTTTTGAAAATATATTCTTAAAGGTCTAAACCTTAGGAATATGCAAAAGAAAATGATTTTTTCAAAATTCTACACCAGAATGCCGCCTTAAGGTCAAGATTTTGAATAAACAATAGACTGATTCAAAAAGCGACTATTCTTTGCTTTTCGAAGTAACATATTAAATACTTTCGGGAAGATAAAAAAGCCTGTTAAAATTATAGCTCTTAATAATAATATTTAGCGGTCGCGCATCGCATATTTTTATTTCCCATTTAAATAGCACAGGGAAAAAAATTGTCAAACTTTGAAATTTTATATCTCGGCTTCAAGTCAATGTACCAAAATGAACGACACATATTCTTGTAGAGAATTGAACGCTCTACAAAAAAGATCTCTTATGATTTTTTTGATAAACTCACTCCTTCAAAAGTTATTCAAGGTTAAAGTTAAATTTAGATTAAATTTCACTTTTATTTTAGTTTCTGGCAAAATGTTAAAACTTATTACTAAATATCGTAAAATCTTTTTTGAAAATTCTATCATTTATGATTTTTCATGAGTAATGGAGTCCGGTAACAATTTTCAACAAAGAAATACTATTTAATATTAGAAAATTTATTATTAGAAAAATTAGATCTTACATATGGGGCATTCCATACCAAGTCGACCTGAGTGTGACCTTCGACCTCGCTGATTTCGTTTACGATTTTTTATATGATTCTTTTAACTCAAAATAGCATTCGGAATTTTTTTCAGATTTTTAAAACCAAATTTGAGTCCGTTGTGATTTTTTGAACATTTTTTTCGAAAACGTCGCTGAAATTTTTTTCAAAAATCTGGCGCCAAAAATAAAAATTTTTGACCCAAACTTCATGATGTCCAGGATTTCCCTTCTATCTTGATTTTAGGTTTTTACCAAGAAAACATACAAAAAAAAGATGCAGATATTGATCTACCGTGAAATAAGTGCCTTGAATATTTTTTATCGTTAACCGACAATTTCCAAAAATAGTTTATTAATTTCTACATCTATTTTTTTTTACATTTTCTTCATAAAAACCTAAAATCGAGTTGGAAGCGAAGCCTGGACATCATGAATTTCGGGTAAAAAATTTTCATTTTTGAGAATTTTTTCAGATTTTTAAATTACGGCCCGCGAGGTTTTCGAAAAAAATATTCAAAAAATTACAAATTACAGAATTTTCAAAAAAGATTTTACGATATTTAGTTTGAAGTTTTGAAGGAGCGAGTTTATCGAAAAATCATAAAAAATCTTTTTTGTAGAGCGTTCAATTCTCTACAAGAATATTTGTCGTTCATTTTGGTACATTGACTTGAAGCCGAGATATAAAATTTCAAAATATGGAATTTTTTTTTCCTGTGTTATTTAAATAGGAAATAAAAATATGCGATGCGCGACCGCTAAATATTATTATTAAGAGCTCTAATTTCACCAGGCATCTTTTTTCACCTTTCCGAAAGTATTCAATATTTTACTTCGAAAAACAAAAAATAGTCGTTTTTTTTAATCAGTCTAAAAAACAATCTTTATCAAAAAATATCCAGAAAACCATATTTCTCAATATTTTATCAAGAGGTTGTTACACTAATCTAGATGGTCCCGAGTAAAAAAGCTTCCCAGTTCATCGGATGCATTGGCAAAAATTTATGTTTTCCCACGTTCATAATAAATTGAGAGAGAGTGCTTTACGTAGTTTCTTAAATTTTTTCCAGCCTATAAAGCAAGAAGACATTACTACACACACACACACACACACACACAGACGCAAAACGACTCTCTTGGTGAAACAAATCTATATGACAGAAAACACGAACGTGCGGTTTTATAATTCCTCGACTCGATTTTCCTTGCTCAGGGCGGAATTCAATTTCCCAAACTTTAATCGGGTTATATTCTGTCCAGCCTCGACCATGGTCACCCCTTGCAAGACCGATATATATTGCCATAAGCATCGTACGTATATGTATAGTCGGTACACGCGATGTTTAGTTTTTTTTTTAAATCTCTTAAATCACCAACCAGCCCTTATACACAGGAAGAGAGGTGAGGGAGTGGGAGAAGTGCAAGGGGTGATCGTTTGACCCCGGAATTCCACCGTTAATGAGATAAGTTGCGTGATGGAAGGGGAAAGTTTGGGCGCACACCCGTGGCATTGAATTGCGTGCTTCACGATAGTTAAAAAGTTGTATACATACATATATATATGTATTAAGGGGAAGTGGGGGCAAAATGAACAGTGGATGGAAAATGGACACTATTCAAAATTATAAAAAAAGATTGAAAATTTAAAAAAATAAAAAATGAGACAATTATCATTGGATAATTCCCTCCTTGTACCTATAATTGACGTTAATAGACCTAAATAAAGTCAACCACGCAAAATCAGATCCAGATTTAATATTTTCATGACAATTTCCTACGATGAGTTGGAAAAACTTTCAAAAAAATGGTCATTCTCATCACACTGAAACAAAAAACACCCCAGAATACTTTAATAGTATCATGATAATACACTTTCAATGAAATAATTAGATAATCCGAGGGCCAAAGCAAAATAAGGTACCGGGAGCAAGGTCACCTCCAAAATTGGAAAAAAAAAATTAGATACTGTAACTCAGAGTTGTAAATAATGCATTACTTTGATAATGCATTACTGTATTTATTACCCATTACACTGCATAATGTGTAATGGATGCGTGTTCCATTACAAATACAAAAAGTATTGTGTAATGTATGCATGTTCCATTACAAATAAAAAAGTAATGTGTAATGGATGCATGTTCCATTACAAATAAAAAAAATAATGTGTAATGGATGCATGTTCCATTACAAATAAAAAGTAATGTGTAATGGATGCATGTGCCATTACAAATAAAAAAAGTAATTTGCAGTGGAGAATATTCCATTGGAAATAGAAAAATTGCCGTGCTCGCATTAGAAACTTGCACATTGGTGTCTCATTTTATTTCGCTCAATAAAAGTTCATCTACAATTATAACAAATGATCCATAAAGTTAAAAAATGGAAACATAAAAACAGACAGTTCGTCGTTAAATATGAAGTACGAAAATGTACTCAACCCCAAAAATTATCCAACTTCATATTGAACTTGCTTTTACACGCTGTTACCCATAATTATAAGCACTCAAATAAAAATTACATGTTACTGATACAAAATGTGTCGCTTTATTGAATCCCTAAATAATGTGCGTATTCTTTTTTTTTTACTTTATGGATCATTTGTGATAATTGTGGATGAACTTTTAGTGAATGAAATAAAATGAGACAGCAACGTGCAAGTTTCTAATACGAGCTCGGCCATTTTTCTATTTGTAATGGAATATTCTCTACTGCAAATGTTTTTTTTTTTTTTATTGTAATTTGTAATGGAACGTGCATACATTACACATTACTTTTTTATTTGTAATAGAACACGCATCCATTACACATTACTTTTTTATTTGTAATGGCGCATGCATCCATTACACATTACTTTTTTATTTGTAATGGAACATGCATACATTACACATTATTTTTCTGATTTGTAATGGAACACGCATCCATAAGACATTACTTTTTTTTATTTGTAATGGCACATGCATCCATTACACATTACTTTTGTAATGGAAAACTTGTTCAATACACATTGTTCAAAGTAATGGGTAATGCATTACTTTTGCATTACTATTTTCAAAACTCCGCTGTAACTACGATTAAAATGAAATTTTCCCAAAAATTGAACTGCAAAAATACGTCAAGCAGTTTGCTTCAAGTATCTTGAATATTAATACGATGGAAAAAGCGAAGGAAATCGCTTTTCCAACGTTTACCTCGTTCACTTGAATTTTCGAAAAAAAAACAATTTTCCGGGTAGTGTCCACTTTGCCCCTCTGGCTCTGTATATAGAAGGGTTGAAGAAGAAAAGAGCAGAAAAATGTATAAAAGTGAATCGAGGGTGAGGGAGATCGGATCGAAGTTTGTAATTAGGGTCAAGCGTGCAGAAATCGAGTCACGTGAACGCCTTGAATCCTGATAATAATTGCAATAACTCTCGTTTTAAAAAGTCCCGCCATTGTTTTTTCTTTCACCTCCATTTCGTTTTGATAAATCACTCTTTGGAAAACGACTCAGAAGCGATTGTATGAAAGTCTTCGACATTCTCGAATCCGATTAAGGGTCGTAATTTCGAACGATAACTTTTCCCCTAAATCTCAGTTTCTCCCGTTGAATAATACATCGTCTCTCTCACACACATACACACACACACACACACACACTTATGTATGTACATACGGGGACATTATCGATAATGCGTTGCTTTTAAGGGTTATTATTAATGCTCACCCCAAGTTCCCGAAGTTTGCGACGCCGTTCACGTTCCGAATTGTAACCATCGAGGAAGTAAGATCTCAGACCGTTAAGTTTGTCGTACGATTGTCTCTTGTCGAGCTTGCGAAGAGCATCACCGGAATTCTCAAGTTCGGTGTATTCATCGTTTTCCAAGCTCGGATCTTCACGGACGAGCTGATTCGATGAGTAAAATAATTTTTTTTTTTAACCACATTATAGATACCGAATAGTTGAATATTTTATGGATCGAACGACCTATCGAATGATAAATCGACGAATCGATCTATCGAATGATAAATCGATCAGTGGAATTATCAGTCGATGAATCGATTAGTGGAATAATTACTGGATTGATCAAAATATCGAATAAATAATCGATTTATTGAGCAATTGAATGATAAATAAATGTATCGATCCATCGAATGGTAAATCGATTTATCGAGCGATCAATAGGTGAATCGATTTATCGATCAATCGAATGGTACATCGATTTATCGATCAGTCAAATGTTACATCGATTTATCGATAAATGAATGAATTTGTCGATTAATCGATTAGTGGAATAATTACTCGATTGATCAAACGATCGAATAAATAATCGATTTATTGAGCATTTGAATGATAGATCAATTTATCGAGCAATCAAAAGGTGAATCGATTTATCGATCAATCGAATGATACATCGATTTATCGATTTATCGATCAGTCGAATGATACATCGATTTATCGATAAATGAATTAATTTGTCGATTAATCGATTAGTGGAATAATTACTCGATTGATCAAACTATCGAATAAATAAACGATTTATTGAGCATTTAAATGATAGATCAATTTATCGATCAATCAAAAAGTGAATCCATTTATCAATCAACCAAATGATAAATCGATTTATCGATAAATCGAATGAGAAATCGTTTTATCAATTAATCGAAAAATGAATGAATTTAACGATAAATCGATTAGTGGAATGGGTTTATTAATGAAATCGATTTATCGATGAATCGAATGGTAAATCGATTTATCGAGCAATCAAAAGGTGAATCGATTTATCGAGCAATCAAAAGGTGAATCGATTTATCGATCAATCGAGTAATAAAATCGATTAATCGATTAATCGAAAAATGAAAGAATTTGTCGATTAATCGAAAAATAAAGGAGTTTATCGATTAATCAATTGAGAAATTCGATTGATCGAATCGATTAATCAATTGAGAAATTCGATTGATCGAATCGATTAATCAATTAATCGTTTAAGTTTTCGTACCTCGTATCGATCGTGATTTCTCGATATACCGGATGTTGAAAATCTCGTATCCTGCTTAATATCCTCATCGAGACGATTGACAATTTCCACACTCCTGACAACTGTCTTTGGCAATGACAAATGCGTCTCGTTAGTCGTTATAATCTCCTTTTGCGTGCTCAGCTCCTTCTTGACCGTTGGCACGCGTTTGACATTTTTCACGAATTCCTCGCCGACATCGACGACGCTGTTTTTTTCACCAATCCGCGACTTCTGTTTGTACCTCAAAAGTTCTGCCACCTGGTGACGTAAAAAAAAAACAAACACAAACAAACAAAAACTTTGTTTCTCTCAGCATGTTGTCTCCTCGTGCCCACGCTCTCTCAATCCGAGGGATCGGGATCCGCGAATCTTGTCTCTTCTCTTACTTCATAGTTTCGTAGCTTGGAAAATAAAGCTTTAGCCGTGATGAGAAGCGAGAGAGAGAGGGACAAAGAGACGGAGGAAAAGGGAGCGAGTTTCTCAGCGCAGAGTCGAAAACTCTGTCGAGACTTACCGTTAGCTACTACTTTCTCGTAGAATTTATCATCATTATTGTTATTTTATATTATTATTCTTGTTGTTATTATCATTGCAGAAGAAACTGCGAACAAACTTTGGTGAAACTGTTTTTTCACACCCACGTATTTTTTTCCTTCATTATTCTTTTTTCTCTTATACTTTATCACTCTCTCTCTCTCTCGCTTCTTGTTCCGTTCGTTGGAAAAATCACGTGAATCAAGGATAAAGAAAAAGTAAACAGCGGTGACAGTTGAAAAGTTGTGCAAATTCACGAATAAAAATATCAGTGGTGTTAAATTATGAAAAAATTCGGACAAATCTTTTGCTTTCTCACAAAGGAAGCTTCGTTTTCGTGAAAAAATTTGCTTCGAGATTTTTATGCCAACGTGTTTAAAATGTCCCTAAACATCGAGTAATCATATGTAGAAAAAATGTCGGGATGTTTGTATCCTGAGTTTCTGATGTAAATAATTTATAACTCAAGAACGCTTCGAGATATCGAGCTGGAATTTGACACATTAACTTGTCAAGCACGAATTGCCCTTCATTATAAAAAATGTTTGTTTTAATTCCAACACTGAGAGAAAAAATTATTGAATTTGAGAACATGAATTTATTTATTAAATGAAAGTATCAATTCGATTATTTATTTGTTGAACCAAGAAAATCACTCTTCATTTAAAAAAATATTTTCACGGATCTATTACTCTATTATATTAAACTCTTATTTAATAGTAAAAATTAAATGTATGATAGATTTGATTAAATTTGCATTCATTGGATCAATTAGATTTATTGCATCATAAACATGAGATTATTTGAATCTGAAAAACGACATCAATATCAAATTATTTTTTTCGAACAATATGACTTCTTTGCAATAAATTCATCATTATTTTACTTCTAAAAATATTTCTGTAGTATTTTCAATATTTATTAGATATAAAATTGATTGTGACTATTTTAAAAGAAGCTGTAGTAAAATAAATAACACATTATTTTATTCCAACGGAATATTTGTTTGGAATGATTACATTTTTATTTCCTTGAAGCAAAGAACTATCGTTTCTATAGTATACTTTAATAGTATCCATAAATTGTTAAAAATTAAAAAACTGGTTTTTCAAATGTTTTCTTATATTCGAATCTTCATAACTCCTAACTTTTTTCAAGTGCATAGTAGTAGTCGTCGATAGCGTAATAGGTAGCGTGTTAGGTAGTTAGGTAGGATAGATATGATCGTAGGTAGGGTCGAGGGTTCGAATCTCGGTCGGACAGAGAAATTAGATCGGAGAATTGGCGCAGATTTGTCTTTTTTTTCTATTTATTTCTTTTTGGGGTCACTAAACTATGCATATTAAATTATTTGGCAAGGGCTATGTATTTTTTATAAAATGTTTAGCAACAATTAATAAACACGCATGTGATTGAATCAATCATTTTTCCTGTTGATTGGACTAATTAATTTGTTGATTCAACACATTTTTTTCCTCGGTGCTTCCTGTTTTAAGACATGCATGTTTTGAATGATAAAATGTTCTCTCGATTCAAACAACATATTACATATAATTGATAACATATTGTTAGATTCAAGTAATTTCGTTTATTGAAACAGAAATTTATGGAATTGACTGAAAAAAATGAACCAAGTAAATATATAAGGGAACCAATCTAATATGTTTTGGCGAATAATGAAAAAAATGATTTTTTGCCTTCAAAACTTTATTTTATTGATTCTCGTAATTTTTTCTCTCAGTGAACGGGTGTTCAAATTTAATCAATTTTTTTCGTTTTTGCAACAATGGCGTAAACGCTCTAACTTCTGCAATGTTCAAGATATTGCACTCAAACTTTGTACAGAATTAGTATGGCTATTGCGGTTGTTTGGTATTGAATTTGACAAAAATTGATCGAGATATGAAGTTTTTATAAAATTTTGAATTTTTCAAAAAATAGCGTAAAGCTCCAACTTGCACAATTTTCAAGATATCGCAGGAAAACTTTGTAGGGAACTAGTGTAGCCATCAAGGTTGTTCGCTATTGAATTTGGCGAAAATCCATCGAATGATTAAAATTTTATTAATTTTTTGTTTATTTTTATTTTTAAATGGCGTACTCTAACTTCGACCATCTGCGAGATATTGTACTGACATTTTGTACACATTCAAAATAGTGATCAAGGTTGTTCGCTATTGAATTTGGCAAAAATCAAATTTGGCAAGAAGTAAATTTGAAAGAATTTGGAAAATTTGCACATTGATCACTCATGTTTTTCGATAGTCAACAAAGCTTCCTTTATGAGGAAGCCAAATTTGATCGCTATATACTTTGTGATAAAGGAAGCTGTGTGAACAATGTGTAAAAATGAGGAAACAATGTGCAAATGTCTAATTTGCAGGATTTTTTAAAAATGATATTGAGAAATTTTCAGTTTCTGAGTGATTTTTTACCTCCTCGTCGTCCTTTGAAATTGCCTCGTTCGATACCAAGCTCTCGTCCGACATAATTTCGTCGCTTTTTTCGCGGGAATCGAAGTTTCTCGTTCCCGCGAGAGTCTCGAATCCAACGCGACGATTCTCGCTGACCAAACTCAACATCGTTGTGTTTGATATTCCATTTTTTCTCTCGTCCCTCGACATCGCCTCGTGCGATTCGGCAATTCCCCTGAGCTCGTCCTCGTACTCGTCCACAGCGTCACCTTCATTGTCATTCGTCTCATCTTCCTCGTCGTCTTCGTCCTCGTCTTCCTCATCGTTCTCTTCGTCCAACGACGCCTCTTTCGCCTCTGTCACATCAGTCACACGAACTATCGAGCTATCATTCTCTCTCGTCCTCGTCACGTTAATCGTGTTGTTAGTAATCCTCGTGCTCGGTAAATCCTGCTTTATTTCGAGTACGAATGATAAAATGAAATTCTGCATTTTTGAGATACAATTTTCGCGAAAAAATGAGACAATCAAATCGCCTCTTTTTTCTACTCACCGATGACCTTTCCAAAGATCCTGCCTCATTTTTGCTGCCAACTGCAATCAAAAAATGAGGAAACACATTTTCCATCAACTGCCTTCGTGAATTTGATTAAAAAAAGCTAATTAGTAATTTTTTTGTTATGAAAAAAGGAAAGTGTCGATGAAAAATGCATGAAACAAAATTCAAATCTTGAAATTTCACTGCTTAAATTTTTTTCAATTCGATTAAATGAAAATTACACTTTAACGCTCGAATCTCAACTCAGAATTTTAACGTAATTATTGCGTTTCATAATAAGGAAAATGAATATTTGTGGTACTTTTCCTTTTTCGATGAATTTGCCGTAGAAAATTCACCGTGATCAAAAAAGTTAATTAATAATTTGTTTGTTATGTTAAAAGGAGAGTGTCGTTGAAAGTTGCATGAAATTAAATTGAAATCTTGAAATCGCTTAATTTTTTTAATTGAAATAAAAATTAAAATTTTAACGCTCAAATTTTGACCTTTAGAATTTCAACGTAATTATTGCGTTTCATAATAACGAAAATGAATATTTGTGGCACTTTTCCCTTTTCGATGAATTTGTCAGAGAAAATTCACTTTACAAAATTCACCGTGATTGTGATGAAAATATTATTGGAAAGAAAGTTGAGAAATATACTGAATATGATAAAAAAAATACATTGCTTTGAAATGGTTGGATAATAAAATCTAAAAGGGTCAAACAAAATTATGGTTGGAATACTGAAGAATATTTCGTGTATAAGTTTGCGCAAACGTAAATCGGATTCCCCACTGATTACACGCCAAAAGGGCAATTCATCCATCAATACCAACACGAGAAATACGTTTCTCACAAACTTCAAGAGTACCTTTCGACGTGAAAGCAAAGCCACGCATTTCGATCCCATCGTTAGAGAGCTGTTTGAAAGCTTAATCCTCGTCCAAATGCCCCTTAAAAATTAAGCTCTTGGTTGTATTTGCAACTATAAAATCGCGCATCAACATTTTGTTGGTAACAAACTCGTTAACGAAAAAATAATGATAAATAAAAAATAAAGAAGCATTCACCATCGAAATCCTTTATCTAGAAATTAGTTTCTAATATTATTTAATATTAATATATTAATATATCAATGATAATATTAAAATTAATTAATGGGTCATTCCATGTCACATCGACCACGAGTTGGAATCGACCCCTTTCAATTTCGATGAAATTTGGTCACAAGTTTTCGTTTATAATAAAACAAAGTTCTACCAAAGGAAAAAAATTAATTTTTTTTTTCGAAAGTCATGCAAGATTCAAAATTTCACAATTTTTTAAATCTTTCAAGTTTACTTTTTAAATATCTCAAAAACTATTATAGTTACGAAAAAATCGTTCCGAGTTCGTCTTGGCTACGAAAAAAAAATATTCCGAAATTTTTTTTTGAAAAATGATGAATTTGGAGAATTTTAAATTTTCAAAAATCGTGAAAATCCAAGTTCAGTATTAAATTTTTGGTTAAATTTTTTAAATATCATACCTTGTACTGATTTTAAAAGATCCTGAAATTTTCAGAAAGGCGTTTTTTGTTTTTTCAAAAATATGAATTTTTGTATTTTTAAGAATCGTGTAAATCCACAATCAACATTAAATTTTTGGTTAATTTTTTTTATATAATACCTTGTACCGATCGTGAAAGATCTTGAAATTTTCAGGATGGTGTTTTTTTGTTTCAAAAATATAAACTTTTGAATTGTGGTAAAAAAAGTGTTTTTAAAACCAAAATACTGTTACCTTACTTTTTTTTTTACTCATCAAAACTACATGATTGTTCAATTTTACTTAACTGAGAGGTAAAAAAAAAGGTTTTTTTTACCAAAATTAAAAAATTTATATTTTTGAAACAAAAAAACACCATCCTGAAAGTTTCAGGATCTTTTAAGATCGGTACAAGATATTATATAAAAAAAAACTTGACAAAAAACTTAATATTGATCGTAGATTTACACGATTTTAAAAAATTAATATTTTTGAAAAAAAAAACAGAAAACACCTTTCTGAAAATTTCAGGATCTTTCAAGATCAGTACAAGGTATTATATGAAAAAAAATTGGAAAAAAATTACGGAACTTGGATTTTCACGATTTTTGAAAATTCAAAATTCTCAAAATTTGTTTTTTCCTGGCGACAAGTATACTCTTCAAGACAAACTCAGAACGATTTATTCGTAACTATAATGTATTTCGAGATGTTTAAAGAATAAACTTGAAAGATTAAAAAAATTGTGAAATTTTGAATCATGCATAACTTTCGTAAAAAAAAAAAAAATTTTCCCTTCGGTAGAACTTCGTTTCATTAAAAACGAAAGCTTCTGACAAAATTTCATCGAAATTGAAAGGGGTCGATTCCAACTCTTGGTCGATTAGACATGGAATGAGCCTAATATATTTTATATATTGAATTCTCCCCAATTGTTAAAACAAAATTGAACTGAAGAATTCGGAAAAAAGAAAAAAAAAGGATCATTCGACGGACATTGAAGAATCCTGGTTACGATTTCGAGCGTTGTTTCGGAGGTTGAATGTCGAATAAAACGTTGAATTGTGTTTCGCGAGAGGGGAAATTAATGTATACACGATTGGAGCTTTTTGACTTCGGGGCACGGCGAGAAAGCGAGAGGGAAATTTCAATTCTATTCTGACTCATTAGGCGAAGCGTACGGCAAAGTGGCTTTAATCATGAGCTCGTGTGAGAGGCAACGTAGAACCAGGATCGTGAGTAATCAGATTCCCTCTCGAGTTTCACTGTGTTCGTCAAATGTATAGATATATATGTTTAGTTCACCACGTGTATAGTTATAGTCGATGGCATACGCTGGGGAAAAGCACAGAGAGGCTACGAACTCGAAGTGCTCGACAACGACGACGACGACGACGACGACGACGTCGACAACGTCGACGGGACAAAATCAAGAGAGGGTCGAGCATTGTACGCGTTTATCGAGTGCACCGGTGATCGACATCAAAGCCCTCCGTGAATTATTTAGGGCGTTGCCGATATATCGACGAAAAAGTTGTATGGCCACTCTGCTCCTCTGTATAAACCCTCTTCATACCTTTATCGAGACCTTTGTGTCTGCCTTTGCAGAAAATCACGTCAAACACACTTTAACACGTGACGATACGAAAAGTTAAATGGGGTACAGTTTGGTTGAACCCGACAACGAAGTCATTTTAAATAATATTGAAATTATTAATATTTAATGATGAATAATATTATACTGTCAAATGATGTTGTCAAAGTGTACTAAAAATTGTAGCAGATGCTTGCTGATGCTTGAATAATTGATTTGAATAAAGTTCCCGTCGAAAAAAATGGATGAATCGAGCGTGTACGAATTTCGCAGTAGTACAGCTCAATATTTGGTCAGACGGTTTAATTTTCAGCAGGAGGATTTCCACTGAATAACTAAAAGTGCCTTATTTCGAAAATCCAAGTCAGCAACTTATTTTATGATTGTCCTCTGCTTTTTATATCACCAGAGCTAATTTTTTCTTAGCATTTTGCAAAATATTGGTACGAAGAACACGCTCCACGATTACTTTTTCTACTGGAATTTGACAATTAAATAGCGGGTACTTTTGGGATCAGCGTGATTTCTCATTTGAAAAAAGTTCCTGTCGAAAAAACTGGATGAATGAAGCAAAATCGAATTTCGCAGTAGTACAACTCAATATTTGGTCAGACGGTTTAATTTTCAGTAGAAAGATTTCCACTGAATAACTGAAAGTGTTTTATTCCGAAAATCCAAGTCAGCAACGTATTTTATAATTGTCCTCTGCTTTTCATATCAGTAGAGCTAATTCTTTCTTAGTATTTTGCAAAATTTTAGTAAGAAGAACCTGCTCCACGATTACTTTTTCTACTGGAATTTGACAATTAAATAGCGGGTACTTTTGGAATTTAATTTTCGGTAGAAAGATTTCCACTCAATAACTGAAAGTGTTTTATTCCGAAAATCCAAGTCAGCAACGTATTTTAAAATTGTCCTCTGCTTTTCATATCAGTGGAGCTAATTCTTTCTTAGCATTTTGCAACATTTTTGTACGAAGAACACGCTCCACGATTACTTTTTCTACTGGAATTTCACAATTAAATATCGGGTACTTTTGGAATCCACGAGGTTTCTCATTTAAAAAAAGTTCCCGTCGAAAAAACTGGATGAATGAAGCAAAATCGAATTTCGCAGTAGTACAGGTCAATGTTTGATCGAATTTCGTAATTCTAAGGGGAACCTTGTTTAATAAATATTTCGCAACACTTCGAAAAGCAATTTTTACCACTGACATTCTGATGTTGTTTTAATAAAATTGAATTTATCAGGAAAAATAGTCCGACGCAACAGAAATCGTATTTCGCAGTAGTGCAGCTCAATATTTCGTCAGGCAATTTTATTCCGAGCAGAAATTTTTTCCGGCAATGGCTGCATGTGAGTTACTTCGAAAATGCAGTTGAACATCATATTTTATGATTTGTGATTTATTTTTCATAGCAGCAAAGTTCACTCTTCGATGTGAATTCGCAAAAAAACACGTCGAGCCCAGTATTTTTGATAAAATACCTCGAAAAAGCCGTTTTCCATTAAAATCCCACTACCACAAAAATCGTCCTCTTCCAGAAATACTGAAATTTATACTTTAAAAGCTTTTACCGAGGTAAAAATCGTCAGCGACGTGAAAATCATATTTCGCAGTAGTATAACTCAATATTTTGTCGGACTACGTAAATTCGATCAGACCATTTTTCAGGGAATACTTGTGAGTACATTTTATCGAGATTGGGAATTAGCATCGTATTTTATAATACTTTACGCTTTGCAATCAATTTGTCGGCATCAGAGCGCAGAATAACATCAAGCACAGTCCACAGCTTTGGCAATATTTCCATAAAAAGCTTTTCCCATTCGAGTTTCATCGATAAAAATCGTCTCCCCCAGAATTTGCATTTCAATCGTAAAGTTTACAATTGAAAACAGTTTATTCTGAGAGGAAAATACTTTAATGGAGGTAAAATCGTTTGACGCAGTAGTATGTGTCCATATTTGGTCAGACAATGAAATCTCCAAGAAGAAAAACAATATTTCTGCATATTTCTGCTGTTGGAAATCGAAGTTATAATGTCTTATGGCGAAATTGTAGATTATTTTTCGAAGCTTTGGAAATTTTCGTGTCGAAAAATAAAGTGGAAACCATGAATAAAAAAAAAAGCGTAACTCTCGTTCCTCGTATGAAGCGCGTGAAACTTGTCAGTTGAGCGTGAAAGCTTGCTCGAATTTTTACACCGAAGCTGAGCTCAAAGTGATGTAAATATATCCAAAATATTCGTCGTGTCGCCGAAATTTCGGAAGCAAGCTCGTATAGAGTTAATTCATATGCACATACACATCTTTGTGAGAGGGAGCTCGTGGGTAACCGGATGAAATTTCAGCTCCGAATTTTCATAAAACCCTTTATACTGTCTGGACTGTGTTTGTGTGAGTGCCGAAACAAAGTATAAACGACTTTCGGTTCGGGAGAGAGCGAATGTATAACCACTGAGCCCCTTAAGTCTCGCGGGCATAATAAAATATAAAGCGGGCAAAATATGCTGATGCAAGTGAGAAACAAAAATTACCATTATTTTCTCGGATGAAAATTGTTTTTCCATTTGAGAAAAGATTAAAAAGATTTTCCTTAATTTTTCTTTTGTTTTTTCAACCGTATTTTGCTTTTGTAGTTTTATGAGAAGCAAACTCAATTGTAATTTCTGTACGACAAAGCAACTACGGTATATATGGGGCATTCCACGTCAAATCACGCGGTCATCGGCCTAACCCCCTCAGAAATTTTTATTTCATTTTTTAGGGGTTGCCCGAGCAAAAAAATCATTAAATTGAGGGAAAACATAAAGAAGGCCCTTTTTCAAATTAATGACATTTTTTTCACAGAAACTAGGGCACAAAACAGATATTTTCTTCATAGTTCGATAATGGGCCGAAAATGATGTATTCTAATTTTTTTTTAATTTCTTATTTTGATTGTTTCTTGTTGTGAGATTAACAACAACAAAAATGTTTTTTAGTGAAACTTGATTTTTTGTTACTTGGTTTAAGAGTGAAACGACAACATTTTTCGAAAAATTATTAGCCTCGACGCCTGAAATATAACGGATGATTCAAAGACAATTAAAAAAATTAAATTAAAAAAAAAAATAGTAATTATTTTTGGCCCATTACCGAACTATGACGAAAATATCTGTTTTGGGCCCTAGTTTCTGTGAAAAAGGGCCCTCTTTATGTTTTCCCTCAATTTAATGATTTTTTTAGCTCGGGCAACGCCTAAAAAATGAAATAAAAATTTCTAAAAATTTGAGGTCATATTTCGGGCCCACAGTCCATTGGACATCAACAATAAACCCAAAATTCATTGGATATCGAAATCCGAGGGGGTCAGGCCGACGACCACGTGATCTGACGTGGAATGCCCCATATACACGATGAAAATCTCATCTCCACGACGCATTTTCTCTTCTGTTTCACGCGATTCACGGTTTTCTTTACTAGCCTTTGACCTCTCATTTCCACGCGTTGTTTTTCCTCATTTATTCGTTTCTTTTCGCTCTTCGCTCATTTTCTTCGTCATTTTCGTTCGTTAAGGTCTCTGATGCTGGACTTGAAAAATTCAAATGAGTAGAACTAAAGAATGCCCCGAGCAATCAAATTGAAATTTGCTTCACAATTTAGCTATCCATTTGTTTAATTCGTCCATTTCGGATTTTCAAAAGAGGACTCTTTGAACGATGATATGAATTATTGATACAATTTTTTTTCAATTAATAATTTGACAATTTTCTCATTGCACAATTTTTCCCCCGTAATTACAATGCAAATGTGACGCAAAGATAGAAACAAAAAGATGTCGAAAGAAATAGACTCGCTGTAAAATCGTATAAAGTAGGAGAAACGACGAGAGAAAAAAAAAAACGATGCGGAAAGACGAGTGAAAGCAAATGAGATTAGAAGGCGAGAGAATGAGTGAACAAAGTGTGCCCCTTTTTTTATTCTTTCATCATTTTTTCTTCTTTTTTTTTTTTTACAGACTCAGTACGGTCTGAAGCTTCCGCGTGGGTTTTATACCCTCGACGAGTGCCCCAGCCGTGAGCTCTATTTTCTGTACTTTATACCCTCTCTTTTCCACTCTCTCTCTCTCTCTCTCTCTCTCTCTCTCTCTCTCTCTCTCTCTCTCTCTCTCTCTCCTTCTCCCTGTCTGTTGCTGGGCGGGGAAGAGCGCTCGCAGGTCTCTAAGTACGTTTACAACGTATACGTGACCGTTATATCAAATACATCGAACCGATGGTGAAAAAACCGGCCGCACACAAACGGTCCCAGGGGCGGAGGGCGGGAGGCTTGGAAAAGACTTATCGAGTCGAATATTGGACGTAATGCATCGCGGGCGTGTTGCAGTTTTCCAATATTTCATCAACGATATAACGCGCCCTCGCACACAGACACAAAACGTAGATCGATGTGTTTACCGCGGATAAAATGAATGTGTATGCGTGCAGAGCGAGAGTGCAAGATTGAGTGAGAAAATAGACGGTAGAGAGGCGTCATGAACGCGAGAAGTTGGAGTGAAATTGAGAGATGAAAAAGTGGAAAAGAGAATGCTATCCAGGCGAGATACACTTACGAGAACCGATACGTACGAAAATTCCAGTGCGAAATTAAGGCGGTATTCTGGTCTGGAATTTTTGAAATTTTTTTTTTTTATATTCTCAAACATCAGACCTTTGAGAATATATCTTGGAAAGGAAATTTTTTCATTCCAATAATTTACAGAGTTAGCTATTTTAGTGACGCAGCAACTACGCCCGTCACGTCAGAACGTAACTTTAAGGGGGTATTCTGGTCTAGAATCTTGAAACAAAAATTTGTTTCTTATTCTTAAATTTTAGAGCATTAAGAGTGTATCCTTGAAAGGAATTTTTTTAATTCCAATAATTTATGGAGTTATAGCTATTTTAGTGACGCAGCAACTACGCCCGTCACGTCGGAATGTAACTTTAAGGGGGTATTCTGGTCTAGACTTGAAAAAAAATTATTTTTTGTTGCATACTCTCAAGGGGGAAAACCCATATAAATGGTCGAAGATGACGAGGAATTTCGGGTTTTTTTGCAACGCAACTACCGGACCAATCGTTTCCAACTTTGGAGGCTATTTCATTGTACATTCGAAGACTTGAAAAACATTTTTTTGAGGTACCAGAGATTTTGATCAACTTTTAAACGCGATTTACTCGAAACTACATTTTCGCAATTTGCAGCAGCGATAAAAAAAAACTATTCATCCGATTCACTTCAATCAAATATTTTTAGACACATGATTTGCAAACCCTCGTCGATAAACCTCCATTAAAAAAAAAAATTAATTTAACAATCATTTTTTGCATAAAAATGTTTGGCGAAAATTTCGGATGAAAAACAAAAAAACTACAGCTGCCGCAATTCGACATCGCGGAAAAAATTCGTTCAGCAACGATTGGTTGCAGGCTGCTGATGAATACTTATTTTCGATTTAAAAAAATGTTTTTTAAGTCTTCGAATGTACAATAAAATAGCCTCCAAAATTGAAAACGATCGGTTCGGTAGTTGCGTTGGAAAAAAATCGCGAAATTCCTCGTCATCTTCGACTATTTATAAGGGTTTCCCCCCTTAAAGTTTACACCTTTAAGAATACATCCTCGAAAGGAAATTGTTTAATTCTAAGAAAATTTTAATTCCATCAAAAAAAATTAAAAACTATGAAAAAAAGAGTCGAAAAACGCCTTTTTTGTTCAGACAGCCGCCATTTTGCGATTTTTTTTCCGTTTTCTCTAAGGTACGGACTGTAACGACATTCTTACTGACAAAGAACCTTTTTTCAAATTTTTTATTGGATGACAATAAAGGTTGCAATCGTGTCAGCTAGCACATCCCTCTTCTTTGCTCTCAGTTTATCACCTATTTAATTTTTTTTCTCGAATTTTTTGTTGTATATTGTCAAAATATTAACAAATCTCTTGTAAAAAAATGATAAAAATATTTGTTGTTTTTTTTTAACGAGCACCACAAAACGGTTAAAATGTATGTCTCTAGAATAACGCCTTAAGGGGTTACATAGGTTTTAAAAAAATGAAAAATCCATTTTCTGTTTTTTTATCTGATAGTCCAATATGTCTAAAATATGTTCCTTAAGTTTTAAGTCAATTGGAGTTTAGGAAAGTAAGCTTTTGAAAATTCCCCTCATTGGGCTTTTTGTAAAAACACTATTTTTACAATCGATGGCCACGATTTCTATAAAATTATTGAAATTTTGCACGATTCTTTAAAATAGGATTTACTAGTGATTTAACGAAGGTTTTTTTTCATCACAACTAATTTTACAAGGCTATACATAAATTGTTTAAAAAATTGTACTGTTTTGCATACAACTCTGCCAAGAAATCAAATTTCATTTTTTTTTTGCAAATCCTTCCTTCAATCACGAGCTCTACTCATCTGCTAACAGATAAAATTTAATTTTTTAATTTCAGATAAAGCTATCGTGAGTTATCGCGTCCCCCACGAGGGCCTTTTTTGAGAGGTCACCGAAAATCAGGTCCCACTGGCTGAATTTTCGAAATTTTTCAATGAGAACTTTATAAAATATTTTAACTTTGTAAGATTTATAAAATAAAAATCTATAAACTTTATAAAATATTTATTATAAAGTTATATATAAAATATAACTTCGTAAATACTTTACAAAATATCAATGAGAACTTAAAATACCGTTTAAATGTTGCTCTTCCATGTACCAAAAATTTTGGATAAAATAATTTATTTATTATCAAGTGGAAAAGAAACGAAAAAAATTGTGTAGAATAAAGCGTTATGTACCGAACAAAATTCAATGATATCCAATCTCAATTGACTATAGGTAAAAATGCGATGCCATAAATTCGACTCTAAACATTGAGAAGCCAATGGGGAGTTTCCCGATACATTTTTTGCCCCCTCCCCCCATATTCTCTCGTAAAGATTGATCGTAAAGATCCGACAATCGGCTTACGAATGTTTCGTATGCGGAGCTTTTGGCCGTACTGCGGAAAATCAGCAGCGGAAGCAGAAAAGCAAAAGCGAGGCCAATCCAACGGTGCATTCGCCAAAGGCGAACGCACGGTCGATCATCCACCGGTCGGAGCTTTTACTACAGCATCCCCCCGATATTGCCCTCATCCGGTCCATCGTGCGATGCTCGGACTAATAAACCGGAAGTTGTATCCTAGGAACGATGCCAAATTGTATAAGGGGTAGGCTTGTTATTCGGTAGAGTTGTTATCAGGTGGTCTATTTTCTGAAAGGCCAATTTTCGACGCAGTGTAAAAGGAAGCTTTGTCTTTGTGACACACTTTTTTTCGAGATTCTCGTGCCAATCGGTTGAAAATGCTCTCCAAAACGTCGAGAAATCATATTTAGAATTTATAGTAGTGCCTGACAAAAATCCCTCCCACAGAAAGCTTTGAGCTATTAAGATAAAAATTGGAACTCGTTTCGAATATCAATTGCTCTTTGTTACAGAAAATTTATTTAATTAACTTGAATCAACTCAACTTATTAATTAACTTGAATCAACTTAACTTATTAATTAACTTGAACGAACCTCAAAGTTTTACCCTGAATTTTTTGAAAAAACGTATTATACGTTGCAACTTTTTCAATATTCAAAATATTAACCTGAATTTTTGTACATAATTAATACAGGGACAAGATTGTCGTAAAAAAATCTAAAAAATACTCGTAAAAAAATATTCAATATTACGAAAAATGGGATCGGCGTTGTTGCTTTATTTTATAAATTGTTTAAAATTTTATAGAATTTTGAATTTTTCAAAATCGTAACATACGTTGCAACTTTATCAACATTAGATTATATTGAATTCATTTCTTTCATGCAGTTATTACAATTACAAGAAGGTATTCTATTTAATTTTAGAAAATTGATCTGAGGCTTGAAAATTCACAAAATATTGAATTTGCGAAAAATGTGACCAGCGTTGCAATCTTAAAATTTGTCAAAAATTGATAAAATTTTGAATATTTAAAAAAACGTAGCGTACGTTTCAACTTTATTAACATTAAGGATGTTCAATTGATTGTTTTTTACACAATTAATACAATGACAAGATTTTTGGAAAAATCGATTTAGGGGTTGAAAATTCACAAAATATTGAATAATTCGCAGAATGCTGCAACTTTATGGATATTTAAAAAATTGCACTTGAACTTTGTGCACAATTAATACAATGACAAGATTGTACCCTATTTAGTTTTGGAAAAAAACGTTTTAGGGGTTGAAAATTCACAAAATATTGAATATTTCGCTAAATGCGGCAACTTTATCGATATGTAAAAAATTGCACTTGAACTTTGTGCGCAATTAATACAATGACAAGATTGTACCCTGTTCAATTTTAGAAAAATCGATTTAGGGGTTGAAAATTCACAAAATATCGAATATTTCGCTAAATGCGCCGACTTTACCGATATTTAAAAAATTGCACTTGAACTTTGTGCGCAATTAATACAATGACAAGATTGTACCCTATTCAATTTTGGAAAAATCGATTTAGTGGTTGAAAATTCACAAAATATTGAATATTTCGATAAATGCGCCAACTTTATCGATATTCAAAAAATTGCACTTGAACTTTGTGCACAATTAATACAATGACAAGATTGCACTCTAGTCAATTATGGGGAAATCGATTTAGGGGTTGAAAATTTACAAAATATTAAATATTTCGCTAAATGCAGCAACTTTATCGATATTCAAAAAATTTCCCTTGAACTTTGTGCACAATTAATACAATGACAAGATTGTGCCCTACTCAATTTTGGAAAAATCGATTTAGGGGTTGAAAATTCACAAAATATTAAATATTTCGCAAAATGCAGCAACTTTATCGATATTCAAAAAATTTCACTTGAACTTTGTGCACAATTAATACAATGACAAGATTGTATCCTATTCAATTATGGAAAAATCGATTTAGGGGTTGAAAATTCACAAAATATTGAATATTTCGCAAAATGCAGCAACTTTATCGATATTCAAAAAATTTCACTTGAACTTTGTGCACAATTAATGCAATGACAAGATTGTACCCTATTCAGTTATCGGAAAATCGGTTTAGGGGTTGAAAATTCACAAAACATTGAATATTACGCAAAATGCAGCAACTTTATCGATATTCAAAAAATTTCACTTGAACTTTGTGCACAATTAATACAATGACAAGATTGTATCCTATTCAATTGTGGAAAAAAAATCGATTTAGGGGTTGAAAATTCACAAAATATTGAATATTTCGCTGAACGCGGCAACTTTATCGGTATTTAAAAAATTGCACTTGAACTTTGTGCACAATTAATACAATGATAAGATTGCACCCTGTTCAATTTTATGAAAATCGATTTAGGGATTGAAAATTCACAAAATATTGAATATTTCGCAAAATGCAGCAACTTTATCGATATTCAAAAAATTGCACTTGAACTTTGTGCACAATTAATACAATGATAAGATTGTACCCTGTTCAATTTTGGAAAAATCGATTTAGGGGTTGAAAATTCACAAAATATTGAATATTTCGCTGAATGCGGCACCTTTATCGGTATTTAAAAAATTGCGCTTGAACTTTGTACACAATTAATGGAATGACAAGATTGTACCCCATTCAATTATCGGAAAATCGGTTTAGGGGTTGAAAATTCACAAAATATTGAATATTACGCAAAATGCAGCAACTTTATCGATATTCAAAAAATTTCCCTTGAACTTTGTGTACAATTGACATAGTTATCGAGATTGTTCACTGGTGGCTTTGCCATCAGGATAGTTTAATTTTCGGGATAGTTGAAATTAGCTTCGGTGGGCAGGACGAGATTCTCGGCTCGTTTCGTGAAACAGCGAAACCAAAGGATATCCAACGAGCTTCTGGCTGGTGAACATTCGAGGCAAAACATTTCGTGGAATATGATGTGTGCATCCTCGAGTTTCCAAAGTTCGGGGAACTCCCGGATGCCTTGGTGTACATATTTTGATATCGAACTCCCCGGCATGGAGGCGAGAATTACGAGGAGCGGGAAATATGGATACAGGCAACTATACCCTGTTTTCTATCGTAGGAATAGCACGTTTTCCAACTGCGACTAACAAACTTTCACCCTATCGCTAAACAATGTGAACACCAGCACGTTGACTAGGCGTTGTATTTGTACCGTTACGAAATTACGGTCGTGGATGCTTTGACAGCAATTTCCATATTCCCGGCGCAACAAAATGCACATCTGGCCTTAATTTTCATTTGCCCGTTGTGACACGATTTTCGAAATCATCACTACTTTTTCATTTCTGCGCCCAATTAACGGAGTCAGGAGACCAAAAAAAGCAATTTTTCAAGAATTTTTTCTGAAAATACATTTTAGTTTATTAACGTCAAAATTTATGTGGGTCATTCCATGTCAAATCGACCGAGAGTTGGAATCGACCCCTTTCAATTTTGATGTAATTCGCTTATTTTTTAATTTTGTAATTTTAAGCAGTACAAATTTCAATTAATGACATAAGGATGTAAAAACAGAAACATAATTGATAATTTGCATTTTTATTTATTTGGTAAAGTAAACTTAATATACATGTATATTAAGTTTACGCTTAAAACGCTTTACCAAGTAAATAAAAACCCAAATTACAATTATGTTTCTGTTTTTTTAATATTCTTGTGTCATCTATTGAAATTCTTACTTCTCAAAATTACAAAACTGCATGAATGCTCAACTTTACTTAACTGGGAGGTAAAAAAAAATTTTCTTTACCAAAATTCAAAAATTTATATTTTTAAAAAACTAACAGCTTTCTGAAAAATTCCGGATCTTTAAAAATTCAAAATTCTCGAAATTCATCATTCTTCAAAATTTTTTTCGATAATATTTTTTTTTTCGTAGCCCCAAGTATACTCTTCAAGACGAAAGCAGAACGATTTTTTCATAACTATTATAGTTTTCGAGATATTAAAAAATAAACTTGAAAAATATAAAAAATTGTGAAATTTTAAGTCTTGCATAATACTTTCGAAAATTTTTAAAAATTTTATACGACCTATTTTCCATCATTCTATACCTGAATTTCGCATTAATCTACTCCATTCAAAAATTCCAAGCTTGTACCTTGAAATAGTGTTTTTGTAATTGTTCCAAACTGTCGAAATATCCTCTATATAAATATATTTATATATATATGAAATACGGTCAGAGAAGATACGATCGATTCGGTTCCCAGAATAAACAGGATAAAGGCCAATTAATAAAAGCTCGGTGCGGTTCGAGCACGTTCAATTTCGAAACCCTCGGCCACGTTTTTCTCGGTGAAATACCGTGGATTTTGGTCATTTTCCACGAAGGTTTGGAAGTTAGAAAATAGAGTAAAAACGATCCAACGAAAAAGAAGCAAAGGGACATGTCCAAAGAGAAAGAGGGATTAGAGAAGGATGGAATTGCAGAGAAATGGAAAAGTCGAATAACGATTGCGTTGCTACAAAACCTTGATGAGACTTGTGCTAGTATCAAAATTTAATTGGCACCAGTGTGCGCTAATTAGGTACTCCGAAAGCTAAATTTGGGAATGGAATCGATTGAGGATTGCTAAAAAAATGGGCGGAGAATTAACCCTGAAATTCGAAAATTTCACCAGAAAGGTTTCCGCCCTTTTAACAATTTTTTTTTTTTAATTTGGTTTCAATTTTTTTTATGCTGTTGAACAATTTTGACCTATTTTTTCTCAACAAAACATTGATTGCAAACTGATTAAAAATTGATTGATCACATATTGATATTCGATACGCCCTTTTAATTATCACTTTAAAAAATAGAAAAAAAACGTACGACTTACGCCCTTTTGATAGTTAGTTGATGTGTAAAAAATGGAATTTTCATCGTTGCGGGATGAATACTGACGCCGGAAGTGAGGCATAGCGTCATGGCATCAATAAATCCGGCAAAGTGCCAAAGAGTCGAGTTTCGGTTCAAAAGCTCTACCATCGAAAATTCATCCGTGCAATCCCAGTGACTATAAACACAGATACAGACACACGAAGAGAGCGGAGAATTCGACCGAATGCTTTCTCACTCTCTCCTTTTCCCATACGCAAATTAGTCCCCGTTTCTAGTTTCCGTGTTGTTGGAGTCGCCGGAGCTTTTGACTGTCTCGCTCGGTGCTGCAAGCTCGAACGACGTTGAATACACTTGAGTGTGCGACGATACTCGACGAATATATTTATATATAGGGGCGGAGGGGGCAAAATGGACCCCACTCTAAAAAAAATAATTTTTTCAAAAATGCAAGTAAACGAGAAAAATAATTTTTTATTTTGGAAATTAAATTAAATTTCAATTTTATATACTTTTATTTTTGTAATTAAATTGAATTTTTGCAATTAAATTTCTGGCAAAATTCAATTTTAATCGTAGTTTAAAAAATATTTATTTTACGATTATGGGGGTGGCCCTTTTGCCCCCGGTACTTATTTTGCTTTGATTCTCGCACAATCGAAGTATCTTAGTAAAAGGTTACCATAATTCTATTAGAGTATTTTGGGGCGTTTTTTTTTTTAATACGATGAGAATTACGTTAAACAAAAATTTCAACTCTGGACAATTGTCATGAAAATGTTGAAACTAAATCTGGTTTAGTAACTTCAAAAAAGGTCCGGAACGTTTTTTTATGCCATTTCGCTGGAAGTCAACGTAAGCTAATTTAAAAAATGACATTTTAAAGGGGAAAAATTTGGCTTCATTCCCTGTTTCTTGAAATTATTTTTACAATTTGTTTTTAGATTTGGAATCTATTTTGAAAATTGCTGGTTTTCACCTTGTCTCCTTTCTCTTCAGGTGCACCCATCTTCTAGAGGAAATTTTTTTAATACATTTTTACGATTTGATTCATAAAGAGGAAAGTTTGAGCTTCAATTTCCTTTTTTTTTAACTTTGAGCGATTTTTTTTCCAAAGTTATTCTGTTTTTTGTGAAAAAAGAGGAAATTTGAAAAATCCCGTATAGCACGAAAACAAAGAGGATTTATGAAAAACTTTAGCATAGTAAAAAGTTGCGTCCGTTTTCGTTGAGTTGAGAGGAATTTTATCAGATTTTTTTTTTTTTTTTTCCAACCGAAAATAAGAGAAAAAAAATTTGGGAAAAAAATCTGAAAAAATTTTAATGTGTTAAAAATGATGAAATAAAGTATTTGCTCCTCTTGAAATTTTATCAATAATCCCATAGTGCACGAGTTATGGTAATTAAATGATCTGAGCTCCGACCCAGAAAATGAGAAAAAAAAAATGTTGGAAAAAAAATGTGAAAAAATTCCTCTGAACTCAATAAAAACAGACGCAACTTTTTGCTATCTTGAAGTTTTTCATGAATCCTCTTTGTTTTTTTAACATAACATAATAACATAACTTTTATATAAAATAACATAACTTTTAACATAACATAAAAACAAATTATCTTTTTTCCACAAAAAAACTGCAATAACTTTGGAAAAAAAAATCGCTCAAAGTTTTTTACAAAAGGGAATTGAAGCTCAAACTATCCCCTTCATGAATCCAATCGTAAAAATGTATTGAAAAAAAGCGAAAAACAGTTGTTTTCTAAATAGAGTCCAAATGTAAAAACAAATTGTAAAAATGATTTAAAAACAGGAAAAGAAGCCGAATTCTTCCCCCTTAAAAATGCCATTTGTTAAATTAGTCTACATTGACTTCCGGCGAGATGGCATTAAAAAAACGTTCCAGACTTTTTTTGGAGTTTTGTCCGGAAACTTTTCGCCGGTATAGTGTATATCAACACAAATTACAATGATTCCGTCATTTTTTAATTTTCTCTTCAATTATTCTTAATTTTTTTAATTTTTATTTTTTGCGGAAAATTTTTGACAGTGTCCATTTTGCCTCCAGTGTCCATTGTATCCCCTCTTCCCCTCTATGTATGTATATCTATTTTCATGTAAATGCAGAATAAATCGTATTGGAATGCGAGGCCATCGTGTGTGTTCGAATGGCGTTATGCGACCTCAGGCCCGCGTTTGACTGGGGAGAATGTAACGCTGTGAAGGTGCGAGAGTTTACGTGTACGAGTCGACGAGCTAATCGACGACCTAAGCCACGAGGGCTTGTATCCTGGAGCAATAAATGCCCGAGAAAGACAGAGAAGGGGAGAGCTCTTCCAGCCAAGGAATATTCATGAATTCTTGACTCGATGGCCACCATTTACATCTCTACCGGTTGCAACTCCACCGTAGAAACGTTTTACCGAAATAAAAACTCACTGACGTATCTTTATCAGCGAATTGTATAATGACTATCAAATATATAAAAAAAAGTGCAAATTCGAAATTTGAATATGCATTTTTTTTCTCCAGTGTTCGTCAAGCCTCCTTTATCAGCAATTTCTTCAGCCCCTCGATCGTGAGTAATTATGATTTTTTTTCATAAAGAAAGTTCAAAGAACGCCGAAAGATATGGGAAACTTATAATCTGCAAGTGTTCATTTATATCTGGTACAGTTTTTCTCCACGGGAGAGTTTTAATCGGTAGAGATGTAAATGTGCAATGCCGATTGCCAATTCCAATAAAGTTACCACGGCGAGATTCCCCGGGCTTTCGGTCACTGGATTTATACAGAGAGGGAGAAACAACACATCGGCTAACACCAGATGGTGCAAATAGTAGAGTAAATTCTCATTGAGAGCGCCATCTTTCTATCGCGTACATTTTCGTACTCTTGAGATAGAATAATCGAAATGTATACACATGTGACCCGTACATTCTAGGAATGTCATCTCAAACTATGTATTTCTATGATGTTACTGCGTCTATTCAGGATGAGGCGTTTCAGAGGATCAAAATAGTAAAATAGTGACTTTCTGATCTTTCACAGAAATACCGACATAATAGTCATTTTTTGAGAAGACCATCGATAGATTCATGTCCAGGGGGGATACATCGATATAAGGTTTGAAAAGAAAATATTAAAATTTTTTTGTTTGCATTTTGGCAAAAATTGGATTTGTCCACTAAAATAGATGTAATTTTTGTTCTACTTAATGTTTTGGCTCTGGACTGCGCTCATTCGCTTCGTAATCGTTGGAGCTTCAAAACGCCGCTTTGTTCATCCGATTCAGACGATTTTTCGATTTATGGCAGATTTTTAAAGTTCGACCATCGATTTTAGCAAATTTAGCAAACCCCTTTCGGTTGTTTTCGCCCATTTTCAAACTGCTGTTATTTCTACAAAAATTTATATATCACAATGAACCGAACGGCATTCTCTAAGTTTAGTGACAAGGTTTGCGTACGAAGAAGAAATTTCTGAATCGGTCAAACCGATCGAAAGTTATGAGCGCTTTAAATTTCGTGAATTTGAGGTTTCTGAGAATGGGGCTGAAATTGAGCAAAAATAGTTTTGATAAAAATTCATTAAAATTTTGATTTTTTTGAGAAAACTATTGGTAGATTCGTGTTCAAGGGGACAAAATACATCGATGTAAGGTTTGAAAAAAAAAAATTGTTTTGCCTTCTGGCCAAAATTGAATCTATCCACTAAAATAGCTGTAATTTTTTTTTTACTCAAAATGTTGGCTCTAGACTGCGCTCATTCGCTTCGTAATCGTTGAAGCCGCTTTGTTCATTCGATTCTGATGATTTTTCGAAATTTGTTCCCTATTCAATCAAAAGTAGTAAATTTTTTACGGATAAAACTCAACATTTAAATCGATCACTCTGTATATGCGAAAGCACAGAATTTGCTGTGTATAGGAATTTGTGCAAGCAATTTTGTCGCTCTTATCTGGCCCTTCAGAGTCTTTCATGCGCTCGCATGTTCGTCTTTTTGAAGGCACAATCTCCTCTTTATGACGGCATTGGATGCTTTTACACGCATCACTGTACATGACTAGACTTTGATCCGGATGCTCGATTCTTCGAGCATCCGTTGTGAAGCAAAGTTTTGGAATTCTCTCGTGTCTCTCGACTTCCCAAAACAATCTCGGGTAGCGTTAAATATCTCCGCATAGTTTCGTATGTTTTGACGCCACTCACCGTATTAATTACCGTTGAGTGGCGGGCATTCAATGCAAACTCAAAAATGTTTTTTTTTGCACATTTGGGCAAAATTGTAATGGGAAATTAGAAAATTGGAAAAGTAGAACCCAGAATAATTACTAAATAGTAATTAATTAAATGCGTTCATTCCTGGTCAAGTCCAATCGATGAGTGACTAAACTTCAATTAAATTTGATTGCATATCGTCTTTTTTAATGAAAAAAATTCTGAAAGGGATGTATTTACGGTCCTTTATGTCTGTGAAGCTGGTCTTGTTATTAAGCAACGAGGGAAAAAAATTGCTAATTAATTTCAGAGCTGAGAGTCGACATGGAATTCCCCATAGATAGTTATATTATATTAATAAGGTATATTAACAGCGTAAGGTCATCTGTGAAACTTTTCTCGAGCTCTAATGTTCTGCGCCGCGCGTAAAGGTGGATAATTAACGACGCTATTAATTAGCGCGCTTCCTTCCTCTCTCCCTCTCTCTCTCTTTTTCTCTCTCTCCACTTCCACCCTCGTGTCTCCCTACGATCCTTGGCACGGTATTTTTTATTCGTCGCTCAGGTTACTCGTTACATTTCAAGCGTGTTTTTTTAAAACCGTATATCTCTATGCGCTGCTTTAATGCAGCCAGAAACAGCTTCAATCTGGCAAAAATCACACAAACTCGAGAGTAACAAAGTTTTAAACGAATAAAAATGAAATTGGCACACCCAAAGAGTCACTCCAATGAGATATGATACTCTCAGACGATGACCTAATTTCAATTGCTATTTTTTTGTAATCTTCCTTCGACCTCGAATAATTAATTTACATGCATTTTGTAGGCTATCAATTTTAAAAAATTTACTGATTTCGCTGAAAACTTCTTTTCAATTATTTTTCAATAATATTCATGGAATATATTGACGTATGTTAAGATGGGCAAAAGAAAATGTTTAACTGGAACACTGAAGAGGGTGAGTTTAATATCGGAAATTCTATATTCATTAGCGAAGAACTGTAATACATTGAAATCGCTGATGGAATAATTTGCATGAATTTCGTGTTAATTTTCTATGCATTTTAGTTCGTAACGAGGATCAAATTTTAAGCCATTAAAATTTTAACGAACACTCTTAAGCTCTGGATGGATTTCGGGGCTTCTCGAGACTCTCTCTCGGAATTTCAAAAAGTTTAACCGTGTAATACGAGCACAGATATTCCATGCAACGTGAGAGGTAGGTTCTTTTTTTCGTCGCAATATCATTATTTTAGTGACAGTTCAATATGGATATACGACGGAAATAACTGAGATACAGTATTGAAAGATCGGAAAAGTCATGTCAAAAAATATATCTCGGGTGAATTTCGAGTATTAGATTAAAGAAAATGATTTTCAAATCATCGCAAAAGATAAAATCGTGCATATTGAAAATTTGCTCATGGCTTTTTAAATTCTTTTCTTCCTATAACCATTTTCCTGAGCTTCTCAATTGTGGCTCTCTCATGAGACAAAATTGAGGCGCATTTACAGCTATATCATTTATTTCTCTACCAAAATACATCTCTACCATGATAAAACACTACTGGGACTGAAATCCTCGCGATTCCTTACTTACCGACTGCAGAGCGACTGTGTCTTTTCATTGGGGCGGGCTCCGACGCCGGTAAGTTACCGGCCGAATTGACAAGCCGAAGACTTGAAATCTGGTGGGCTTGTAAATTGATGGTGATATTTCGGTGGTGTTTTATCATGGTAGAGATGTATTTCTGGTGTAAATGTGCCGATCAGGGTTGCGAAATTTTGAATGAAAAAGTAATGCATTAACCATTACTTTTTTAATGGTTGATGGAAATTATTTTCATTAATCATTAAATTTTAATTGTTAATGGAAATTATTTTTATTAACCATTAAATTTTAATGGTTTTTGGAAATTGTTTTCATTAACCATTAAATTTCAATGGTTAATGGAAATTATTTTCATTAACCATTAAAATTTAATCGTTAATGGTTAATGAAAATGCAAATGCATTAAAAAAGGAATGCATTATTTGCAACCCTGCTCATTACAATGTAGTGTGTCATAAAAAAAATTCCATTACCCATTGCAATGTGTAATGGACAAAACTTTGATTGCAATTTTAGGAATGGACAAATATAGATGAATAAATTATTGCAATTTTGCATTACATTTTATTGATTTAGGACTTAGATTTTCAGGTACCTTCAATTCTAAGAAGCATCTATATTATAATTCTAAAAAGCATTTATATTATTATTGTAATGTAATGTGTAATGGACAAAATTTTGATTACAATTTTGGGAATGGAAAAATATAGATGAATAAATTATTGCAATTTTGCATTACATTTTATTGACTTAGGACTTAGATTTTCAGAAGTATAATATAAATGCTTTTTAGAATTTAAGGTACCTGAAAATCTAAGTCCTTAGTCAATAAAGTGTAATGCAAAATTGCAATAATTTATTCATCTATATTTTTCCATCCCCAAAATTGCAATCAAAGTTTTGTCCATTACACATTACATTGCAATGGGTAATGGAAATTTTTTCTATTACACACTACATGGTAATGGGCAGGGTTGCAAATAATGCATTTGCATTTTCATTAATCGTTAACATTTAATGGTTAATGAAAATAAAATGGTTAATGAAATTAATTTCCATTAACCATTAAAATTTAATGGTTAATGGAAATGCAAATGCGTTAAAAACAGTAATGCATTATTTGCAACTCTGGTGCCGATTTTTCGTTATTACAAAATTAATATTTCACTATAGTTACTTTCTTGTAAAATACTCTCTTCGTGTTTACATGGACGTACTAGTTATCTTACGACATTAAGGTTCGAGTTTTGCCAAAATGGTCGAGATTTAAGGCTCGAGATAGGCATCGAGGTCTCTTGTATGCATTGTTGTCTTGAGCATCAGTTTTTTCACCCCCTCTGTTGTGCAATTTTAGGGGGCACGAACGTAATGTCCCGAGGGTAGCAAGAAAAAGGGGTGCGGCAACATGCGGGAGGAAGAGAACGAAAGAGGGAGAGCGAAAGAGAGATAGAGAGATTAAGGAAGGGAGAGAAAACGTTCCGATAACGCCACACCGAGCTTATTTCTCTCTGCCTCGCTCCCTTATCTCACGTTTGGCTGTGTTCCACAACCAACCCCCTGTTTGACTCTCCTTCGTTTCTCCTCCACCTTTCCCACCGGGGTACCATTATTGTGCGCTAATAGCCTCGACGTATACTGGCAATTACACGCCCGATAATATAATATTAATCGTTTTCGCATTTACAACTCTCTCGACCAGCGTTTTCCCACCCAATAGAATATACGAATTTTCGTTGATCTCCCAATATTCAACGTGTAAGCCCTCCCATCCTCCAATTTTTTTTACCACTTTTGCAAATTGTGCTCATCATAGTCGAATGGAATAAAAAGGAAAACATTTTTTTTGCCAATTGAAATGTTCATTTAAAATTAAATAAAAAATATGTTCAATCGAGATATCGGTATTGTTATCGGAAAAAAAATTCCTGGAATAAATATTTGGATATGAAAAAATTGTGCTCATCATAGTCGAATGGAATAAAAAGGAAAACATTTTTTTTTGCCAATTGAAATGTTCATTTAAAATTAAATAAAAAATATGTTCAATCGAGATATCGGTATTGTTATCGGAAAAAAAATTCCCGAAATAAATATTTGTATATGAAAAAATTGTGCTCATCAAAGTCGAATGGAATAAAAAGGAAAACATTTTTTTTTGCCAATTGAAATGTTCATTTAAAATTAAATAAAAAATATGTTCAATCGAGATATCGGTATTGTTATCGGAAAAAAAATTCTTGGAATAAATATTTGGATATGAAAAAATTGTGCTTATCATAGTGAAATGGAATAAAAAGGAAAATGATTTTTTTGCCAATTGAAATGTTCATTTAAAATAAAATAAAAAATATGTTCAATCGAGATATCGGTATTGTTATCGGACAAAAAATTCTTGGAATAAATATTTGGATATGAAAAAATTATGCTCATCATAGTCGAATGGAATAAAAAGGAAAATATTCTGTTTGCCAATTGAAATTTTCGTTTAAAATTAAATAAAAAATATGTTCAATCGAGATATCGGTATTGTTATTGAAAAAAAAATTCCCGGAATAAATATTTGTATATGAAAAAAATGCGCTCATCATAGAAGAATGGAATAAAAAGGAAAATAATTTTCTTGCCAATTCAAATGTTTATTTAAAATTAAATAAAAAATATGTTCAATCGAGATATCGGTATTGTTATCGGAAAAAAAAATCGCGGAATAAATATTTGTATATGAAAAAAATGCGCTTATCATAGAAGAATGGAATAAAAAGGAAAATAATTTTCTTGCTAATTGAAATGTTCATTTAAAATTAAATAAAAAATATGTTCAATCGAGATATCGGTATTGTTATCGGAAAAAAAATTCCCGGAATCGATATACTCTTACCAGTAACTCGGGTAAATTATTCGTACTGCATTGGGCAATATTTCAATTTTTAATTTTTGCAGGCCAAATAAAAATTTGTATTCATTTCTTTTCAAACGTTTCCCATATCATGTGACTGTGCGACACCAAAAAAAATCATGCTTTAAAGTACTAGTCTACTTTAGAAGGCAAAAAAGAAAAAAAAAATATATATTCTTATCTTCATTATTAGATATGACTATAAAACTGTTATTACAACATAGTTTCATCCTTCGAAAGTACAAAACAAAAATGTACTTTTTATTTTCATTCTTTGAATAATTTATAGAAGACAAAAAATAAAAAAGTATTTTAAAGAGGACGGTTTCTTACACAACAATGTACCACTGTCAATGAAAAATCGATTAAAAAAAAAATTGTGGATATTCGAAATAAATTGTGACAAATTCATCTTTTCATTTTCATTTCAAACATCTGCCATTTTTTTTCGATTTTTCATTAACGGTGGTAAATTGTTGTGTAAGAAACCTTCCTCTTTAAAATGCTTTTTTACTTCTTTGTTTCAGACTTGCCATTCCTGAGATCAACTGTCGGCCATGGGACAAGACATTTTCGACTTTGGTGTCTTCTATAAATTATTTAAACAATAAAAACAAAAAAAATAAATTTTCTTTTGTACTTTCGAAGGATGAAACAATGTTGTAATAACAGTTTTATAGTCATATCTGATAAATGAGCTGAGAAATAAAATCTTGAAAATTTGCTTTCTATTGGCTTTCTAAAGTAGACTAGTCCCTTAAAAAAATGTTCGGATCAGCAAATTTGATTTATTTATTTAAATTTATTTTATTTTTTGTATTTTTTTAATTTATTTAAATTAAACATGTCGATTCTAAGCTCATCATAAATCCTTATATTTGGTTAAAATAAAACTAACTAAACGTATCAAAAAATCTCAATGAGAAAAAATGATGAAAATTAGCTGATTTTTTTCAACTGCTTCAATGTGAATGCAAATATTCGGTTTTACGAGAACATCCAACAGGGATAATTTCCCGGCAGTAAAGTTTGACTATTTTGATCACATCTCCGCCTCAATCAGGTGAATAATAAAACGAACAAGAATCGACGAGACTTTATCATCGTTTATCGTCAAAAACGATCGAATTTCCGGATGATATGATATAATCAATGAAAGCTTCACTATCGTTGCATACATTAACCGCATGAGCCCGTCCTCCAAATTCGACTTTATAAGCTCGTATATTCAAATAAATGTTTAAAAGCTCGGACACTTGTATGCACGATATTCTATAACCGCTCGATCGTCAAAGCTGCGAAATTACGGAAGAGTTGAAAAAGCGTTTTCAGGTCACGCGCGCATAAAGTTTCCGTCGTAAAAAGCAACATAGATTCAATCATTAAATATTACTAACTTCAAGGTGAAATTTATACACCGTTAAATAAACAAATCTTGCTAACTTTTCCAAACGATCGCCGTAAAAATGGATGAAATTTTGCCCCCTTCGTGATTAAAAAAATTAGGCATTAATAATAAACAATAAACAATAATAAATAAATGTTATAAAAAGGTTTAATTTAATAAAAATAAAACGCTGGAATTATTTTAGATTTTTTGCTTGCAAACTTCTGAGATAAACAGAGGGGGATGATAGTTATTGCATATTTTTAGTCAGAATTGAAAAACAATTATTTGAAATTGAAAATAGAAAATTGTTTTATAATTTGTAAGCACATCCCTTTGATATGATATCCCACTTGACCTAATTACGTAACGTTTAAATTTCAAGCCCCCATTTTGGAGTCCACTTTGGTTTTATCCAGGGTTGCGAAATTTGTAATGAAAAAGTAATGCATTAACCATTGCTTTTTTAATGGCTAATGAAATTAATTTCCATTGACCATTAAAATTTAATGGTCAATGGAAATATTTTCCATTAGCCATTAATATGTAATGGTTAATGGAAATTATTTTCATTGACCATTAAAATTTAATGGTTAATGGAAATTATTTTCATTAACCATTAAAAGTTAATGGTTAAGGGAAATTATTATCATTAACCATTAAAATTTAATGGTTAATGGAAATTATTTTCATTAACCATTAAAATTTAATGGTTAAGGGAAATTATTTTCATAAATCATTAAAATTTAATGGTTAATGGAAATTATTTTCATGGACCATTAAAATTTAATGGTTAATGAATATTATTTTTATTAACCATTAATCATTAAAATTCAATTGTTAATGGATATTATTTTCATTAACCATAAAAATTATTTCCATTAACCATTAAATGTTAATGGTTAATGAAAATGCAATTGCATTAAAAAAAGTAATGCATTATTTGCAACTCTGCCCATTACAATGTAGTGTGTAATAGAAAAAATTTCCATTACCCATTGCAATGTAATGTGTAATGGACAAAACTTTGATTGCAATTTTGGGAATGGAAAAATATAGATGAATAAATTATTGCAAATTTGCATTACATTTCATTGACTTAGGACTTAGATTTTCAGGTACCTTGAACTCTAAAAAGCATCTATATTACAATCATAAAAAGCATCTATATTATTATTGCAATGTAATGTGTAAGGGACAAAACTTTGATTGCAATTTTGGGAATGGAAAAATATAGATAAATAAATTATTGCAATTTCGCATTACCTTTTATTGACTTGGGACTTAGATTTTCACCTTAAATTCTAAAAAGCATCTATATTATAATTCTAAAAATCTAAGTCCTAAGTCAATAAAATGTAATGCAAAACTACAATAATTTATTTATCTATATTTTTCCATTCCCAAAATTGCAATCAGAGTTTTGTCCATCACACATTACATTGCAATGGGTAATGGAAATTTTTTCTATTAATTTGCAATGGGCAGGGTTGCAAATAATGCATTACTTTTTATAATGCAATTGCATTTTCATTAACCTTAAATTTTAATAATTAATGAAAATAATTTCCATTAACCATTAAATTTTAATAATTAATGAAAATAATTTCCATTAACCATTAGATTTTAATGGTTAATGAATATTATTTCCAATAATCATTAAATTTTAATGATCAATGAAAATTACTCCCAATAATCATTAAATGTTAATGGTTAATGAAAATGCAAATGCATTAAAAAAAGTAATGCATTATTTGCAACCCTGATTTTATCATAAGGGTCGATTTCTTATTTCTGTGGTATGGAACCCTTAAGGGTCGAGAACAATTTCATATTTTTAAACGCTAAAAGTGATATGGGATAGATTTTGACAGACGTGACCACGTGTATACAATCCATAGGTATAGACTTGACCAGCATCCCCTGTACATTTCCTGTATAATGAGGTTACGCGCTAATACCGAAAACACGGTCCGTCCAGCATCAGCACCTGAATTATGGCATAAATGACTTAACGGCCCGAGACTAACGAGGCATAGCGCGAAGAGCGCAAACCGACATGAACGACGCTGTCGCCTCGTGGTCCATACACACGTGTTACCGGCGTATAAACGTTGATACATCGTCAGCGACACAAAAGGCCATAATTCCCATCGAAAATGCGTCAAATCCAGCGATTAAAGTCACTTTCGACGCTCAATTGCGTTCGCAGGTAAAAAAGAAGAATAGCAACCATGTTTGGTAGTTAAAAATAATGTCCATTGTTTGTGTTTTAATCGCAAAACGTGTACTGTACATCGACAAAACATTTGCAACCCTCAAAGGGTGAAGATTTTTCAAATGAAGCCTCAACCCTGCAATCATTTTGAAATTCGAAAAAATGATAACCATTTATCTTTTAACCTTATCTCTCGAACAAAATTTACCTGAAAAGCCAGCAATTATTTGCAAAGATCGCGAAAAACGATTTTTCAAAGATTTTTGAAAAAAATGTTGAAAAAAGTGTAGAATAAAAAATAAAATTATATATTTTCGGACTTGCGCCTCAACGAGCTTTCATTTGATACCCAACACGATACCCTTCAAAGAAAAAACATTATCTGCACCCCTATCATCCCCAAAACTACCCCCCAAGTGAAAATTCAACTGTTCCTGCTTTCCGATATCTCAAAATCGGCCCAGATTGATCTTTACGAGCGAGAATTCGGCTCTGAAAATGTTTTAAGCACATTTACATCTTCGCCGGCTGCAAATTCACAGTCGAACAACTCTACCGAAAAACGATCCTCGCGAAATTTTTTTATCATTTTATAAAACGACAGACTTGTTATTCTGTAAACTTATTTGTTTCAAAAATTTGTATTTCTGAAACAAAAAAACACCATTTTGGAAATTTCAAGATCTTTTAAGATCAGTACAAGGTATAATATTAAAAATATTATACATATTTTAAAAATATTATACAATATTTTTCGGAATATTTTTCTTTTCGTAGCCCCAAATATACTCTTTCAGACGAATTTAGAACGATTTTTCGTAACTATAATAGTTTTCGAGATATTTAAAATATAAACTTGGAAGATTTGAAAAATTGTGAAATTTTGAATTTTCCATGAGTCTCGAAAAAACAAATTTTAATTTTTTTCTTTTGGTAGAACTTCGTTTTATTAAAAACGAAAACTTCTGACCAAATTTCATCTAAATTGAAAGGGGTTGATTCCAACTCTTGGTCGATTTGCATGGAATGACCCAATAACTAAAATTTTTTGACAGAGTTTTAATCGGTAGAGATGTGAACGCATGCTTAATCGATGGTTTTAATCTCCGCTTTTGAAAATAAACTCTGCGATATCAATATATGAATACCGGGCTAAATTCATTGCATATGTAAAATTTACATCCCTAATGTACACACGAACGTTTTGTAGCGCACAATACGGTGTTTCAATACAATTGAGCATGTTAAGTGAACGATACAATATATATGCGTGTTTCGAGTACGTGAACGTGTTCGCGAAGGACCGATCAAATCGATCGTCCCGCCAATCCCACTGTCCTCTTTATACTTTCAATACTGCTGTTGCATTGGAACTGCCACAGTTATAGCAACGATATATATGCACTGATAAAGCGCTCTGAATTTGAAGTTCCTAGCTATCCTCGATGTGGCAACTCCAAGCACGTGACCCTCTGTGTTTGTGTGTGTGTGTGTGTGCCCATCCGTTACTCTTTTCGACAAATAGACTCTGTCGGTTTTCAGGTTCCAGTTGGAATGAGAATCGCGAAAGCCAGAGAGAGGCCGATATGAAAAAAGCAGCGCGAGAACGCTCACACTTTTTTTGTACATACCTCTGAAAAGTGGGTCAATATGAGCGGAATTAATCATTTCGAAAATTCGTTTTTTTTCCCCAACTGTTAATTCATCGTGGAAAAAATATGACCATCCTCGAACATTTCGACAAAATTCAAAATGGCGTATGTCAGCGAGAAGGAAATCCCGTGTTTATCCTCCTCATGGAAATAAATTATGGTCAAAAGGATTCCAAAAGAATAAGTATACAAAAGAGTCTTTTGTAAGCTTATGGCGTTGTGTTTCGCCATTTTGTCCGCCATCAGAATGGCGTTTCGTTCCGCCATTTTGTCCGCCATCAGAATGGCCCCGTGTAGAAATTTTGGTAGGGAAAAACTTCTGCCCCTGACTTGCCCTCCCTAACTAATGTAGGAAAATGATCCGCTCATCCTAACAGGCCCTGTTATGCCATGTAACACCTGGCTGGCCATTTTCGGATCCGGCGGTCATGATCAGGCCCCTATGACGATATGATCCGGCCCTAGCAGATCCTGATCAGGCCCCTAAGATTTTTAGAATCATGCCCTTAAAGGCCCCGATCACGGTCACGATCATACACCGAAGTGCTTTTTGAACAATTCGTTTTTACGAGGTACTCCTTTTTCAATGTATGCATCTTATTATTATTTATTTCGAGGCAACCCTTTCTTAGGGTACACTTCCTTTTGGCAATCCTCGAAGAGAATTTTAGATTCCGAGTGAACGGAATTCAATAAATAAGTACAATTACATAAGACGGCAGGAACTCCTTGTATGGATTCTTCCGACACCGACCTCTGCTGACATCCGTGCTCGCACCCGTCTATATAAGCTTACTGAACACATTATCCGTATGGGAGTTCGACGGTTGCTGTCCTGCGACATCTCGCGCCAAGTCTCGGAACTAACGCGATGCGGTTCGTGGTGATAATAATAATAATCCTCTGCCTACGTAACGAACTTGTGACAGGCGCACAATTGCTTGTTATTCTCGCGGGATAAAAGTGATAATATAAATAATAATTAAATAATAATAATAATAGTAATAATAATAATAATAATAATAATAATAATAATAATAATCATAAACGAGGCAATGATTGTTAATTTATTATTATTGTTATTACTATTATTGTTATTTATTATTATTATTATTATTATTATACTGAAAGCCGATATACAAATAATTTTATTTTAATAAATACTCAGGGCAATCCAATAGTTTTCACATCAGAGCCCTGCCAGGGTAATGAAACAAAAATATGTTTTGCTTAAAAGTGTAAAAATAACATCGTCGGAAACTGTTCATATTCTGATCATGCAGGGCACTGGTAATAAGTGATTATTTCAATGTAATAACTAGGGACCAGGTCGTTAAGTTCCATGTCAGGGCCCTGCCAGGAAAATCGGATCAGGCAGGGCGGATCAGGGGCAAGAATCAACTAATGGTTGCCCTATCACATTTCTACACGGGGCGTTTCGTTCCGCCAGTTTGTCCGCAATCAAAATGGCGTTTCGTTCCGCCATTTTGTTCGCCATCAAAATGGCGTTTCGTTCCGCCATTTTGTTCGCCATCAAAATGGCGCGTTGTTCCGCCATTTTGGCCGCCATCACTCTACCTTTTCGTGCGTTTGACCTGAGCCCCTTTTTGGGCTCTCAGCAGTTGCGCTGTATGCACAGATAGAAGATGCATAAGTGTTATCGTCGATTTGTGTGAACATGCTTGTACATAACTCTATGTGCATCGATACCAAAGCATGTATATATTCGTGAGTGCAATCGGTACACCACAAAAGCGTCGCTAACCGCATGAAAACCACCGTTGCGATTCCCAAAGCATCCGTGTGTAGTTTGTATACGCGGCTCGAGGATCAGAGATCCTTGAAAATCGATCGATCCATTTCGCGAGAAGGATATGCCGTGGAATATACACATTGCCAAAGTGGGTTTTCACGTTCCTTGCGCTTCGTCCGTCACGCCTTGATGTAACCGTTGGTTTTGTGTATAACGTATTTCAAATTATATAATGGATTCAATTTCATTCGAAAAAAATCTGCAAATGGTGAATGAAATTGTCGAGTGAATAATTTGTCATTCGATAGTTGGGTCATTCCATGTCAAATCGACCAAGGGTTGCAATCGACCCCTTTCAATTTCGATGAAATTTGGTCAGACGTTTTCGATTACAATAAAACTAAGTTTCACCAAAGGGAAAAAATTTAAAAAAAATTTTTCGAAAGTTATGCAAAATTCAAAATTTCACAATTTTTCAAATCTTTCAAGTTTATTTTTTAAATATCTCGAAAACTATTATAGTTACGAAAAATTATTCTGAATTCATCTTAAAGAGTATACTTCGGACTACGAAAAAAAATATATCCCGAAAAAAAAATTTGAAAAATGATGAATTTGGAGAATTTTGAATTTTCAAAAATCGTGAAAATCCAAGTTCCGTATTAAATTTTTGGTTCAATTTTTTTAAAATTCAATACCTTGTACTGATCTTAAAAGATTCTGACATTTTTAGAAAGATGTTTTTTGTTTTTTCAAAAATATGAGTTTTTGAATTTTTAAAAATCGCGTAAATCCACGATCAACATTAAATTTTTAGTTAATTTTTCTTTATATAATACCCTGTACTGATCTTAAAAGATCCTGAAATTTTCAGGATGGTGTTTTTTTTGTTTCAAAAATATAAATTTATGAATTTGGGTAAACAAAATTTTTTTTCATCTCTCAGTTAAGTAAAGTTGAGCAATCATGTAGTTTTGTAATTTTAAAATTCAAAAATTTATATTTTTTAAACAAAGAAACACCACCCTGAAAATTGCAGAATATTTCAAGATCAGTAGAAGGTATTGTATAAAAAAAAATGTAACAAAAAATTTCATGTTGATCGCGGTGGATTCACACGATTATTAAAAATTCAAAAATTCATATTTTTGAAAAAACAAAAAACACCTTTCTGAAAATTTCAGGATCTTTTAAGATCAGTACAAGGTATTATATTTAAAAAATTGTACCAGAAAGTAAATACGGAACTTGGATTTTCACGATTTTTGAAAATTCAAAATTCTCCAAATTCATCATTTTTCCAAATTTTTTTTCGGAATATTTTTTTTCGTAGCCCCATGTATACTCTTTCAGACGAATTCAGAACTATTTTTCGTAACTATAATAGTTTTCGAGATATTTAAAAAATAAACTTGAAAGATTTGAAAAATTGTGAAATTGCATAACTTTCGAAAACAAATTTTTTAATTTTTTTCCGTTGGTGGAACTTCGTTTCATTAAAAACAAAAACTTCTGACAAAATTTCATCGAAATTGAAAAGGTCCGATTCCAACTCTTGGTCGATTTGACATGGAATGACCCAGTATTATGTTGGGATTTTGGGACAGGAGAGTTTTGACCGGTAGAGATGAAAATGTGCCCTACAAAGAAGAAGGGTAAGTATTTTTGTAAACAGGATTATTGACTAAAAATTATGAAAATTTTGATTCATAGACATATAATATAACAATATAATATATATAATATAAATATAAATAGAGAGTCAAAATGAGTCGATCCGCTAAATTCGTGCATCAAAGTTGTGCAATTCAAGGAGAATTATAATGAACTTGGCGACGCGCGAAGTGCATGAAAGTTATCCGGGATTTAATGTGTCATAGAATATGGCAAAAGCAGACGGGAAGAGGGTGAGATATCCAATTGAATTATACGAAGCAAGATTAGGAATTCAACTCCTGTTACTTGGGATTCATTCACTGAGCAAGTTTCCTCCAACATGCACATCAACTGCTTGATACATTCGTGATACGTGTAATATAGTTATTCAAATGATATAAGGATTCATTACAACTCACTTATATTAATGTTATTCCAGTTGTAAAGTCATGTCAATCGAATTTTCGAATTTTGTAAAAGAGAAACAAGTGCGATTCAAAGTAAATCTGGATTGATGATTTCACCCTTAATGAAATATTCTGGTCTGCAATTTTGAAAAATTCAACTTTTTTTGCATATTCTTTAAGTTCATGCCCTTTAAGAATTTTTAGCCCCAACTTTATCAGCTTATAACTTATTTAATTTTCATTTTTTTTCTCGACATTTTTCTTTGTTCGTCGAAATATTAATAAATGTGTTGTAAAAAAAAGGATGGTAAAAATATTTTTTTTTACCGAGCTCGACAAAATTATTCTGCTTATTAAATTTATGACTGAGCATATTTTCAAGCACTATTTGTGGAGTCAAAGTTGGCATTTTGGTTGAGTCAATTTATCTTGGTCAAATTTTTTTTTTTTTTTCAATTAATAAGATTTTTCATAAGATTTAAATTGCAGATTATTTCTGGCTTACACTAAAAATGTGCCGAAGAGAAAAATTGAATTAAAAAAAATAGGGATGGTCAATGGGAACCGGTCGATTTGATCTGGGATGCCTCGTGGATTTATACGAGAAATGTGTACGAGATATTGCACCAATAAGTGGTTATTGGATATACGGCAAGCAAACGAAACTATTTGCCACGTGGGTTAGCGCGTTCAAAGAGTTGCGCGAGAGGAAAGAGAGAGACGGAGGGAGAGAGAGAGAGAGAGAGAGAGAGAGGAGAGGAGAGGGAAATAACCTCGCATCCCGAGAAAACGCAATAACCACAGTATGCTCCGACGTCGGAGGGGATATAATTTCATTATTGGATTCTGCTGTCGAGAGAGCGACGAAATCAGAAGATGGAGGGATAGAGAGAAGAAAAAAAAAGAAAAATTTCGCACAGTAACATTTATCCAAGAAATCTGAGACGATCTGTAAATATATAAAATTTATTTAATTAATTCAATTTAATGAATTTTGTAATATTTCAATATTGTTTAAAAAAATTATATTTCAAAGATATAATTTTTTTTTAATCGGCAGGAACTTTCAATTTGCGCCCCGCATTTCTGCTGGTCCATAACACTGAGAAAATTTTGTTTGTTGAAAATGCAAAAATTTGTTTGACTCAACCAAATATTTGTTTCCGGACGTTCAACGAGATCATTTTGGCAATTCAACAAAGATACAGTGGAAGTTTTGGTAAAATCGGTTAAATCGTTGCTTGAATGGGCAAAGTTTCAGTTTAATCAAATAAATATCTTTGTACCAAATAAATGGTGGGATTGAAAATACGAATTGTTTTTTTGTTACAGCTAAATTTATTTTGTTAGAATATACTAGAAATCAACGAAATATTTCTGTACAGTAACTCAGTAACGAGTAAATTGGATTGAACTGTATCTGGAAATGGACCAAATAATTTCGTTCACCTCATATCTTATGGTTAACCATTTTTTTCAACTAAATGGGATTAGTTGTTTTAACTGAACTTTTTTCTCAGTGTACCCACCAAGTCTCTTCATTCTTCAAACTATCAGTGTCAAAAATTCCAATCATGTCCTGTACTTTCGTAAAATTCAAAATTATTTAAAATTGAAACTGCACGTGGGATTCTCAGGAAATTCAATGAGAAATAGTTTTGTCCTTTATCCGAACGCTTCAAGAATTTTCACGAAAATTGTGGTAAGCAAAAAGATTCTCGGGTATGGAATTTCAATCCTTTGAATAAAATTGTGCCTTTTTTCAAAAAAACAAAACTTCCTCCACGAGGAAACAAAATTAACAGTAAATTCTCGCAGACTATACATATATGATACTATTTTTAGTTGGGAATGTGAAATTCGATGGAAAAGTTCCCTGACACGTTACGTACAAAGATTCTCTTGCTACGAGAATTTGAATGTTTGCATTTTGCATTCGCGAAGATCGAGAACGAGGAAATGTGAGGCGATTGGGGTCAAAGAGCTTAAGGAAAGAGTACATACATATGTATATGGGGCATTCCACGTCAAATCACGTGGTCATCGGCCTGACCCCCTCGGATTTTGATGTCCAATGAATTGTAGGTTTCGTTTGATCCAAAATATGACCTCAAATTTTTAGCAATTTTTATTTCATTTTTTAGGGGTTGCTCGAGCTAAAAAATCATTAAATTGAGGGAAAACATTAAGAGGGACCTTTTTCAAATTAATGAAATTTTTTTCACAGAAACTAGAGCCCAAAACAGATATTTTCGTCATAGTTCGATAATGGGCCAAAAATAATTACTGTTTTTTTTTAAATTACGATTACAATTTTTTTTTCTAATTACCCGTTTTATTTCAGGTCATTGAGACTAATAAATTTTCAAAAAATGTTGTCGTTTCACTCTTAAACCAAGAAAAAAATCGTTTCACTAGAAAAACATTTTTGTTATTGTTATTCTCACTACGAGAAACAATCAAAATAAGAAATTATTTAAAAAAAAATTAAAATACAAAAAAAAATATTTTTAGCCCATTATCAAACTATGACGAAAATATCTGTTTTGGGCCCTAGTTTCTGTAAATTTTTTTTTATTAATTTGAAAAAGGCTCCTCTTTATGTTTTCCCTCAATTTAATGATTTTTTAGCTCGGGCGACCCCTAAAAAAGTAAATAAGAATTTCTAAAAATTTGAGGACATCAAATTTTCGTTATCTATTATCTATTCATTGGACATCAAAATCCGAGGGAGTCAGGCCGATGAACGCGTGATTTAACGTGGAATGCCCCATATACAGACCAATAAAGAGAGAAATTTACACCGACGAGTTCAATATCGCTTTGAAAAAAATCTATGTCACGGTTCGAAATGTTTGCACGTCACACACGTCCCAAGATTTTCTCTCCGGTGTAAAGCCGATGTCTGAGGGTTGATAAAGGGGTCGTCGGGGGTTGGGACAGAAGCGGGTATTTTGCACGATGTCAGCTGAGCCATCTGGATGACTGAGTACTGAAAGTCAGCCATGCAGAAATTGCATGTCAGGGAGTCGGATGAATTGCGACATTTCTAAGATCCGCCGGTGACGCTCGAAATGACTCGCAAGTAGAAAAGGTCCGCCTTAGGTCAGACGTATCGCAGACATGGGGAGAAAGGAAGGTTAAATCTTCCTTTACGAGATTTTTTCGATTACATATTTCACAAAAATTTCAATAATATCTGGGGCATTCTATCCCAAATCGGACAGTTTGAAAAACTTTTTTTTTTATTTCCTCAATTTTTTTTATATTTTTGAGTACCCATCAAAAGACCCTTCCTGTTAAATTTTGAGATTTTTTTGATTAGCGGGTCAAAAGATATAAAATTAATTAAAAAACCGCTCTTTTTTTGGTATTTTGGTCATAACTTCTTTAATAATGGTCCAAATTAAAAGTTTTTTTTTCAAAATTTTTGTTTTTTCATGGCCTTTTCAGAAAAAAAATACAACAAAAATATTCGACGTGTTTTTGAATGAATTTTTTGAGTTTTAAACGCTAAATCGCGTTTTTAAAAGTGAATATCATTTTTGATTTTTTTATTTTTATTTTTTGTTTCGAACATCTATATATTCAACAATTTTTAAGACTAGTCCGATCGTCGGATCTCAATAACTACTATTTTTTTCGATTTTTGAAAATTAAAAAAAAAAAATTTTTTAAATAAATTATTATGAATACCAATTTTTATTACGGTATAGTATTTTTTTAATCATTCTAAATAAATTTGAACACTTTTTCTTTGTTAACAGATTTTAAAAATTAATAATTAATCGATGAGCAAATAACAACAGTGGGCATTGAAGCTAAATAGTCTACCGAATATTGTTGTGAATTTTCACATGAAAAACATTATTCAGATGCAAAAGAAAGATTTTATTTGCGATCAAATACTGCGAAGTCAATCACAGGGGTCACAAAAATTTCATTCAATTATTCCAATGAGCAACGGAAACGTATAATTGACAAAGGAATATTCTAATTCAGGAAATAATCGCATATGTAAGGTTTAAAAAAAAATACGTGAATAAATAAAAACTGTTGTTATTATTGTTCATAAACAGACTTAATGATTAATTATTAATTTTAAGAACCTGTTAACAATAAAAAAGTGTCAAAATAAATTCTAAATATTGAAAAAAATTCTATACAGTAACAAAAATTGGGTCAAAATAAATTCTAAATATTGAAAAAAATACTATACAGTGACAAAAATTGGTATTCATAATAATTGATTTAAAAAAAAAAAAATTTTTTAATTTCCAAAAATCGAGAAAAAATAGTAGTTATTGAGATTCCACGATTGGACTAGTCTTAAAAATTGTTGAATAGATAGATGTTTGAAACAAAAAATTAAAAAAAAAAATCAAAAATTACATTCACTTTTAAAAACGCGATTTAACGTTTAAAACTCAAAAAACTCATTCAAAAACAAGTCGAATATTTTTGTTGTATTTTTTTCTGAAAAGGCTATAAAAAAACAAACATTTTGAAAAGAAAAACGTTCAATTTGGACCATTATTAAAGAAGTTATGACCAAAAAACCAAAAAAGAGCGGTTTTTTAATTAATTTTATATCTTTTGACCCGCTAATCAAAAAAATCTCAATATTTAACAGGAAGGCTCATTTGATGGGTACTCAAAAATATAAAAATATTGAGGAAATAAAAAAAAAAGTTTTTCAAACTGTCCGATTTGGGATGGAATGCCCCATCTACAATTCCTTCGAAATAGCATTAATAAAAATAACGATAAAATAATAACAATAATAACAATAATACTCTGCAAAAAAAAATTTCACTGATTTTTTTCAAAATGAATATTTTTGTATCCTGTTCTAAATTCCACCCTTTGCTCTTCACAATTATTTTAATTCACTCCCAATCAACCATGAAACTCTAGCTGACTTTTTTTTAAATATTACCACGATTAAGCGAATCGATGCGGAATCTTTTTTTTCCCTCGAGGAATCATATCACGTCGTAGTTCGAAGAAAATGAGGTTTTCCCTGTAAATTCCCTTTTTTTTCATTCCTCGATGAATGCCACGAATTGTACGACGCGGGGGTAAAGGGGTTGGCTTTAATAGGGGTTGGCGAGCCACGGTCAATATTGAAATAACTTAATGGAACTCCGCTTCAGCTGCTGCGGCCACGGGGAAATTGACGAGTTCTCGTCGGTGAGCTCAAGTTCTCTTTTCACCGATATAAAGCTGGATTACTTCAAAGTATATATCTAAAAAAAAAAAAAACGGAAAAAAATCGATACAGAAGACTTTTCTCGGTTCCCGTTTGCGCTTGATCCACCGTATTTCTTGAAGTATCTCAAGTACGTACAAGCACGGTATTAAGGGGGTTAAAACGCTTGAATCTCCCTGCGGACGAAATTAACGAGCACTCGAGAGTTTATACAGCGATAAATAATTTTACTTTCCATCGCTATTTTCATCCTAATCAAAAAATGTAAGAGGAAAACCGTTCAATTCGTTATATTATATAACCTACCCTCGGGGATGATGAAGATGGATTTTTTTCATGCGCGGAAATGAGGGGGTGGTTTTTTTTCTTCTTTTTTTTCGTGCTCATTATCGTTTTTCATCGAGGGCTCCTTCCGCACGAATGAACAGCGCAGTTTTCCTGATTGGAATAATGGACATTCCGAGTTGAGAAATTTTTCACGGAAGGGGATGAAAAAATTTGCGGGAAAAATATTGACGCGAGGGCTCGAAGGCTTCAAAAGGTGAAATAGGTCGGAATGAGAGGCAACGCGGAAAAACGTATCAACTTTCGAAGGAGGTTTCATACTCGGACCTCGAGAAAACCGCGATTGCGTTCATCCCCAAGTGCGCGAAGGGGTGCGTAATTAAACCGCAGCTTGGGAAACCACGTTAACCTGTTTGCCTCCCTCATGCTGTCTCTCTCTCTCTCCTCTCTCTCTCTCTCTCTCTCTCTCTCTCTCTCTCTCTCTCTCTCTCTTTCTCTGCCTCTCTCTCTCTCTCTCTCTCTCTCTCTCTCTCTCTCTCTCTCTCTCTCTCTCTCTCTCTCTCTCTATCCCTCTCTCCCTTCCACTCTCCCTATCTCTCACTCCGTCACGAGCGAAACAGATTCGCAATTAACCCCTTTTAGTGCGAACGACAAAGTTCGGCCCTTGTCGTGTTTGTGGCAATTTCTATATCTACGATTCCAACGGAATAGTCACGAACAAAAGGTCGCACGAGCGCAGTTGAATCGTTCGACAATTACACCCCTTTGATTGTCAAAAAATCATCCCCCTGCGCATCGAATTCCAATGCTAAACTTCCCCTCGGTGTGACTATACGCGTTCATCCCTTATGCGCAAAAAATCGGGATAATGAAATAAAAATAAATTTCATGAATTCCTGGATCATTTTTTGCTTCCCAAAAACTTTGTTTTGACAATAAAATTTTTCACAGATTTCTGAGAACTTTTTCATTTGACGATATTTTGAATTTTTTCGAAAAAGTTTGCGCGATTCTCGATAAATTACATTTTTAAATTCATAAAAATTCAGAATCATAATTTCATATTCTTCAACTTGCCTCAATTGAATTTTGTGAATAATTCCATGACAAAAAACTAAAAATATTTGTTTAAAAATTTTTTGTTTGTTTTCAAATGAAATTTTCGTTGCCCAGGTTCAAACGAAATCAATTTTATCGCAAATGATTCGTTTTATTATCATGGAGGAAGATAATTGATGTACAATCAAGGCATTTTATTTTTTTAAGAGCGATATCACGTTAAAAATAATTCTGGGGTAAATATTCGCCCCAATTATGCGTTTGAATTTAAAAAAATGGCATATGAGTTTATTGATCAATAGAAATTTGTATTAATTCGTTCAATACCATTATTTTAATTATCCTCATGGATATCAATTCAATATTATATATATTATATTAGGGCTATTTTTTTTGTTTTTTCACTCCTCACCGAAAACTTTGCTGCATATGTCTGAAATAACATTCCCTGAAAGTTACAGCCCTTAATATGAATATTAAGTACTCGACCTGCGCGTGAGAAGATTTCCCATCTAAAATACATGCAAATCAAAAACTTTTTTTTTTTTTTAAATTACCATCCCGCGGAATTTTATGCTATCGCATTGATTTTGGTCGCAATTTATGTAGAATTGAACGATTTTTGAAAGTGTCCAGGACAACGTAAGTGTAACTTACACTGGTGCGATGGTACGGGTCCATAAAGTTGATCTTTACCCAAAAATCTCGATTTTTTGCTGTTATCTCCGAAATGATTTATTTAACCGAAAAATCATGAAAGAAAATTTTGTTAAAAATTTGATTTCCTACAAAAAAGGTCCTTTAGACCTTATTGCTAAAATTAATATTTCTTGAGATATGGAACCTTAACTTATTTGTGGTATAAAATTTGTATAGTTTATCGAACGAAAAGTTTTAAATTGTTGATATTCCATATCATATCACCATATAACATATCATATCACCAGTGGTTATATGATATGAAATATCAACAATTTGAAACTTTTGGATCGATGATCCATAAAAAATTTCATATCACAAATAAGTTAAGGTTCAATATCTCAAGAAATATTTATTTTAGCAATAAGTTCTAAAGGACCTTTTTTGTAGGAAATTAAATTTTCAACAAAATTTCCCTTTATGATTTTTCGGTTAAGTTAATCATTTCGGAGATAACAGCAAAAAATTGAGAATTTTGGGTAAAGATCAACTTTAGCGACCTCTACCATCGCACCAGTGTAAATTACACTTACGTTGTTTCGGACACTTTTAAAGATCGTTCAATTCTACGTAAATTGCGACCAAAATCAATGCGATAGCATAAAATGCAGCGGAATGGTAATTTTTTTAAGAAAAAAGTTTTTGATTTACGTGTATTTTAGATGGAAAATCTCACGCGAAGGTCGAGTACTTAATATTAATATTAAGGGCTGTAACTTTCAGGGAATGTTATTTCAAACATATGCAATAAAGTTTTCCGTGAGGAGTGAAAAAACAAAAAAAAATTAAAGAAAAAATCGCCCTAATATTATATATCCGACTGGTACATGAAACCATTCGTCTCTGTACAAACATGCATGTATTCGATATTCAATTTTTAATCTACAAATTATTAATCGAAGGAAATGCAGTTCTCGGTGGACCCCTCCTCGTTTGTTTCGCATGTTTACCCTGCTTATAGTTTCAAACTCGGATTTACGTGCTCGGCTGCTCTAAAGCAGCCCCTTCTCGGGGGTTTGGGGGGGTTTGGGTTGCAGTTGAATATTTGATAGGTACACAGAGAATTCTGCTTTTCCTCTGTTCTCCACTCAAAGCACATATTGTATACGAGCGAAAAACAAATGTGGGTTTTTCGATAATACCGTGGAGCATCAAAACAAGAAAATACGATCGGAATATTTCTTCGCTCTAAAAATTCTCTCAGCATTTCCCAAAATATCTTTAGAAATATTTTATCATTATTACAATCATCATTATAATAATAATTATTATAATAAATAGTATAATAATTATTAAAAAAAACATATTCCAAATTAAAGCAACGAAGAAAATTATGCATTTGGAATGGGTTTGATTAATCAATTTATAAATAATATCCTAATTAATCAAACCCATTCCGAATGCCTAATTTTCTCCGTTGTTTTATGTTGAAATTAGGGATTCTCGATTTTTTTAAAAGAATCGATTCTCTGATCGATTCTGAATCGAATCAAGAAAATCGATTTTCATGAAAAATTAAATCCAGAGAATCGGTTCCGTAAGAATAGATTTTTAAAAATCGGAAAAAAATTTAATTGCTAATTATAGCTTTCGTAAGTGTTTATTAAGTTTTTGCTATGGGAAATGATTAAATTGGATTAATTTATTTTTAATACAAGGTGATGAATACAAAATAACAAATATAAAGAACTTTTCATTCTGGCTAAACGTAGTTTGATTCTTTTGCACATTTGCACTGTTTAATATTTTCTTAAAAATATTATGAATATATTTCACAAATTAGACTTTTTTCTATTACATAAGTTTCTATTGTTTTAAGATATTTTGTATATTTTTATTTTCGATTTTTTTTCGTTGGATCATGTTTTCAATATTTTAACTGTTCATTTTTTTACACTTTTTATCACGTTTTCACATTTTCACATACTTTTTTTTCTTTTAACCTCGGCGTTGATGTTTATAGAGTTTTGTCAATCTTTATTTAATAGCCAATCATTGCTAAACAATGAATTTAATTTAAAAAATCGAATTTTCGATTTTCAAAGTCAAGAATCGATCCTTTAAAGAATCGAATCGGAATCGAACATCCTTAGTTCGAATATGGTTTTTTTATCGAATTATCTTCAATATTAACTATTATTCTTTATGGTAAAATCAATCATATTAATATATCGATAATATAGAATAAATTATAATATTATATTATGATTTATAATTATAATTTATAACAGATTGCTATATTGGTTGATATATTGATAATATATTGATATAATATAATTAATATAATTATAATATATAATATATAATTAATAATAATTAATATATTGATATAATTTTGAAAGAGGAGAATTTTTTCTTTGAACCCATCTCGATATTTCTGGGAGGATGAATCTCTTTATTTTGCTTCTCTTTCATTTTTCCATTCACCTTCAGATCGAAGCTCCAACGAATCGTATTTTATTCCCGATATTTCACGTATGTATTTTTCACCCCTTTGTATCGTTCCTATCGTGAGGGTGTTATATAATGCGTTTTTTTTCTCATCCCTCACGGGAGAAGAGCTTTGCGTTTTCCACCAACGAAGAGGAGATCAAAGACAAAATTCTCCACGGACAGTCGAGAGCGGCTCTTGCTATCGAGAGAATAAATTCGGAATAAAGAAGAGAAATCCGGATCTTTGCGCGCATTGTGCGCGAAACTGTGAAGCTCTCTCTTTCTCCGAGAAAATGTTCTTTTGTACATTGCGAGCTGAGCCAGAAAGGCATTCCACCGGCTAATCGCCTTCTGGGTCACGAAAAGTTTCGAGCTTTTATTCGCGGCACATGTATTTCTCACTTTTCGGGTAGTTTTTCAACCCTCTTCTTGGAGAAGCACTGAAAAGGGGTTGATTCGAGTCACAATGGTATTCACATTGAAACGAAGCTCCGAATCAACCCTGTTACGCGAGAGATACTTGAAAAGCTTCGAACGAAACGAAGCTTTTTTTATTCCTCTTAATTTCCCTTGGACAAAAAAATGTCGCTCCCATTATCAAGTTTTCTCCATTATTCAAAATGTTTATTTCCATTTGTTTCTAAGATCGATCGGTTCATCGATTACGATGCAAATTCGCAGGAAGTAGGAGTTATTAATATTTTGACAGGAAAAAAAAAATTTGAAGGAAAAAAATGAAAATTAAATAAGTTACAAGCTGGTGAAGTTGGGGGTGAAAAAAGGACTGGCTGACACGATTACAACTTTTCTAGTCATCCGATAAGAAATTTAGAAAAAAAAATCAGAATTAGTAAGAATGTTTTTATAGTTCCTACCTCAGGGAAAAAAGAAAAAAAAATTTCGCAAAATGGCGGCTGTCTGAACAAAAAAGGCGTTCTTTGACTCCTTTTTTCATAGTTTTGAATTTTTTACGACAGTAAAAAAAAAAAAATCGACACAAAAGTGGTAGGGGCGATAGAGAGTTATACATTGAAGACTGGTAAAAAATTTGAGGTAAATCGGTTGAGTAGAACTTGAGATATCATGTCAGCCGTGTTGAGAGGGTAGTTTTGAGAAAAATGTCTTGCTCCGACGTTGCGTTACTAAAATAGCTACAACTCCGTAAATTATTGGAATTAAAAAATTTCCTTTCGAGGATATATTCTTAAAAGTCTAAACATTAAGAATATGCAAAAAAAAATTAATTTTCTCAAAATTCTAGACCAGAATACTTCCTTAAGGGGTGCAGTGGATTTGGATTGGAAACCCGGAGACTTGTTTTGTGAGTAGAGTTATTGAAACGCTTTGGTTTGGCAGAAATGTCATTCACTGTTCGATTCCGATTCGATTCTTTGAAAGATCGATTCTTTTGTTAAAAAAATCGATCTTACGAATCGATTATTTCCTCTTCGATCTTTAGGTGAATGGATTCTTGACCTTCAAATTCGAAAATTCGATTTTTTATTAAATTTATTATCGGTCAAAGATTGGCAATTGAATAAAGATTAACAAAAGTATATGAAACACCAACGCCAAGGTTAAACGAAAAAAAAGTATGTGAAAATGTGAAATCGTGAGAAAGAGTGGAAAAAAATTGAAAGTTAAAATATTGAAAACATGATCCAACGAAAAAAATAATCGAAAGTAAAAATATACAAAATATCGTGAAACAATAGTAGAAACTTATGTAATAGAACAAAGTCCGATGTGTTAAATATATTCATAATACTTATAACAATATATTAAGAAGCGCAAATGTGTAAAGAAATCAAACTATATGTTTAGCCAGAATGAAACTGCTTTACATTTTTCATTTTGTATTTATCATTTTGTATTAAAAATAAATTAGTCCAATTTAATCATTTTCCATAGCGACAATTTGATAAACACTTACGTAAGCTTTAATTGGCAATTTTTTTTTTTTACGATTTTTAAAAATCGATTCTTACGAAATGGATTCTTGGGATTCGATTCAGAATCGACGCTTTCCAAAGAATCGAGCATCCATAATTTCAACATAAAATAACGAAGAAAATTATGCATTTGGAATGGGTTTGATTAATTAGGATATTATTTATAAAGTGATTAATCAAACCCATTCCAAATGCATAATTTTCTTCGTTGCTTTAATTTGGAATGTTTTTTTAAATAATTATTCCTTTCCAAAGAATCGAACAACCCTAATCCACTGCTGCTATTCTCTCTCAATCTGGATCGCGCTCGATTCCATCCAAAATTTTCCCATCTTCGTTAATTGCGTCAAGTTACAATTGGACGAGTAAAAGCATGCTCGTCACTGTGATAGTTATCCCCAAACGATTATAACACTGCCAAGAATCCCCAAAATTGTGAAGGGTGAAATTTGAAAACCAAGAATATCAAGAAATCCTATCAACTCTCTTATCTCACCTCGTCGTTTCTACCGGATATTTCACGATCCAACGGCAATTGGATTTCCAATTCAAGGCACATAGGACAATTCGATTGCGTGCATAAAATATTCTCAATGATATCGAGGAAAAATAATTGGATATGAGGGAAATATAGCGATATGAAGATTCGTCGGAAAAGTCATCGACGTTGCCATCGATACATTCTTATGGATTAATCGACCTTCGTGGAATCGAGTTCCATTCGCTTTATGGTTATGCAACCAGCAGCGAGAAATTGACTTTCCACGAACTCGATACAAAAGCTTCTTTCACTCTTTTTCTTCGTCGCATCGCAATTTTCTCTATCAAGATCGAATAATTTCGTATTCGACTCTCTCAATCTCTCTGTCTCTGGGAATAATTCCGCTTTATTCCGAACGTTGATTCGTACGATTTGCATACATACACAAAGTATGATCCGAAGTATGCAATTATACCAGCGCGCTTCGACGGAGTTCGAATCCCAAATGATTTTGAAATCGCGCAAAGTAAATGCAAATGTTAATCAACGAATCTGTGCTTTTCCGATATTTACTGTTCTTCCTTTACCATTGTTTTATAGCTTTTCCCTTCTTCAATTCTGAAGATAATAGAATCGACGGAGTATATATGTAGAAACTTGATAAATGTATAAATTTATAAACCGATTTCTGCAGAGGGAAGCTTCAGTTCAAGGGGAAACGCCACTGTGACGGGTCAGAAAAATCGATTTTTTTTTTCCATTTTGTCAAAGTATATATGAGGTATTCCCGCTCAACGGGACCTCCTTTTAGGCCGACCTCTTTCGATTTTCTTGAAACTCGAGCATGTTTTAGCGTTGCCTGAAAGTATATTGTACACCCATTTTCAGATCTCTAACTATAATACTCTTTTGAATACACCCAAAAGTTATATTTTAAACTTTTTGCGTATTCAGCGCTTCGGAGCTTTGGCACGACGCGAAATAAAATCGAAAAAATTGTTTAACGATAGCTTTCAATCGGAAATTTCCTGCGCTTTTCGAAAAAAATATCAGCAATTTCGAAGAAAAAGAATTAATTTTAATTTCGGCCAAAAGCCGAAAAAATTGATTTACAAAAAAAGAGCATAATAATTTAATTCAGCGGGACAATTTTTTGCATGTTTTGTATATATCTGAGAAGTCACGATATAAATTTCAAGTTGGAACTCGCATCCGTTTACTAATGCCAAGTCTTTTAGTAGGATAAAAATTCTTAAATATTGTGTTTTTCGTATTCAACAATTCTCTGATATATTATATAGTTTTTTTAACGAATTTCGAATTTTATAAATTTATTAAATTCAAAATTCAATAAATTTGATTTAATAAATTTAATTTAATAAATTGAATAAATTTGATTATTTAATACATTTAATTTAATTAATTGAATAAATTTGCTAAATTCAAAATTCGTTAAAAAAACGCTATATAATACATCAGGGAACTGTTGAATACGAAAAACACGATATTTGAGAATTTTTATCCTACTAAAAGACTCGGCATTAGTAAACGGATGCGAGTTCCAACTTGAAATTTATATCGTGACTTCTCAGATATATACAAAACATGAAAAAAATTGTTCCGCTGAATTAAATTATGATCTTTTTTTTGTAAATCAATTTTTCCGGTTTTTGGCCGAAATTCAAATGAATTCGTTTTTTTTCGGAATTGCTGATATTTTTTTCGAAAAGCGCAGGAAATTTCGGCTCTAAAGTTATTGTTAAAGAATTTTTTCGATTTTATTTCGCGCCGTGCCAAAGCTCCGAAGCGCTGAATGCGCAAAAAGTTTGAAATATAACTTTTGGTGTATTCCAAAAAGTATTATAGTTAGAGATCTGAAAATTGGTGTACAATATACTTTCAGGCAACACTAAAACATACTCGAGTTTCAAGAAAATCAAAAGAGGTCAGCCTAAAAGGGGGTCCCGTTGAGCGGGAATACCTCATATATATTCAAAAATATGTAAACAAATTTTTAACTAAGAATCTCAAAAATGGGCTGAATAAACCCAAATGAAGGGCGGGTAAGTTTATCATTACCGGCGAAAAGTTTCCGGACAGAACTTCAAAAAAGGGAAAGAATTCGGCTTCATTTTCTGATTTTTTAATTATTTTTACAAATGTTTTTAGGTTTGCACTCTATTTTGAAAACAGCTGTTTTTCGCCTTTTCCCCCTCTCTTCAGGTGCACCCATCTTCCAGAGGAATTTTTTAAATACATTTTTACTATTGGATTCACAAAGGGAAAAGTTTGAGCTTCAATGTCCTCTTTTTAAAAACTTTGAGCGATTTTTTTTTCCAAAGTTATATTGTTTTTTATAAACAAGAGAGGAAATTTGAAAATCCTGTATAACACGAAAACAAAGAGGATTCATGAAAAACTTCAGGATAGCAAAAAGTTGCGTTTGTTTTTGTTGAGTTCAGAGGAATTTTTTCAAGTTTTCTTTTCCAAAATTTTGTTTTCTCATGTTGGGGTTGGAAAAAAAATAAGGGAAAAAAATTTGAAAAAAAATTCCAATGTGTTGAAAATGGTAAAATAAAGAATTTTCCCCTCTTAAAATTTTATCAATAATCCCATAGTTCTCGAGTTATGGTAATTGAACGATCTGAGCTCCGACCCAGAAAATGAGAAAAAAAATGTTGAGAAAAAAATCTGGAAAAATTCCTCTGTACTCAACAAAAACAGACGCAACTTTTTGCTATCTTGAAGTTTTTCAGGAATCCTCTTTGTTTTCGTGTTATACGGGATTTTTCAAATTTCCTCTTTTTTCACAGAAAACAGAATAACTTTGGAAAAAAAATCGCTCAGTTTTTTAAAAAAGGAAACTGAAGCTCTTACTTATGAATCCAATCGCAAAAATGGATCAAAAAAAAACTCCTCCCTATATAAATAATAATAATAATAAATATAAATAATCCCTGTTATGATACAGGCTTTCCCCTTAAGCTCTGAATTAAAGTATTTGACGAGAATGAGTACAAAGTTATCGCCGGAAATCGATGTACTTGCACTGTTTTACCGACAACATTCGCGTCGGTCGAATAATCGACTTAAATATCGGAATTCCGGTAAAAACGATGCGATGCGTATCGCTCTTTATCGTTGACCATTTAGTTAACCAATTTTTTTATTTTTCCACAACGCTTTAGGTGGCTTTTTTCACTCTATCGTTTCCGTTAATCGTTTTACCGTCTGTCTATAAAATTGGCAAAATAAAAACACCGTTGTACGACATTCGAACACATAAAATCGAACGATTTGTGGCTGAGGCAATTTTTAGAATCCAATTTTCAACATCCTCGCCATTTTTATTTTTCAACGTCCCTCCTATTATTCGTACGTGATAGTAAACATTTAAAAAAATTCGCCATGGAAAATTTTGCAGAAAAAAAAATTCCTTATGATCTGTCTCGCGGTTAAAATTTTATTCACAATTTATTTTAACCAAATAAAAGTTTGTTCGTTCAATTTCGTGCAGATCGGAAAAAGTATCAGAGTTTTATGAAATTTGCGCTGTGCCAATTTCCAATTTCCCGGATTTTCGATTGGGTTTACGATTTTGCTTCCTTGGTTAGCGAGATAACAATCTACAATCGTTTAGGGGATGAAAATTTCAGTGTAAATTTTGTGAGCGTGCTTTATAGATTATTTTGAGTATTCTCCCATAGTTTTTATGCACCTCATTTTTTTCCCAACGCCTTCGTCTATAAAAAATATACTGGTGACGTATTTTCGCAAGTACCAGAAGCATTTTCGCTCGCAAGTATATAAAGGGGAGGGGAGGGGGTAAAATGGACATTGGAGGCAAAATGGACACCATCAAAACTTTACAAAAAAAAAAAAAATTAGAAAATGTGGAAATTACACTGAGAAAATGTTTTTGTTGAAAATGCAAAAATTTGTTTGACTCAACCAAATATTTGTTTCCGGACGTTCAACGAGATCATTTGGGTAATTCGACAAAGATACAGTGGTAGTTTTAGTTAAATCGGTTAAATCGTTGCTTGAATGGGCAAAGTTTCAGTTCAATCAAATAAATATCTTTGTACCAAATAAATTGTGTGATTGAAAATACGAATTATTTTTTTGTTACAGCTAAATTTATTTAGTTAAAATACAGCAACTCAGTAACGTGTAAATTGGACTGAACTGTATCTGGAAATTGACCAAATAATGTCGTTCACCTCATATATTATGGTTAACCAAATCCATTTGTTGAATTAATTATAGTTTCATTATTTCAAACAAATTACTATTGAATCAACTAAATTTTTTCAACTAAGTGGATTTAGTTGTTTTAACTGAACTTTTTTCTTAGTGTATAATTATAATTAATTGATATACCTAAATAGATTCACCCACACAAAATCGGATCTAAATTTCGAAATTTTTAATAATCCGGGGACCTAAGCAAAGGCTCTCTCCATAATCTCAACAAAAAAAATTAGATAACGCAACTACGATTAAAATTGAATTTTGCTAAAAATTAAATTGCAAAAATGTGCCAGGCAGTTGGATCCAAGTATCTTCGATTTTAAAGTGATGTGAGAAGCGAGGGAAATCGTTTTTTAGCCTTTTTCCTCGTTTACTTGAATTTTAAGAAAAAAAAAGCTGTTTAGAGTTGTGTCCATTTTGCCCCCTTCCTCCCCTATAATAAATGTATACGGGGCGTTTCTGCACGGTTTTTCTCACATCCTTCTCGTAAACTTTTATCTCTGCCTCTCGCTCTTATTCTTTTGCTCACTATATCGTATAAATATATTTGCCCTGTGCAAAAATCTATTGGGTCAGCTTCACCAAACGGAAAGGGGGTTCCTGGAGAAGATGGTACTCTTTTATAATGTGAACCAGGAGGAAGGGCGATCAGGGTGAGAGCTTCTCAGGGGGAGACTGAACAGCAGGAACTTCTAGTCAATATATATATGGGGCATTCCACGTCAAATCACGCGGTCATCAGCCTGACCCTTTCGGATTTTGATGTCCGATGAATCGTGGGTTTCGTTTGGCCCAAAGTAAGACCTCAAATTTTTAGACATTTTTATTTCATTTTTTATGGGCTGCCCTAGCTTAAAAATCATTAAATTGAGGGAAAACCCAAAGAGGACCCTTTTTCAAATTAATGAAATTTTTTGCACAGAAACTAGGGCTGAAAATAGATATTTTCGTCATAGTTAGATAACGGGCCAAAAATAATTACTATTTTTTTTTTGTATTTTAATTTTTTTTAAAATTATTTCTTATTTTTTTTATTTTTTGTAGTGAGCATAAAAACAATAAAAAGATTTTTTCTAGTGAAACTTGATTTTTTTTCCTGTCTTAAGAGTGAAACGACAACATTTTTTGAAAATTTATTAGCCTGGACGACCTGAAATAAAACGGATAATTGAAATTTTTTTTTTTCAAATAGTAATTATAATATTTTAAAAATAGTAATTATTTTTGGCCCATTATCGAACTATGACTAAAATAACTGTTTTGGGCCCTAGTTTCTGTGAAAAAATTTCATTAATTTGAAAAAAGATCCTCTTTACATTTTCCCTCAATTTAATGATTTTTTAGCTCGGGCAACCCCTAAAGAATGAAATGAAAATTTCTAAAAATTTGTGGTCGTATTTTGGACCAAACGAAATTCACAATTCATTGGACATCAAAATCCGAGGGAGTCAGGCGGATGACCGCGCGATTTGACGTGGAATGCCCCATATACATGTGTAAACATAATTTTTTTCGTGAAAAAAGCACCAACGTTGCAAAAATAACCCGAAATAACGCTTCGATTTATCCTCTCTCGAAATTGGATGATGGACTATCGACTCTTTCCTCTTTTTTTTCCACCCCCTATTCTTCCCCTTTTTTTTTATCTCGTCGTGTATCGTTCGATACGACCAATTAACTTTTTTTTCCCCCATCTCGCTCGTTGCGACTCTGCTTCTGTCACGTGAATATAATACACGCGAACCGAGGTATTTCTGTACGACAAAAATGAATAACAAATTGGAGCAACAACAACAACCGGGAGGCGCGTTTCAGTGACGTTGGCGCAAAAAAGGGGAAAGCTCGAATGATAAATCAAAACAGATTCTTAAATTTAAAAAAATATATTATCATCGTTCAATCCTCGTACTAAGTTTTTTAGTCCCAGAAAATGTCATATATTTCATTCTTAATTGTTAAAATTGTAACAATTATTACAATTTTTTTTTCATCTATACTGCCGATGGCTTTTCTCTCGCGATTAAATTCTCGTTCTATTTTGAAAAAAAGCGTCATTTCCTTGTCCTTATTTTTCCATTTTTTTTACTCCCTCGTTGGAAACGCTCGCGGTCATTGAGCAAAAAATCCTTGCTCGAAGATATTTTTTTTCACCATTAAGCCTCGGCTTTATACAGCTGTGTGCCGGGGTCGTCTCCGTGTGGATAAAAAAGGAGAGGGAAAAAAACGAGAGTCCAAGTGTGAAGGAATTCAATCAAGCGGTCGGAATCGGACGGTGAACGGAGAAAGAGGGATGAAATGGGGAGGGTGGGAATGAGGGAGAGGGCAGTTAGCGCTCAGTGTGAGATCAGATGTATGGCTGATTCTTTGGAAAATCAGTTTTTGGAAAAAATTCACCACTTCGCGAAAAAATATTTTTTCTTCGAACAAATGTGGTTTTTTTTACAATTAGGAAAACAAATTATTTATGATAATGATTTCTACGACATCAAAGCTTTAGCGCGGAAAAACTCGATTTTAAAAGAAATTTCAAGCGGGCGACAATTTTGGATTTCATTTTCGATTATTCAAATCCATTTCAAAAGTTATAAACTATTTTTTCTCAAAAAAAAGAAAAAGAATGTTGCCAGAATCATTAAAAAACGTTATCGTTAAAAAAAAAAAACAGGGAGAATCACCCATATACATGTTAATGTATGTATATAAATATTTATGTATATACATGGGGCATTCCATCCGAAATCGGACAGTTTGAAAAACTTTTTTTTTATTTCCTCAATTTTTTTGTATTTTTGAGTACCCATCAAAAGACCCTTCCTGTTAAATTTTGAGATTTTTTTGATTACCCGTTTAAAAGATATTAAATTAACAAAAAAAACCGCTCTTTTTTTGGTATTTTGGTCATAACTTCTTTGATAATGGTCCAAATTAAAAGTTTTCCTTCAAAATTTTTGTTTTTTATGGCCTTTTCAGAAAAAAATACAAAAAAATATTCGATGTATTTTTGAATGAGTTTTTTGAGTTTTAAACTTTAAATCGCGTTTTTAAAAGTGAGTGTCATTTTTGTTTTTTTTTTTTTAATTTTTTGTTCCAAACATCTATCTATTCAACAACTTTTAAGACTAGTCCGATGATCGTGGGATCTCAATAACTACTATTTTTTTTCGATTTTTGAAAAAAAAAAAAAAAAAAAAAATTGTTTTATAAATTATTATGAATACTAATTTTTGTTACTGTCTAGTATTTTTTAAATGATTTCGAATTAATTTGGACACTTTTTCATTGTTGACAGATTTTTAAAATTAATAATTATAGTTATTAATAATTTTTTAAATTAATAATAACTACCGAATATTGCTGTCAAATTTTCACATGGGAAACATTATTCAGATGCAAAAGAAAGATTTTATTTGCGATAAAATACTGCGACTGCACAGGGGGACACAAAAATTTCATTCAATTATTCCAGTGAGCAACGGAAACGTATTGGCAAAGAAATATTCTAATTCAGGAAATAATCGTGTATGTAAGGTTTTCAAAAAAATACGTGAATAAATAAACCTGTTGTTATTATTGTTCATAAACAGACTTAACGACTAATTATTAATTTTAAGAACCTGTTAACAATAAAAAAGTGTCAAAATAAATTCTAAATATTCATAATAATTTATTTAAAAAAAATTTTAATTCTCAAAAGTCGAAAAAAATTGTAGTTATTGAGATCCCATGATCGGACTAGTCTTTAAAATTCTTGAATAGATAGATGTTTAAAACGAAAAAAAAAATTTAAAATAAAAAATGACACTCACTTTTAAAAACGCGATTTAAAGTTTAAAACTCAAAAAACATTCAAAAACACGTCGAATATTTTTGTTGTATTTTTTTCTGAAAAGACCATAAAAAAACAAACATTTTGAAAAAAAAACCTTTTAATTTGGACCATTATTAAAGAAGTTATGACCAAAATACCAAAAAAGAGCGGTTTTTTTGTTAATTTAATATCTTTTGAATTTTGATCTCAAAATTTAACAGAAAGGGTCTTTTGATAAGTACTAAAAAATATAAAAAATTGAGGAAATAAAAAAAAAAGTGTTTCAAACTGTTCGATTTGGGATGGAATGCCCCATATATATATAGACGACCGTCCAACATGCTGACGTCGGATTAGTTTCCATCCCTCAGCTGAGGCCAAAGGTAAGCTCGTTTTTTGCCCCCTTTCTCTCTCTTTTTATCTTTCTCTCATTCTCTTTCTTTTCGCATCGTAACCATAAATCGTACGGCAACGATACGACGGATGTGCTCGTCGCATTCAGTCCGCCCGTGAATGAGCCTCAGGCACGATAAAAAAGAAGCCCCCCCCCCCCCCCCCATTTCCACTCACCCTCTCGCGGGATTGATTGTGAATTTCCTCGACAATTTTCTCACGTATCGTTTCGTTATGCCGTTCAATCGTAATTTCCAGCACATGTATAGCCATGTAATCGTTCATTCCGTGTGGATTAAATAGTTGTAAAAGAATTTCAGACAAAGCTCTGCCGGTTATTTCTTACCCAAAAATAATGTGCACATTAATGAAAATTTGTGCTAGAAAACCCAAAAAATGGTGGAATTACTTTTATTTGCAACGCCATTATCTCTTCGCCATCTCCTTCATCCCTCTCTTTCTTCCACTCTCTTTGATGTGGTTACATTAATAATACGTCGGCAACGACTCAGTCATCCAAAGACAAAGAGAAAGAGAGAGGGAGAGAGCCACGAAATCATATCCAAATCCTCCGCCCACTCAAGTCCTTCAAATTTGAGGGATGGCAGCGAGTCACGAAAGCATATTTGGTGTGACGCGAGTCTACGTTTCACCCCCTTAAAGTCTGAGCAATCGTAGCCACCTTTTTGTCCTTCTACTTATGGGGCATTCCATGCCAAATCGACCACTTTGGAACCCGAACCTTTTCGATTTGGCTGAAACTTTTTAATCTTTTTTTACCCTATCAAAAACATTTTTCAGAATTTTTTCAAATTTTTACACCCAGCCGATAAAAAGTTATACATTTTTCAAAAGAATTGGCCTTTTATTTTTCAAATAACTACAACTTTTTCAAAATTTGACTTATCGGGACGATTTTTTTTCAAAATTTTCGTTTTTTAGTGTACTTTTTGAAAAAAAATACAAAAAAATTATAAAAACTCATCTTCATTGTTTTTTTTTTCAGATTTTCGGAGAAATCGTGTTCAGAGGACCCATCTTCATCGTTTTTTTTTAGATTTTTGAAAAAAATCGAATATTTCTCGATGATTACCACTTTCAATTATTTTTGTTTTTATTTTAATTTTTTTAATTTGGAAATTCTCTGAACACCCTCAAAAATTTGCAGAATGGTGTTATGAGAAATAAGGATACTTGAAAAAAAGTTTTTTTTCAATTAAATTAAAAAAATAGAAATCGAAAAAACACCACTCTGAAAAAATTTGAGGATTTGCAGACAACGTCAAAGTTTGATATAATAATAAGAAAAAATAAATAAAAAATGGCAATCATCGAGTAATTTTCGATTTTTTCCGAAAATCTGAAAAAAAAAATAATGAAGATTTTTATAATTTTTTTTTCAAAATGTACATTAAATAACAAAAATTTTGAAAAAAAAACGTTCCGATGGGTCAAATTTAAAGAAAGTTATAGCTATTTGAAAAATAAAAAGCCAATTGTTTCAAAAATTTTTCAACTTTTTATCGGTCTGGTGAAAAAATTTGAAAAAATTCTGAAAAATGTTTTTGATAGGGTAAAAAAAGATAAAAAAAAAGTTTCAGCCAAATCGAAAAAAGACGGGTTCTAAAGTGGTCGATTTGGCGTGGAATGCCCCATATACATATATCCGTCTCTCTTCCACTTCGTATACTCCGTTTGCGCCTCGTTTCTCTGTAACGTAGGAGCTTTCACTCTGACGTGAATATTACATAGCGAAGCTCTGACTCCATCGTGGCTTCTTGTCCATTATGAACGTATCCACCGGGGAATATGTACTCCGCGGTGACATTGCACTTTGACCCGAAGAGAAAAAAAAATACCCTCCATGTGTCAGAGCACACAACGGCTGTACATTCGATATGAAATGAGCGAATCCGACTTTTCTGGCTTCCTCGATACGATGGAAATTACAAAGAAAAATATGATATTGCGGATGAAAATAATAATATCGAAAGATGCTTTCGTTGTCAGAAGCCATTTATGGATGAGAAAAATGTTATTTCCTAACGTGGCAAACATCATTTGGATAATAATCAAGCTCCAATCCAAAGATTTTATCGACGGCTGACTATCCAATGATCTTTACTACTGTGAAAAAATTTCTACTGATAACGAGTCACCGTTACTTTTTGAACCATCGAAAAATCTCGAAAAAATCCTCGATTATCCGAGCTTTTGGTACTTTGACATGAGCAACCCCCTCGCAAACCCTTCGTCTTATAAATATTCCTAAAAAATATATAACCATAAATTCCAAATATAGTTCGAAAAAATAAAATTCCATGCTGATGAAAATAATATCGAAAGATGCTTTCATTGTCAAAAGCCATTTATGGATGAGAAAAGTGTTATTTCTTTACGTCGCAAAAATCATTTGGATAATAATCAAGCTCCAGTCTAACGATTTTATATACGGCTGACTATTCATTGATCTTTACTACTGTGAAATTTTTTTACTGATAACGAGTCACCGTTACTTTTTGAACCATCGAAAAATCTGGAAAAAAGCCTCGATAATCCTAGCTTTTGATACTTTGACATGAGCAACCCCCTCGCAAACCCTTCGCCTTATAAATATTCCTAAAAAATATGAATCCATAAATTCCAAATATAGTTCGAAAAAATAAAACTCCATGCTGATGAAAATAATATCGAAAGATGCTTTCATTGTCAAAAGCCATTTATGGATGAGAAAAATGTTATTTCTTTACGTCGAAAAAATAATTTGAGTAATAATCAAGCTCCAATCTAACGATTTTATCTACGGCTGACTATCCATTGATCTTTACTACTGTGAAAAAAAATTTACTGATAACGAGTCACCGTTACTTTTTGAACCATCGAAAAATCTGGAAAAAATCCTCGATTATCCGACCTTTTGATACTTTGACATTAGCAATCCCCTCGCAACCCTCACCCCCCATAAATATTCCAAAAGCATATGGGGCATTCCATACCAAGTAGACCTGAGTGTGACCCTCGACCCCGCTGATTTCGTTTACGATTTTTTATATGATTCTTCCAACTCACAATAGCATTTCGAACTTTTTTCAGATTTTTAAAACCAAATTTGAGTACGTTATGATTTTTTGAACATTTTTTTCGAAAACCTCTTTAAAAACCTAAAATCGAGATGGACGGGAAATCCTGGACATCATCAATTTTTTGTCAAAAATTTTAATTTTTGACACCGGATTTTTAAGAATTTTTTCAGATTTTTAAATTACGGCCCTCGAGGTTTTCGAAAAAAATGTTCAAAAAATCATAACGTACTCAAATTTGGTTTTAAAAATCTGAAAAAAATTCTCAATTCTATTTTGAGTTGGAAGAATGATATAAAAAATCGTAAACGAAATCAGCGAGGTCGAGGGTCGCACTCTCAGGTTGACTTGGCACGGAATGCCCCATATATAACCATAATATTTCAAATATAGTTCGAAAAAAGCTCTCTGGGCAATCAACCACTCGAATGGCCTATTTTACGAATCTTTACTTCGAGAAATAAGCGTAAAATGAAAAAATTTTGTGTCACAAAATTTCGAAACATCTGCCTCGCGTCTCTTTTACATTCTACAGGAGGCGTTGAGTTAACCACATACAAATGCATTGAAACAAACGTTTTGCGAAACCATTTTTTTCACCAGCTCAATATTACAGTATGTTGAATGTACATAGACGTAGTTTACTCTATATATTTATATATAGATATATATTAATATATATCCATCTCTCTTACACGACTTCGCTTCACCTCGTCCCACTATATATAACACTCTACAGCACTATGAATATCTATCCATCTCTCAGTTATAGACGGATCAATATAGTGTTGTAACGCTTATTTGCCCCTGTCATATATTCACGTTTATGCATACGTATGTATATGTACAGTGTGTTTATGGATGCGTGTGAGTTTCCTGCGAAGGAAGGAATATCGCTATATATCGGTGGTACCCGTAAATTATGTAAGCACAACGGAATATGAAGCATTCATCGTGAATCGACGAAATTTTTTTTTTGTTTCCAAAAAGCAAACTGAAATACCTTGATATATTTCTCTATTGTAAAATAAAAACTTTTCGGATATTTTACTGGAAATTATTTAATTGAAATTTTATTAGATTTATATTAAATTCGTACTGTACGAATTTGTTATACAAAAAATTTCCAAATGGAAAATAAACCGAATTTATTAATCGGCGTAATTTTTATTGGAGTATCGTTTCCAGGATCGTCATTTTTTATTACTTTTTTGAAAATATTTTCGTCGAATTGATGGAGAATGCTTCATATGCCGAGGCGTCTGTTATATATGGTCACGTGCAAACAGCACACTCACTGATGCATCGCCGACGTTGACGACGACAACGTCGACGAGGAAGTACGAAAGCAGCTCGAGGATATGCGCTGACCATTCTACGTGTACGACCTGAGCACGTGTGCAAGTATAACGGTTTCACCTCCTCCAATCTACCTTGCCAATACGGTTATGCTAACCTGACGACGATAGAGCAACACTCGGTGCCAATCGTCAATTTACTTGCCACGAAAATCGTCAATTACATCGACTCACTTACGTCTCTGTCATCTGTTTCTCTACCAGAAATACATCTCTACCACGATAAGACACCACCGTAATATCACCATTAATTAACAAGTCTACCGAATAACATCTCTGCCAAGCAGAAGCGTTCCAATAACCCTAACGATTAACAAAGTTATCAGAATTAAACCTCCATGATAACTCTCAAATAAGAACCTCTACCCAAAAATATCTCTACCAACTTGACAGCCGTCTCATTTTACAAGTCTACCAGATTACAAGTCATTAAATGCACTATTTTCCGAAAATAATTGAAAATTGATAATATTAATTGAAATGAATGATTTATAATTGAACATTGATAATCATAATTGAAATTAATAATTTATAATTGAACATTGATAATAACAATTGAAATAAATAATTTATAATTGAAAATTGAAAAACTCAATTATCAATTTTCATGGTTTCGATCTCTACCACAAAATGTCTCTACCACTTGACAGCCCTCCCACTTTAGAAGTCTGCCAGATTACAAGTCATTAAATGCACTTTTAAATGCACAAGTCATTAAATGCAGTTTTAAATGCACTAAATAATTGAAAAATGATAATATTAATTGAAATGAATAATTTATAATTGAAAATTGAAAAACTCAATTATCAATTTTCATGGCTTCAATCTCTACGACAAAATGTCTCTACCACTTGACAGCCCTCCCATTTTACAAGTCTACCAGATTACAAGTCATTAAATACACTTTTTTCCTAAAATAATTGAAAATTGACACTTTTTTCCTAAAATAATTGAGTCAAGATATATTTTATTCCAAATAAAAATTTGACGAGAATATTTTTACTTTCAACTGGAAAATATATCGCATTACAAAATAAATATTACAAAATTACATTACCATTATTCTCAAGGAATGTTGACATATTTTTTCATTGATAAATATACACGTATTAAAGTGCAGTCTGGAATGTTTCGGCTATATATTTTCGCGGTCTCGTTTCTGATGGGATATCAAAAACACGTGTGTAGACACAAGAGAGTGGATTGTCGGTATAGTACAAAGAGATATAGACAAAAAGTATAGTGATACGTGACGCACAGACAATATTGGTGTATCGGTGAACAGAGTGAGAGAGAGAGAGAGAGAGAGAGAGAGAGAGAGAGAGAGAGAGAGAGAGAGAGAGAGAGAGAGAGAGAGAGAGAGAGAGAGAGAGAGAGAGAGCGAGAGAGAGTGAGAGAGAGTGAGAGAGAGAGAGAGCGAGAGAGAGAGAGAGAGAGAAAGAAAGAAAGAGAGAGAGAGAGAGAGAGAGAGAGAGAGAGAGAGAGACGGGCGAAGGGAGGAAAAAGGGCGAACGATTTATGAGATTCGCGTGAATCTTGCCACCCTCTCTGCTTCGTGACAGAACCAACACTTCTGCATGGACCTGGAAATAATCCGGCGATGCAATAACGCAGAGCATGCGAAAGCACACACACACAGACACACGTACATACACTCAGAAGCGTACCAACATCATCGTATATCGGACTAAACTTTGCCAGCGGGTTATCCGTTCGCGCTGTCATTGTCTCCGCGTCTACGGCTGACTATCGATCGACCTTTACTACTGCGAAAAAAACCACTGTACAGATAACACGCCGCCTTTACTTTTACCCTATCAAAAAATTCGAAAGACTATTGTCGAAAGAATTCTCCGTCATCTGGAGCTTTCAACAATGGAGTGTGCAACCCCTCACATCTTTGAAGGGGTTGCAACCCCCCGAAATTTTCCAAAAATCCAATTTTATTCTGTTGGCTCGATTTATCATTTATGCTTTCAATGTGAAGTTAGAAAATTAGAAAAAAAAGTTAGAAAATTAATGAAAAAATAATTTTTTATTAATTTTCCAACTTCTAACTACTAAAAACTAGAACTACACCTTAACGATGGTTTTCATCAACAGGAAGAAATTTTTTGACAAAATTCCTCCCCCCCCCCCCCCCCTTCAATGAGGAGTTTGCAAAAAGAGTACTAATAGAAAATAAATATTTCGGCTATTTTTGTATTATTTGTAAATTTCTTTTCCACATTTTATTGATAAAACTATATTCTTTTTGTGGAAAATAAAAATTATTTTATTTGCGTAATAGTCGCATAAAAAGATTTTAACTTAAACACCTATTTTTTAAAGCACCAAGAGCGTGTAAAAACGATGTCAATCATTTTTACACCAGCTTAAGTAGCCCAAAACATGGCCAAGCCATAAGAAATATCTAAATATATTTTTTTCAATTTGATGGACATAGGAAAAAACCTACAATTAAAAAATTGCACTGTTTCCTCATTACTTTTGTCCAGCTTGCAAACCCTGCCCTTGGATTGTGGCAGCGGTGGACTGATTCTGAGCTATTGCGTTTTTTTAACCGTAAATCAGACCCAATTTCGTTAAATTAAAAAAATTGACGTCATAAGATCCTCATCGTAACTTTAAATTCTGTAAAATTTTAAAACCAGTTGCAATAAAGATGACACAATTGAAAATACAAATGTCGTTGTTCCCACCCTCCCATTTTGTCATTATTTGGCAGGCGAAATTACGCCACTCAGGACTTTTTGTCACTCGTCAATTTAGGGATGTTCGATTCTTTGGAGAGAATCGATTCTCAAATCGATTTTGAATCGAATCAAGAAAATCGATTTTCATGAAAAATCGAATGCCAAGAATTGATTTCGTAAGAATCGGTTTTTAAAAATCGAAAAAAAACATAGATTGCCAATTAAAGCTTACGTAAGTGTTTATTAAGTTGTTGCTATGGAAAATTATTAAATTGGATTGATTTATTTTTAATACAAAATGATGAATACAAAATAACAAATATAAAGCAGTTTCATTCTGGCTAAACATATAGTTTTATTCTTTTGCACATTTGCACTTTTCAATATATTGTTATAAATATTATAAATATATTTAACACATCAGACTTTTTTCTATTAGCTAAGTTTCTATTGTTTCACGATATTTTGTATATTTTTACTTTCGATTTTTTTTTTTCGTTGGATCACGTTTTCAATATTTTAACTTTCAATTTTTTTCCACTCTCTCTCACGTTTTCACATTTTCAAATACTTTTTTTTCGTTTAACCTTGACGTTAATGTTTCATAGACTTTTGTCAATCTTCATTCAATTGCCAATCTTTAACAGATAATAAATTTAATAAAAAATCGAATTTTCGATTTTTGGGGTCAAGAATCGATTTACCCAAAGTTCGAAGAGGAAAGAATCGATTCATAAGATCGATTTTTTGAACAAGAGAATCGACCTTTTAAGGATGTTGAGTCCCAAATCGCAAATGATGAGAAAATTCCGAAAATTTTGTATGTTTTTGGATGAATTATTTAAGAGGTCTTGTAAAAATTTCACGCCGATTAGGAAGCTCGTTATCGAACAATTAACATTAACAAATCAAATTAAATTAAATGTAGTCTTATGGAAACTGATATAACTTTGCGATAAGTTTTTTTTTTTAACTCTCAATTTTTTAATATCTACACTATATTGAAAGCAACGGAAACAAAACGAAGTTTATTGATAAACATTTTTTTTATTTGTTTAAAAAATTGTTCTTAACGAAATGTTAATATTTTAATAACAAGCTTCCTGATCAGCGTAAAATTTTTACACGACCTCTTAAATACTTCAAACAAAAAAATACCTAATTTTCAGAATTTTCTCATGCATTTTTCATTTTAACCCTTAAGGAGGTTGAAGTAATGATAGAATTCAGAAAATTTAATATGTCTTTACATGAAGTATTCAGGAGGTCGTGTAAAATTTTCACGACGATTAAGAAGCTATTTATTGAACAATCAACATTAAAGGATTCCATAGGGACTTAACATCCTCAAAGAATCGAATCGGAATCGAACATCCCTACTCGTCATTATTTACATCCAAACATTTATTTGTCGCAGGGAGCTTTCCACCTTCGAGTCCGCTTTCTCTGTTTTCGCGATTGCGCTGCCGGGCAAATACAGGATGGAAACCCGTGATCTGAGAAAGTCAAAAGGGGGAAACGGAAATCGCTATACGATGAATTATGCATGCGAAGAATCGGAGCATGCACGCGACATTGATCGGCCGAGTGTCGCGCATTATGAGTATCTAGGGCGTCTAACCGAAAGGGGTGAAATGAAGGCTTGTGGGAGAAATGGGAGGGGGGTGGAAAAGAATTGTGGGCAGAAAGAGGGTTGGAAGGTAAGGGAGGTTCGGTTGAGAGAGGATTGAGAACTCCTACACCCCGTGCGACTGCATAATTAAGCGTCGTCGTCGTCGTCACCGACGTTGCCGTTTCACCGCAACGTCGTTTTCTCTCTTTTTTACACCCTCCGCTAACTCTTTTCCTCTCTGTCTCTCGCTTTCTTCGTCCATGGCAGGGTCGTTAGGAGTTTTTAATGCCCAAGAAAAGTGTTGGTTCGTGCTTGCGATGCGGCGGGGAAAAAAGATCGCGAGAAAAAAAAGAAAGCTCTCGAGATCTCAAATGTCGAGGAAAAGCGAAAGGGAAGAGAGAGAGAGAGAGAGAGAGAGAGAGAGGGAGGGAGGGAGGAACGTAAAAAAAATCTAAGTAAATTAAAATTTCATTGGTCAGCGAACAAATAAAATGTTCATTAATGAAGGTCGCTTTATTCACGAGTGCCCGCCATTAAATGACGACATTAAAAATATATTATTAATATATTTATTATATATTTTGCTTCCTCATAAAGGAAGCTTTGTTTTCGTGAAAACATTTTTTCTCGAGATTTTTATGCCAATATATTCAAAATGTCCCAAAATATCGAGAAATCATATTTAGTGTGTGTGTGTGTGTATGTGTGTGTGTGTGTGTGTGTGTGTGTTTGTGTGTGTGTGAGTGTGTCCTGAGTTTCCGATGTAAATAATTAATAACTCAAGATCGCTTCGAGATATCGAGCTGAAATTTGGGACGCTTGTCCAACACGAATTGCCCTTTATTATGAAAATTTTTTGTTTTAATTCTAACGGGTGTTCAGATTTTATCGACTTTTTTCGTTTTTGCAACAATGGCGTAAACGCTCTAACTTCTGCAATTTTCAAGATATTGCACTCAAATTTTTTAAAGAATTAGTATAGCTATTAAGGTTGTTTGGTATTGAACTTGACAATAATCGATCGAAAGATTGAATTTTTATCAAATTTTCAATTTTTCGAAAAATAACGTAAACGCTCCAATTTTCACAATTTTCAAGATTTTGCAGTAAAACTTTGTAAGGAACTCGTATAGCTATCAAGGTTGTTCGCTATTGGATTTGGCGAAAATTCATCGGAGGATTAAAATTTTATGAAATTTTTAATTTTTTGAAAAATAGCGCAAACGCTCCAACTTTTACCATTTTTAAGATATTGTACTGAATCTTTGCACAGGGCTAACGTAGCTATCAAGGATGTTTGTTATTCAATTGGGCGAAAATCGATCGAATGATTGTAATTTTATCAAATTTTGGTTTTTTTGAAAAATAGCGTACTCTAACTTCGGCTATCTGTGAGATATTGTACTGAAATTTTGTACCAATTCAAAATCGTGATCAAGGTTGTTAGCTATTGAATTTGGCAAAAATAAAATTTGGGAAGAAGTCAATTTGAAAGAATTTCGCAAATTTGCACATTGATTCCTCATGTTCTTTGATAGTTAACAAAGCTTCCTTTATGAGGAAGCCAAATTTGATCGCCATACTTTGTGATAAAGGAAGCTGTGTGAACTCTGGCTAAAGATGAGGAAGCAATGTGCAAATGTCCAATTTGCAGGGTTTTTAAATATATTATTAATATATTTTTCAACTAGCAAATATTAATTTTCAATTTTGACAAATTTTTTTCAATTCACTCTCATTGTTGCGTGTAATTTTCATTGTAATCCGGTATTTATTTTCTTGAATGCACATATTCATAAAAGGGATCACAATGAAGAAGGAGAGCTTTTTTCTCCCTGCAAACACCGGGAAAAATTGATTTGTGCTTGTACGAGCTTTATTATTATTATTATTATTATTATTATTATTATTCCCAACGAATCGCGAAAAGCAAGGTGATCGATATAACTTCATAGCCCGGATGGATTAACTCGAAAATTAATTATAAGCTCGTCGGTCACTCACCGTGCAACGACTCTAACGTTTTATATATGTGTATGTGGGGCCGGAAGTTTGCGTTTGAAGCTTATCGATAATCATTAATCATGGATAAATGATTTATCGACTGGCAGCGAATGAAAAAGCGAGGCTCATACGAGCCTCGAACGATCTCAAAGCTTTGTAAAAAATTTTGTGAATTATTTCAAGAAAATATAAAAACAAACAATTTGTAAATTTGTAAAATACTTGAAAAACTCAGATTCCTATGGAATTCACAATAAAACACTACCGTAATATCACTACCTAATAATATCGATATCATAATATTGATATAATAATATCAGTATAATAATATTGATATAATAATATCGATATAATCATATCGATATAACAATATTGATATAATAATATCGATATAATAATATCGATATGATAATATCGATATAATGATATCGATATAATAATATCGATATAATAATGTCAATACTAATCGATGATCATTAACTAGCAACGAGTCCTGTTTTTGTCCACGCGAACTCCGAATCATTCTACCCCCTCCTCAGACCGTGAGAAACGATTTATTTAGTTAAAATAAAATCATTTAAAATAATTGAAATTTTATTCCAATATTACTAGCTTCTTATTAAGCTGAGATTTAACTAAAATGAATTTTTTTTAAATCGAATATACAATTTTTTCTAAGTATTATCTGCATGTTATATAATCCTTCTCCGTTTCGCCATCCACAAAAACGAATATAATCAATGGGAAAAAGCTCGACACACGAAAGCTTTTACAAAATCACGGAGGTAATTCCTCTCTCGCTCACTCAATTCCGGTGTTCCGATGAAATATGCATAAGCTAAAAGTAATAAAATCGTGACTAACGGATATTCGACTCGGTGATGAATATTACAGGAGCTTTTCCCATTTCCCAAGATCCAGCCTTTCGTAAATAAATCATCGTTCACCAATGAAATTACAAAATATATACTCCCATATGTAGATTAATTTTGTACATTTATTTTTATTTTCCCCACAAAGAAACCTTTCATTTTGTGGAAAAACAAATTTCAAGATTTCCAGTATTTTCAAAATATCTAAAAATCAATTTCATAAAAAAAATTGTGTGAGAAAATTATTTTGATCATTCTAAATTATTCCTAATTTTTCATCCAACCAGGAACGCAATTGAATAATGATACAAATATTTAAATAAATGATGAAAAATGTTCTTACGTTTCGTGGATGTAATAATCAGTCATAATTAAAATTATTATGGTAATTATTGGAAAGTGCGACTCATTGGAAAGGTGCATCCAAATTTTTTTTTAGTACATTTTATTAGATAATGATTAAAAAATAAATATTAGCTCGGGGATGGATTTTTTTTAAACAAAAGGATTAATTACTTTTTTAAGGAAAAAAGGAATTTAGCTAATAGAATAGATATCCTCGTTGAAGAGTTTCTGTCGTTTTTTTGGGTTTGATAAAAAACGTTAGATAAAAAAAATTATAAAAATTATAAAAAGTTAGTTTTATATATTTTTTCTTAAGGATGTTGAGTCGTCCCAAATCGCAGATGATAAGAAAATTCTGAAAATTTGGTATGTTTTTGGATGAAATATTTCAGAGGTCGTATACAAATTTCACGACGATTAGAAGCTCGTTATCGAACAATTAACATTAACAAGTTAAATCTAGTCTTATGGAAACTGATATAACTTTGCGATAAGTTTTTTTTTTGACCTGTCAATTTTGTAATATATACTATATATTGAAAGCACCGGAAACAAAACGAAGTTTATTGATAAATATTTTTTCATTTGTTTAAAAAATTGTTCTCATCAAAATGTTTATTTTTTAACAACGAGCTTCCTAATCATCGTGAAATTTTTACACGACCTCTTAAATACTTCATACAAAAACATACCAAATTTTCAGAATTTTCTTGTCATTTTTTATTTTAACCCTTAAGGAGGTTGAAACAATGATGATAGAATTCTGAAAATTTTGTACATTTTTACAGGAAGTATTTAGGAGGTCGTGTAAAAATTTCACGACGATTAAGGAGCTGGAATTAATTAAGGAGAGGAAAACATTAATAAGTTTTATAGGGACTCAACATCCTTAATCCAATGTTTTTTATCAAACCCAAAAGAACAACAGAATCTCTGCAACGGGGATATCTATTCTATTAGCTAAATTCCTTTATTTTATTTAAAAAAAAAAAAGTTGGCCTCCCTCGAGCTAATATTTATTTTTTTTATCAATATTCAATAAGATAAAAATTAAAAAAAAATGTGGATAAGCCTTTCCGATGAGAATAATTATCAAATTATTTACTCCATGATATTCTCATTAATATTCTCTTTTATGGGACACATTGAGTGCAATGCATTATGCTTTGACATCGCTGACAGCTGACTCGTCGGATTTACCAGCCGAATATAAATTATTCCGAATTCCCGGAAATTCCAAAAATGTCTCTACGTTCGTTTGCGCATGTAAAATAATGAGGCAGGGTGGATGGAGAATGTGTGAACGCGAGAGACATTTGGAAAACAAATGTGCAATGTGGGGACGACGACCGCGAGAGATATTGGTCGAATTATGACCGAATGATAAACATAAATCTGGGGTCAACGTCATAATGGAGAGATTTTTCTGTCTCTCTTTCTCTTGCCTTCGTCGCATTGATGGCGATAAATTGCAAAAAATTCGCCACAGTCGTGGTCAATAAATAAACACGCGATAAATTATTGGAAAATATCGGTCAACTCGTAAAATAGCTCAGGAAATTTTTCCACGTGAAATCAAATGTCCATCACAATAATCAATTTTTTAATAATCGATTGCCCCAAAAAATGGGACTATTCTTTAAATAAAAAAAATATTATATTCCATAAATAAATATTAATTCTGATTATCATTTTCACAAAGAATGTGAACATTTTTCAAAATTGAATTCAAAATTGAAAAGTGCTTTTCGTGAATTATTCTTTTTTTGAAAAATATGTAGCCGTGCAATTTAACTCGAGAGCGATTTTTAACTCAGTTCGCCCAATTTTCATTGTATGTTTACACTTTTTTCATCGTGAGAAGGAAAATAAGGTTTAGAAATTAATGAGGATAGAAAGCGTGTGATTAAATGTTTCGAGTTTTTGAGGTTTGGGGGCTTTACAATTTTTGCCCACATGGAAAATTAAATGATGACATTTTTTAGGATTTTTACGCCCTTTTGTTCGTTAAAAATTCGTATATGAGGAGTTCTTTTTCAACCGGGCCACTTTTTTAACACCCGCTCAAATTTTTTTCGAAATCTGCCTGTTTGAAATATTAGTCAAAAGGAACGTCTGTGATTTTTTAAAGATTTTTTTAGGGGTCCGTTCAGGATTTTCAATTTTTCATTACGAACACTGTATCTCAAAAAATATTCATCAAACAAAAAAAAACATAGGAATGAAAACTTTTTTATTTTTTTCACTTTATCGAAAAAAATTAAAATCATAATATTTCTGCATTGAGAAAATGGACATTTGGCAAAAAAATGAGAATAACATTTTTTTAAACCTAATAACACATTTTCGATTTCGGTACAAATTTTACAGGATGTCTGTCATTGGTTAAAGAGACTGCAAAAAATTGTTAAGAATGACACCTGCAATGGTTACGATGAAAAAAAAAAAAACCCTGCGAAATCTCTATGCGGTTATGAGATTTCGCAGGGTTTTTATTTTTTTTCATCGTAACCATTGCAGGTGCCATTCTGAAAAATGTTTTGCAGACTCTTTACCCAATGACAGACATCTTGTAAAATTTGTACCGAAGTCGAAAGTGTGTTATTAGGTTTAAAAAAATTTTATTCTCATTTTTTTGCCAAATTTCAATTTCCTCAATGCAGAAAAATTATGATTTTAATTTTCTTCGATAAAGTGGGAAAAATAAATGAGTTTTTATTATGTTTTTTTTTTTTATGAATATTTTTTGAGATACAGTGTTCGTAATGAAAAATTGAAAATCTTGAACAGACGCCTGAAAAAAGCTTTAAAAAATCACAGACGTTCCTTTTGACTAATATTTCAAACTGGCAGATTTTGAAAAAAATTTGAGAGGGTGAGAAAAAAAAGTGGCCCGGTTGAAAAAGAACTCATATCGGATTAGTCCAGTTGAGATACATGTATGATTTGTCCAAGAGTCTATATACGCGAATACAATCGACGATGGTCACACATAACCAAAATTGATTGCCATAATTTGATGGTAAACTGCATTATATAATTCCCCGATGAATTAACGGGAAGGAGAGACGGATTATCGAATAACATTAATCCGATCGAAAATCGATTAAGAGAATAATTCGAGAGGGGCGAGTTTGAGACCGCTGGTTTGAAATTCCAACGTAATTGCTTCATTTAATTAATTAATTAAATTTAATTAATCCACGACGAGCAGAAAAAATGAATGCAAAAATAATGGTATTAACAATTGCAGTTACGATTTTATATACCATTAATGCATGCTTGAACAAAATTTCAATATTATCGAACATTTTCAATCGTTCAATTTATTATTGATAATTATATGATCCTGGAAAATTGTTTCAAAGTTCAATATTTTTTCAATCAATTTTTATCATATCGATTAAGCTCGTAATTGCCCGTTTAATTTCCCATCGAATTATTTAATCGGAGAGAAATGGGCAATGCACGATTGACGTGTAATTCAATTTTAAGAATTATACAGTTTTGCAGTATTCCGTTTCGCAATATCAACGATGCTTTTCAAAATTCACCACAATTTATGGATCAATTTCTGAATGTAACTCCAAACATAAAATCTATCGTTAAGAGGTCACGCCAAAGATAGTTGAATTTTTCTCAAGACAATCAAGAAGCTTTCTAAATGAAACGATTTAATTTCATTTTTTTAATAAATTCATCTCACTTTTTAAATAATGATTTGGAAAAAAACCAAAAGGCAGTTCAAAGTGGGAGTATCGACTTTCTATTATTGTCTCCTGATAAATAGAGCTTGCAGAATTTTAAATAAGAAGAATATCATATTCCGAGTAAAAATACCGTTCATTTTCACATTTTGACTGGATGTAAGGTTTCAACTATGAATTCCCACATCTATAAATGGCGTGTCAAATTGAGGGAGTATTCTGGTCGAGAATTTTGAAAAAATCAATTTTTTAGCATTTTCTTAAAGGTCAGACCTTTAAGAATATTTCCTCAAAATGAAATTTTTGAATTCCAATAACTTACGGAGTTATAGCTATTTCAGTCAAGCATCAAAATTATTTTTTTACTATTATAAAAAAATTAAAAACTATAAAAAAGAGTCGAAAAACGCCTTTTTTGTTCAGATAGCCGCCATTTTGTGAAATTTGTTTTTTCCCTTTTCTCTAATGTAGAAGCTGTAACAACATTCTTACTAATTAAGAATCTTTTTTCAAATTGTTTATCGGATGACTAGAAGGGTTGCAATCGTGTCAGCCAACACACCCCTTTTTTTAGCCCCAACTCTACCAGCTTATAACTCATTTAATTTTCATATTTTTTTATCGAATATTTTTTTTTATTATTGTCCAAATATTAATAAATATGTTATAAAAAAAAAGGAATGATAAAAATATTTTTTGTTTTTTTTATCGAGCTCGACAAAACGCTCAAAATGTATGTCTCTAGACCGGAAATACCGCCATAAGCACTAGCAAAGTGGTGCAAGCTCTCTCGGCAGCTTGTCACAATTCTTCATTCCCCATATTACGACGTCGAAATTCCGGAGAAGCATATAAAAATATAAATTGCCGCTAAAGCTCTAAATATGGTGGCAAAATGATGGACGAGTGAGTTCATGAAAAATTGATCAATTCCCTGAGCCAGTATTTAGATTATCTCATGGACTTAACATTGACATTAGGGAAGGAAACGAGATGGAATAACTTAGGGAAATTTCGTATGGAAATTCTCGGAAATTACGGAATTCCATTCGTCACCATTCACCATATATATATATTGATATATGAGGAGTTCTTTTTGAACCGGCCCACTTTTTTTTCACCCTCTAATTTTTTTCAAAATCTGCCAGTTTGAAATATTAGTCAAAAGGAACGTCTGTGATTTTTTAAAGATTTTTTTAGGCGTCCGTTCACGATTTTCAATTTTTCATTACGAACACTGTATCTCAAAAAATTTTCATCAAACAAAAAATACATGAGAATAAAAACTTTTTTATTTTTTTCCACTTTATCGAAACAAATTTAAATCATAATTTTTCTACATTGAGAAAAGGGAAAATTGGCAAAAAAATGAGAATAACATTTTTTTTAACCTAATAACACACTTTCGATTTCGGTACAAATTTTACAGGATATCTGTCATTGGTTAAAGAGATTGGTTAAAGAATGGCACCTGCAATGGTTACGATGAAAAAAAATAAAAACCCTGCGAAATCTCATAACCGCATATAGATTTCGCAGGTTTTTAATTTTTTTAAATCGTAACCATTGCAGGTGCCATTCTGAATTTTTTTTCGCAGACTCTTTATCCAATGACAGACATTCTGTAAAATTTGTACCGAAATCGAAAGTGTGTTATTAGGTTTAAAAAAATGTTATTCTCATTTTTTCGCCAAATTTCCATTTTCTCAATGCAAAAAAATTATGATTTTAATTTTTTTCGATAAAGTGGAAAAAAATAAAAAAGTTTTTATTCCTATGTTTTTTTTGTTTGATGAACATTTTCTGAGATACAGTGTTCGTAATGAAAAATTTAAAATCGTGAACGGACGCCTGAAAAAATCTTTAAAAAATCACAGACGTTCCTTTTGACTAATATTTCAAACTGGCAGATTTTGAAAAAAATTGGTGAGGGTGAAAAAAAAAGTGGCCCGGTTGAAAAAGAACTCCTCATATATACTAATCCAGGGTAAGTGAAATATACCTTAGAGATTATTTCGAGTCCGTCGACTTGTCAATTTGCGTTGCTCCACAATTTCGTGCACGTCACAAAGCATCTTGCACAATTTTACCCCATTCTCCCCTGCGACATATATATATGTACTTCCCTTTATCCCCAAGTCGCGTCTTGTCTTGCGAGAATTTCCTCTCTTCATAAAACCACCCCCATTTACCCTCCAGGGTTATATTCTCCCGCGTTCTCCATCGTCCATCGGGGGATGCCGCGAGCTTTTTATCTCGAGCTTTCTTCACACTCATCGTCCATATCTATACATATATGGGGCATTCCACGTCAAATCACGCGGTCATCGGCCTGACCCCCTCGGATTTTGATGTCCAATGAATCGTGTGTTTCGTTTGGCTCAAAATATTACCTCAAATTTTTAGAAATTTTCATTTCATTTTTTAGGGGCTGCCCGAGTTAAAAAATCAATAAATTGAAGGAAAATATAAAGAGGGGCCTTTTTCAAATTAATAAAAATTTTGCTTACAGAAACTAGGGCCCAAAACAGATATTTTCATCATGGTTTGATAATGGGCGAAAAATAATGACTACTTTTTTAAATTGTGTTTGAATCATCCGTTTTATTTCAGGTCGTCGAGACTAATAAATTTTCAAAAAATGTTGTCGTTTCATTCTTAAACCAAGAAAAAAAAAATCAAGTTTCACTAGAAAAATATTTTTCTTGTTGTTATTCTCACTAGAAGAAACAGTTAAAATAAGAAATTATTGAAAAAAATTACTTAAAATACAAAAAAAAATAGTAATTATTTTTGACTCATTATCGAACTATGACGAAAATATCAGTTTTGAGCCCTAGTTTCTGTGAAAAAATTGCATTAATTTAAAAAAGGCCTCTCTTTATGTTTTACCTCAATCGAATGACTTGTTTGCTCGCGAAACCCCCAAAAAATGATATAAAAATTTATAAAAATTTGAGGTCATATTTTCGGCCAAACGAAACCCACAATTCATTGGACATCAAAATCCGAGGAGGTCAGGCCGATGACCGCGTGATTTGACGTGAAATGCCCCATATATATGTGACCGGAAACGAATATAAGCGTCTTTCAAAGTCGTCCGAACGGATACCAAAGGAAGGAAGGAAGGTGGAAGGAAGAAAAAAGAAGGAACATCGATCGTTCGATGTGAGCTCGGGTGTGAAAGTCGAACAGAGTAATTTGTTCGACTCCTTTTCTTTTGTAGAGATTAAATGAAGCGGAAATTCATCCGGGAAAAATCGACGAAGATGGAAAAGGAGAAATCGAGAGAGAGAGAGAGAGAGGAGAGAGAGAGAGAGAGAGAGAGAGAGAGAGAGAGAGAGAGAGAGAGAGAGAGAGAGAGAGAGAGAGAGAGAGAGAGAGAGAGAGAGAGAGAGATAAAAGCTCCAAGCTATAGTTGGCAGTCGTTTTGATCGAAAGATATTTGACTCAGGATTTCAGCAAAAATGATTATTATTCAACGATTATAATTAACAAAAAATTGTAATTGTAGTGATTATCGTCTGTGTTAAAAGAAAATATATTCTGTAAGATCAAAATACGTAATAAAATAAAAAATTGTAATAAAATAAAAAATTGTAATAAAATAAAATTGTAATAAAATAAAAAATTGTAATTGCAGTGATTATCGTTTGTGTTAAAATAAATATATTCTGTAAGATCAAAATATGTAATAAAATAGCTCGACTCTCAAAAAAACTCGTCAGATTGGAGCCAAGAAATAAAATAGCAGAAATTACACTTTTGGCAACGAAAATGGGAATTTTGAAAAAGTAGTTCAATTACACGTTTAAGTGAATTTTTTTTTTATAGATATCTCTTTGACAAGATGAATGGCGGAAAAAGGCAATAATAATAATGATCGAGCGCCGCCTTCGTTACTTCTGATCTTCGAGTTTTTCCCATCCTCTCTCGATTCCTCTTCTTTTTATTAATTCAATTTTTTTCCTCTCCCCCCTCCCACGTTCCATCGTCGCGAGAATAAGAGAAAAAAGGAAAGCTACAGTCAAGAGGTCAGTGAAAAAAAAATTTACCGTGCTGTTCTTAAAAAGTTTCATATAAATGAGGATAGTTGTGTCTCGAAAGAACAGAGCGTCGAGTATCGAAGAAATATTCGAAAATCGATTTATCCGTCTTCAAGTCGAAGGGGTTGAACGTTCGATTGCCCATTCGAGAGACAATCGAGGTGCTGTATATATATATATTTAAAATACACCCGATGCGATTCCAACGAGGCCAAGAGACACTTCTGGTATGAATTCTTGACATTTCTACGTTTCTACATCCTTTAAAAATACTTTTTCATTGCTGAATATCAGAGAGAAAGCTCAATCGATTAATAAAGGCAATTTTCCAATTTCCCGTCAATTAAAAGTAAAGTGCATAAACTATAAACGTTATTTTCAATCAAAAAAGAAAAATTTCAATTATCAAAACAACATTGGAGAGAATTTGATTACTCCATCGACATTATTTTACCTCAATGACTAGCTCAAGGATCGTTGCTTAAATTATTATGCTGTTTCTGTGATTTTTGAAAATTAATCAGAAAAGCGAAAAACTTTTCAAGCAAAATCTGTCAAAATTTCAAAATAATTCAAAAAAATTTCAAATAATGCAAAAGAATTATGCACTTTCAGGAGTAAAAAGACCATTTTTTTTGTGGAAATGAAGCACAGAAGAATGTTTTCAGGGTTTAAAAAAAGTAGGTCAGAAAAAAAAAATATTTGTGATTCTTGAAAATGAATCAGAAAAGCGAAAAACATTTTCGAGCAAAATCCGTGAAGATTTCAAAATAATTTCAAAAAATTTCAAATAATGCAAAATAATTTATTTCCAATTGGGTCTAAAAGAATTGTAAATAAATTGTTTTATAATTTTTTGAAACAATGACTATCGATTTTATTGACAAAATTCTCAGAAAACCCAAAGTCAAAACCTGAATTTCTCAAAAAAGCTGAAACTGATTCCTAAGAAATGAAATTGATCAATTATTCAAAATCTATTGGTCAGAACTTGTTGAAACTCCACAGAAATATAGATTTTTTGTCGTAAAAATTTAATATGATTTTTTCAGATTAAAAAAAAAATGAGATTTTTCAGTTATTCTTGATTTTCGAAAAAACGTAGTTTTACGATTGTGGCGTCATAAGTGCACCAAATGAGGTTAAATTGTGCTCATTTTGAAGGGTTTTGAATACACTTTCGATTTCTCGAAGTGAATTTCTCGAATTCCAAAATCCGGCGGAGTTATGCACAAAAGCAAAAAAGTTGTTTTTCGAGTCGTTTGAAGTACGCAATTTTCAAAAAATCATAACTCGTACAAATAATTTTATTTTGGTCTAGCGATTTAACGGCAATGTTTTCTCATAATAGAGAACACAGGAAAATATCGAGAGTACGATCGGAGACATTGATTTTTTTGAACTGCTGATTTGACGTGGAATCACTCATATGTTCAAACTTTTTTTTTACTTTTTGAAAATCCGTACTTTTGCACCGATGAAGACTGGGAAAAAAAAGTATGTCATGACAGAGAACGCGATATCTGTTTTTCATCTTTGCGGTTTATACGAATGCGTGAAAATTCGTCCTCGTGGCGAAACTCGGAAGAACGTACCGGAATAATCCTTCCGGAGATCTTGACAGTCTGTGGGCTCGCTGCCAAATTTTTTATTTTATTTTTTTTATCACACGCAGATTCCCTCGTTCGGTGGGAACGATACTGTAACCGGAAGTGTGCAGTAGCGCGAGATGCATCGAACGAGAGAGAGAGAGAGAGAGAGAGAGAGAGAGAGAGAGAGAGAGAGAGAGAGAACGAGGTAGGAAGAGAGAATTTCACGATTTTCCGATCTCCGAGATTTCCATATACACTCCATATTTCCGGTGAGATCTACCACACTCGAATACTCTTTGCCTTGTAGCAAACACGATGCATTTTTCACGAAATGCAAGCTCGCGAATCATAATCGTATGACGAAGATCATACATATATATTTAAATATATACGAGACATTTTTTGTCATCCCCGTCTTTCGTTCTTTTGATCTCTTGGATATTTTTTATGATTATTCTGGCTCGTTGCACTTCAAGCAGGAAAAACGTGTGTGACACACTCTTTTTCGACAAAAATTTGTCAAGCATTCGTGAAATTTTTCCCCCTCAAATTGGCCCAAAGAGCCATTTTTCCAAAGCAAAATGCGCTCAGAAGAGCCCTTTCGGTATATACAGGGTGTCCCATTTCACTTGTGACACCAAAGTAGAAAACTCGATATTCACGTGGTGAATCAAAAAATCCTGAGACACGTTACAAATAAATTTGAATGAAGAATCAAATGGCCTGATTGCATTTTTTATTTTTATTTTCAATAGACATTTTTGAGGACATATGGAGGTCAATATTTTTTTTTATTAACTCAAATTGGTGAGACCAAAAAGCATTGGGGACAAAAGTTTTGACATTTGTTCACGTGCAAAACAGTGCTGCCATGAAGAAGTAGGTTTCCATTTGAGTTGACCTTGATACGACCTTGAAAACAACCCCTTGATAGAAAAGTAAGAGTGTCATATCTTGTTCGTCATTCAAATCGACTTGATACAGTCGCGAGTTTTTTTTTTTTTACTTACCGGGTATATGTCGAGTTACTTCGGTGTCACAAGTTAAATCGGACACCCAGTGTATAATAATGTACGTATATCCGATTTTATACTATATGCCAAGATTTCTATGAATACAAAATTTTCCGAGGGCAAATGTGAAAGTATATACAACGCTTCGACAAACTCCTGACTCGTCGATTTTCGTAGAAGAGAACAAAAAAATCTGTCTCCATATTTTTTACCTCTATGTGGAAAAAAAATAATCATGTACGGCGGTTGCATCAATGCTACATACATATATATGGGGCGAAGGGGGGGAAAATGGACTACTGGACAGGAGCTAAAATGGACACTAACAAAAATTAAAAAAAAAAAATTAAAAAAATTAGACAGTGAGAGAATTATCATCATAATTGGCGTAAATATATCTTGATAGACCCACCCACGTAAAATCAGATCCAGCTTAAACATTTTTATGACATTTAAAAAAAACACCCCATTATACTCTAATAATATCATAATGTCCCACTTTTATTAAAATACTTGGATAATCCGAGGATCGAAGCAAAATAAGGTACCGGGGGCAAAATGGCCACTTCCATAATCATAAAAATAAGATAAGATAATGCTGCTACGATTAAAATTGAATTTCGACAAAAATTCAATTGCAAAAATAAATCTAAGCAGCTTGGTCCAAGTCTCTTGGATATTGAGGGGTTGTGAGAGGCGAGGGAAATCGTTTTTTCAACGTTTTTCCTCGTTGAGTCGAATTTATGAAGAATTTTTTAATTGTTTAAAGATTAATTAAATTTTTTTTTTCGAACGCATAAGAACGGTATTCTCCGACAAAAACGGCGAAAAAACTATGAATAGCGTTCTAGCTGCGTTATCTTTTTATAGGGTCCATTTTACCCCACCCCTCTTCCCTATATATCTATACGTTGCATAACACGAGGTGAAGATGAAAAGAAAAGCGGCAAAGAAGAAAATGCATGAATGGGTTCTGAATAATATCGAGAGTCGCGGCAAAGCTTCTTTCTGCTTTTTAACGAAAAAGGGTAAAAAAAGGGACTTGCATTCACCCTGACGAACGATATGCGCCATCTCAAAGCGAGCACTATCCGTCGCTCATGAAACTAAATATATAATATTGTACATAATTCGTGAGAAATTTTTCATGAAAATTTCATTGAATAAAAAAGGAGACGCTGAAACGAGTCTTTGAGTCGCGATGATAAAAAAATAAATTTTTTTAAAAACACGCTTTTATTTATGCGTAAAAAGTGTACTAAAAAGTACAAAATAATTTTTCCTTTGCTACTAAATGTGAACCAAAATCTTTATGACTAAAAATGTGAATAAAAAGCGCCCCACGCTTTTATTTTTAGTCATAAAGATTTTGGTTCACATTTAGTAGCAAAGGAAAAATTATTTTCTACATTTTAGTACACTTTTTACGCATAAATAAAAGCGTGTTTTTAAAAAAAATTATTTTTATATAATATTATTTTATACTTTTTAGTCTTGTCAAATATCCGAGAGCCCTGTGTCATATCATATCAAACAAATAGTAAATAGTTATATTATTATTACATTGTCAAGTTTTAATATAGTCAAGTTATTGTACATGCAAGTTATTCTATGGTTTCTATGGAAACATTTTTTTTGGAAAAAATTCTGCAAAAAATATTTTTTTTTTGCAAATAATTTGCAATTTTTTTTTTGCAAAAAATTTGCAATTTTTTTTGAAAAAATTCTGCGAAACATTTTTTGCTACAAACAAATTTCCACGACAATTTTTTGGAAGAAATTCTGCGAAACATATTTATTTTGCAAAAAATTTGCAAATTTTTTGCGATAATATTGCATTGTCACCGGAACTATGCACACCTGCCAAATTTCAAGTCAATCGGTCGACTGGAAGTGGTCGAAAAATCGATTACAAAATTTGACGCAGACAACAAACAGTGTGAGTTAAATAAAAGCGTGTACAAATTTTACTTTGGCGATTAAAGTAGATAAAATGCATCGAATAATCTCGTTAGTGACGCTTTTTAAGGATGTTTGAGTCCCAAATCGCAAATGATGAGAAAATTCTGAAAATTTGGTATGTTTTTGGATGAATTATTCAAGAGGTCGTGTGAAAATTTCTCGACGATTAGGAAGCTCGTTATCGAACAATTAACATTAACAAATTAAATTTAATTAAATGTAGTCTTATGGAAACTGATGTAACTTTGCGATAAGTTTTTTTTTGACCTCTCAATTTTTTGATATCTACATTATATTGAAAGCAACGGAAACAAAACGAAGTTTATTGATAGACATTTTTTTTATTTGTTTAAAAAATTGTTCTTAACAAAATGTTAATATTTTAATAACGAGTTTCCTAATAGTCGTGAAATTTTTACACGACCTCTCAAATACTTCATACAAAAACATACCAAATTTTCAGAATTTTCTCATCATATTTTTCATTTTAACCCTTAAGGAGGTTGAAGTAATGATGATAGAGTTCTGAAAATTTAATATGTTTTTACATGAAGTATTCAGAAGGTCGTGTAAAAATTTCACGACGATTAAGAAGCTATTTATTGAACAATTAACATTAAAAGATTTGATAGGGACTCAACGTCCTTAATTCAATTGAAATTTTGTTAATAATTTTTAGAATTAGAAGAAACTATCAAATGTACGATAAACAATTATCGTACGATAAACAATATAGATAAGTAATGATTTTACCGGGCTCTAGCGTTAAAAACTCTCACTTTGAGCAACTCTACCAAAAAGTACTCGACATGACTCATTTTCTTCAAGATTGTTTTTTTCAATATTTGATAGAGATATTATTGTAGGATATTATAAAGTCAAAGAGATTTATAGATGGGCTTCAATTTTTTCTCAGTTTTTCTACGGTGGAGTTTTAACCGGTAGAGATGTAAATGTGCTGCTTCATTTATCAAATGACAAATTCTTCCCATCGCCATTAAGAAACTTCGAGGAACTCTACAAAAAAAACAGTCTGATTCTCGTTTCTCGAGAGAGATTTTTTTTTACTATTCAACAGAGATATTACTTCAAGAAATTATAAAGGGTAATTATAAAGAGTCTGTTACTTCAAAAAATTATATAATTAAATATTAGAGGCATTCCATGTCACGTCAGTCACCCCATTTTTTGGAATCACCAAAAATCACATACAAATTTTTATAAAGTAGTTCCAACTGTCAAGAAAATTCGTGATTTTTTTCAGATTTTTAAATTACATACTTTAGCCGGAAAAAATACAAAAAAATTCCTTGCTCCATTTTGTAACTCGAAAATTATTGATCGTACGAAAAAAAAAGTAAAGCATGAAATTTAGGATTTTCAACGTACTTTTCACTGAAATTTTTTACAAACTCCTGCGAAAGCTCTATATGCCATTTTCGGAGCAAATAATGTTTTGATATTTTTTTTTTCTCAGAATTAACATCTTCGATTTGTCTATAGTTCTAACAGTTTTTTACTTGATATATTTACAGACTACAAAAAAATTGGCTCAGTGGACAACCCATTCCTTCGCATGCGTTTTTCATCCCAAACGAATACACAAATTTCTCTTGAACATTAACAGGGTTGAGACTATCTATAGATATTTTCTACAGCCCGCATTTTTATTTATTTTTTGTACTTTTTCAATTTTTTAAACTTTTTCCATTTTTGTTTGTTTATATATCTTTTTGTACATTTTTATAAACTTATTCATCAATGGACCCCTGTACACCGATAAAGTCTATTCAAATTTGAATCAAAGGCTAGTCACGTCTCTCGATTGCAAAAAAGAATTAGTTTACCCTCTTTGGATACACCGACGTTTCTATGGCCAATGAATACTTTTTTTAGTTCGATTTGGCCATGATTTTTGGGAATGAAGCAATGATACTGCTTTGTTCCTGGAATCGTCTTCGCAGTATCAAAACGAGATTATTTTATTATTTCTCCCTGTCTAGGATTAATAATGATAAAATATCAATATCTACACTATTTCGTTAAATCACTCTATAATGATAGATTGTATCAATAAAAATGCAGTTGAAATAATGGATTCTCCACTACGCCAATTTTTGTATAGTCTGTAAATACATCAAGTAAAAAACTGTTAGAACTACAGGCGAATCGAAGATGTCAATTCTGAGAAAAAAAAAATCAAAACATTATTTGCTCCGAAAATGGCATACAGAGCTTTCGGAGGAGTTTGTAAAAAATGTCAGTGAAAAGCACGTTGAAAATCCTAAATTTGATGTTCTACTTTTTTTTTCGTACGATGAATAATTTTCGAGTTACAAAATGGGACAAACAAAATTTTTGTATTTTTTTCCGGCTAAAATATGTAATTTAAAAATCTGAAAAAAATCACGAATTTTCTTGTTAGTTAGAACTACTTTCTAAAAATTTGTATGCGATTTTTGACGATTTCAAAAAATGGGCTGGCCGACTTGACGTGAAATGCCTCATTGAAACATTTTTTTAATCAAATGTTTAATACGGATATCTTTGAAGAAATTTATTTTTTATTTTGATCCAGAGGGCTTTTATTTTCATCCAGTTTTTTGACAGTGCAGTTGCAACCGGTAGAGATGTAAGTCCCTTAATTTGTCGAATAATAAATTCTCTCCATCGCCATTACAAAAAAACGAATGGCATCATCGATCCGAGTTTTTTTTTTTGATACTTTTGACTGTCAGTCGCTCGTATGAATATTTCAATGGTTCGAATATTGGGAATTTTATCTCGATTACCATTTGGCATTGCCATTCTCGATGATCAATCGTCCGAGGGTGAACAAAAAAAAAATTTCTCGTCGCAATTCATCGGGTTTGAAAATTTGCTCGGCTCGACTAATTAACAAAAACGAAAACTGCGAACCGAGGGCGAAAGAGAGAGAGAAAAAAAAATAGAGAGAGGGTTGCAGTTGGGAGTTGAATACTGATTGGACGAAATTGGAGTGAAACGAGAGTAATTCGACTGTCAAGGGGACGAAAATGAATCCGATGCGTGTGTGCTTTTTCGTCCATACGTGTGCGTGGACATCATCAATGGAATGATCTTTTTTTTTTTTTTGCGTCGCGCACGACACATGAAACTCGCATCGACGCAGTCGCAAAATTAAGAGCAAAAAGCGAATGCAAAAACGACTGATGAATAGATGTGCGTTATGCACAGTTCGTTGATTTGAAAAAAAAAAAAATCGATTCCATGTCATCATCGTGCATGAGATTCTCTCATAACTGCGCTAACTCGTTCGATTTTTTAATTCAATTTTTCAATTTCACCCAAATTTCATTATCGATATTCGAGCCAAAAATATAACGTTTTAAATTTGATCTGTGATGAAAATTGGCAACATTTTTTCCCCATTAAATCATGCGCAACTGCCAAATCATCATTTTTTCGTTGAATAATTGAAATTGAATGAATAATAATTCGGGTGAGTTTATTCAATTAGAATTATTGGATTTTTTTGCGGTGACAATAAACAAATGGAACGAGATAAAAAACGAGTTACGAATTCTCGAAAAAACAATTGTTTTTGATTTTGAAGAAATTGGAAATTCATTCGTTGATTATTCATGTCCTGCTTATTATGAATATATTTAATTAATGGAATTTAATTGACTTTGCGGGAACTTCACAAATATTTTCGATTGACGTATGAAAATATTGTTTTAATTTCTGGAATGCGGCCAATCATTATTATCATTATTTTACTTTCTTTCCCCCCATCACAAATATGGAGTTTTATGAAAATATGAAATAATAATTTGGCATTGCGCCAAGATATATTCCATTGTCGGATGAAATACGAGCACGCGAAGATAATGATAAATGGAACAACAATGAGGGTGAAAAAAAGATGGGGAGAGGGTTGAAAAAAAAGTCAAGTGATAGGATCGTTGACATATCTGTTTGCCAACATTAGTGGTCAAAGTTGCGAGGACAAAACACGAAAGGTTGAATAGCAAGGACTCGTACAACGACCAAAATATTTCTCTCTCCTTCGCAAACTTTGATCCTCGAGGATCACGGAGTTTCAAAGTCCTGCGACGAAACTGGCTACAAGCGAAATCCTTGCACATGTATGAAGAATTCCTGCCTGAATGGTTAAATTCTGAAGCCCCCCTTAAATTTACAACAAAAACTGATTTCCATTGTTTTTTCAATAAAATAAATTATCTTTAATTGGAAGATTTTCAAAGAGACATTCTCCACACAAAAAAAAGATTCGAATCAATCAAATCGAAAGGGGTCGGGTTTAAAAGTGGTCGATTTGACATGGAATACCCCTTATGTATATTTAACGCTGTATATTCCAAACGGTACATTCGCAGCTCTACCACTTGTTTCTCTACCGGAAACTGGACTCCGGCTTGACAACTCGGCCGGTAACTTACCGCCGCTGGAGCCCGCCTCAATGCTCAATGTTCAAGTCCAAGACTGTATTTTTTTATAATAAAATAAAAATATGTTTAATAATTGCAATTCAGTTCTAGCTCTTCGGGGCCCATTTTACCTTATGGGCACTTATTTTGTCTCAACCTGTGTTCAAAATAATGATTTTGTAAAAGTTTGAAATATTAAAAAATTGAAAATAAAAAATTCAAATTATTAGAAAGTTTATTATAAATCTAGAGGCATTATAAAAATAACTACACTGCACAATAATGGATTAAATGGTCATCCTTCATACTGAAAAAGGATGTTTCCCTCCAGGGGATGATTTTGAACACCTTTGACCTAGGGCTTGCAAATTTGTTTAATAAAAAAAAATTATAAATTTTACGTTTATTGCAAAAATAGGGAGAAAATTTTTTTTGCGGAACAGTACAGAAACGTGAAGAAAATCGAGGATAAAATCAAAAGAGATTAAACTTTGAACAGTTTGGTCAGGAATGTTTGGTATTCACAAGAGACCATTGTACTTTGGTACCGTCGTATGAATATAAACCGTGTACGAGGAAAAGAGCGTAACCCCAAACAATTTTGTAGGTTACTTTGTGCCCTTATGTCCGTCCAATACAACCTAAAGTGTGGGTAAATACAGTGCGTTTGCGGTGGAGTATAAAGTAGAGAGTTGGCCTCGTGAAACTCGACGTACAATGTACCAATAAAGCTCTCCCTGTCTCTCCCCCTGTCCCTTTTCTCCATTCGAATTCCAGTGGGTTTATTCTCTGTCTCGCTCGCTCGATACACAGAGGAATTGCACGTTAGCCAACAAAAGTCGTGAAACAGACAATGCCAAAATGAAACGAGACGTCGAATGAAGAGAAAGAGAAGGGAGGGAGGGAGGGAGGGAGGGAGGGAGAGAAGGGGGCGAGGGGGGGGAGAGGGGGGAGAGAGAAGAGAGAGAGAGAGAGAGAGAGAGAGAGAGAGGGAGAAAGCTGCTTGATGATGGACTTGCTGACACACACAAAAAAGAGACCCACACAAGAGAACAAGGTAAAATAGAGTCTGAGGCTAAATAGCACGTTTCCCAATGTTTCCATCAATGGGAGTGACAATTACGAGGAGTGAATCCCTTCATGGAATCACGAGACCAGAGAGTCTCTTTACCAAGCTCTGATCAAACTTTCATTAGCATCTTCCCTCGATCAAACGATGCGAAAGAGGGAAAAAAAAACCTCTCTCAAAGGATTTCACCATCGAAAACCCGGGAATATCATAACTTTCAACGACGGAATGAAATTTCATTACAGCCGGTATTTCGCGTCTCTCACGAATGTAATCCACGAAGAGGATTTACGTTTGTAAAGTTGATGATAAATTAACCGGGCTAACCTCCTCATTGTTGATTCGACAAACAGACGAGGTTGGACAAATTTGCATTATGCAGATTTGGCTGACAAGAAGAAGAAGATGAAGAAGAAAAAGAGGGAGAGGGCAAGTCCTGAAACCAGCAATTTTACTTCGCAAGATCTTTGTGAGCTTCATTAAAGTGGTCCTGCAGTACAGTCAAGTCAATCGAGCACCGTTATCTCGAGAATTTTCTTGACACGTTTTACAAACATTAAATGAAAAAGTAATTAAATAAAATTACAGATGTGTCAAAAGAGAAACTGCACGAAAATGTCTCCTGAGAATTAATCTCCCTAAACTGAGTATTGCCTCTGTAAAATCATTATTGTAAATAATTTTCCACATCAAGGAGATACGCGTGCAATTGTCAAAAAGTTATTTTTTTGACAGAGTTTTATTTTCCAAACTTTCAAGAATTTAAAGAATAAAAAATGGAGAAAATTCCATTCCCTTACAAAGTTACACCATAAATATGACCGTGGGAGGGTTGGGACGACTATAAAATTAACGAACTTTAAAAGCATCTTTCTGGGAACTACATTTCCAGCCACTGTCTGGACTCAGTTAATATTCCATATTTTTCAACTTTTTTTTTTCAAATCTTCATAATTTTTTCCCACCAGACTTGGGGGAGGGTTTATTTTTTATTTGCTGGTTGAACGATTATTTATCAAAAAATGAACTTTTTTCTTTTTTTTTCCGTTTTCCATCCACACATTGCAAAATCGAGTTTGGAACACCGTAAAATTGTTATTTTTGAAGAATAAAAAAATCCTCTTCTCCAGACTACAATTTGAACATTATTTCACAAAATAAATGCCCATTTTTGCCGATTGGACAATTTTTTGTAAAGTTATCACGCAAACAAGAAGATACCATGGATTTTATCTGGAAACCATGTAATTCCATAAAAAAAATGTCTTAATATTGGAAAAAATATTATTAACATATAATTGAGCGTTTAATTGAAAATATTCAATTGACATTCCTTCATATTTTTCTCTTCACAACCTTCTAAGTTGTTTTTTTAAATATGTCTACTTTTCAAAACGTGCAGGGTTATGTAAGCCCTTAAATAAGAACTGTATGGCCCAGATAAATTTTGGGTTTATCTGGGCATTATCTATATGGGGCATTCCACGTTAAATCACGCGGTCATCGGCCTGACCCCCTCGGATTTGGATGTCCAATGAATTGTGGGTTCCATTTGGCCCAAAATATGACCTCAAATTTTTAGAAATTTTTATTTTATTTTTTAGGGGTTGCCCGAGCTAAAAAATTAGGAAATTGAGAGAAAACATAAAGAGGGGTCTTTTTCAAATTAATTTTTTTCACAGAAACTAGGGCCCAAAACATATATTTTCGTCATAGTTCGATAATGGGCCAAAAATAAGTACTTTTTTCCCCCTTAAATTGTGTTTGAATCATGCGTTTTATTTCAGGTCGTCGAAGCTAATAAATTTTCGAAAAATGTTGTCGTTTTACTCTCAAACCAAAAAAAAAATGAAGTTTCATTCGAAAAATATTTCTGTTTTTGTTATTCTCACTACAAAAAGCAATCAAAATAAGAAATTATAAAAAAAAATTTTAATACAAAAAAAACAGTAATTATTTCTGGCCCATTATCGAACTATGACGAAAATATCTGTTTTGGGCCCTAGTTTCTGTGAAAAAATTTCATAAATTTAAAAAAGGCCCCTTTTTATGTTCTCTCTCAATTTAATAATTTTTTAGCTCGGGCAACCTCTAAAAAATGAAATAAAAATTTCTAAAAAATCGAGGTCATATTTTGGGCCTAATGAAACCCACAATTTATTGGACATCAAAATCCGAGGGAGTCAGGCCGATGACCGCGTGATTTGACATGGAATGCCCCATATATATAACACGAAGAAAGGTTAACCCAGTATCTGACGATAAGTTTACCAACGAATGACAGGAGAACGAGAGAGGGAGACGAATGGGTCTTGCATGTTCCCTCGAGGGGACGCTTATTCCCCAAGAGTCCACGAAAGTTTGGGATAATTTAATCGGACCGTGGCGAAATTACCTCTGGGAAACTCGTGACCTGACCACAGAAGGAGCTAGTCTCGAAGCCAAGAATCGTTCGTAGCCACAAAGGGCCTTAAAAAAAAAATTCCACGTCGAATCATAATGCCGAAGATCGTATCAATGAAATCCTGATGGAAATCCTGAAGCATCAGGATTCAACGTGTCATGAACAAAGGTCAAATCCTGAAGAAGGTCGTGAAAAAGCACGATTTATCAAGCCCTTTGTAATCAAGTCGGAGTAATGAAATTCATGGATTGTAGAATCGAGATTGGTTGTTGAAACGTTCGAGAAGGTATGCAGAAGCTTTTCTCAAGAATTGTAAATCCGTCGACGACACCTGCAACGAAATAAAAAGCTATGCACGAAACTCAACCAAGGTATCCTCATACTGTGATGCAAACGTACCGGGAGATTATATAGACCACATAGATATGGGGCATTCCATCCCAAATCGGACGGTTAAAAAAAAATTTTATTTTTATTTCCTCAAATTTTTTATATTTTTTAGTACCCATCAAAAGACCCTTACTGGTAAATTTTGAGATTTTTTTAATGACCCGTTCGAAGGATATTAAATTAAAAGAAAAACGCTCTGTTTCGGTATTTTGGTCATAACTTCTGTAATAATGGTCCAAATTAGAAGTTTTTTGTTTCAAAATTTTCGTTTTTTTTGAATGAGTCTCAAACTTTAAATCGTGTTTTTAAGAGTGAGTGCATATTTTGATTTTTTTTTCAATTTTTGAAAACAAAAATAAAAAATTTGTTTAAATTATTATGAACACCAATTTTCGTTACTGTATAGTATTTTTTTTTATAATTTAGCTTTTATTTTGACACCTTTTTATTGTTAACAGATTTTAAAAGTTAATAATTAATCATTAATAATCAATTTTTTAATAATCATTTTATTTGCGTTACAATACTGCTAATTGTAAGTTAATCACAGGGACTCAAAAATTTAATTCAATTCTAATTCAGGAAATAATCGTATATGTAAGATTTTCAAAAGATTAGGTGAATAAATAAAAACTGTTGTTATTATTGTTCACAGACTTGACAATTAATTATTAATTTCAAGAACCTGTTAACAAAACAAAAGTCAAAATAAATTCTAAATAATTAAAAAAAAGACTATACACTGTATACAGTAACAAAAATTGATGTTCATCATAATTTATAGAAATTTTGTTTTTTTAATTTTCAAAAATTGCAAAAAAAAACTGTAATTATGGAGGGCCCACGACCGGACTAATCTTAAAAGTTGATGAATAGATAGAAGTTCAAAACAAAAGAATTCGAAAAAAATCAAAATATGTGCTCACTTTTAAAAACACGATTCAAAGTTTAAAACACAAAAAACTCATTCAAAAACACGTTGAATATTTTTTTAGTATTTTTTACTAAAAAGGCCATAAAAAAACAAAAATTTTGAAAAAACAAACACTCATTTTGGACCATTATTAAAGAAGTTACGACGAAAAAACCGAAGAAAGAGCCGTTTTTTCAAAATTCAATATCTTGTGAGGTAATCAAAAAAATCGCAAAATTTAACAGGAAGGCTCTTTTGATGGGTACTAAAAAATATAAAAAATTTGAGGCAATAAAAAAAAAAGTTTTTCAAAATTCCCCATTTGGGATCGAACGCCCCATATATAGCGGAAATGCTTGAGCCGTTGGTGGATAGAAGGAGAAACGACTTTGCGGGCCAGCGGTTTCAGCGCATTAGCGTGAAACATGGCCGCGCGGAGGCCACGGAAAATTAGCCACAACGCCGGTGGTTTCGTAGAAGCACCTAGTAAAAGCAGTGCTTGCATGCCAGGGAGGTTTGTGTATAGCTTCTAGCAACCAAGAAGCTCGTGCGAGGCGCAACCTGGGAAAGGGGTGTGCGTTACTTTTCAATTAGCCTCGCCGGAGGCACGAATAGAATTCGACTGGCGAAACACTCTGCAACAATGTGGGGTCACTGATCTATCGTAGGTGCTCTCGAGAGAATTGAAAAGAACCCAGAGCGACTATTTTATCACAGAATCAACGGAGAGTACGACGGAGAATGCCCTTGAGGTGAACCGATCCAACAGGGTTATGTCGAGCTTTTACTACTGCCCTCCAAAGTCAAAACCACTTTTTCTTGTATGTCATTCCGTAAATAAAGTTGAGAAATTTGCGAACGACTCGTTGAAAATTAACAATCATTTAAGCTGTTTATGCTGACCAGAAATTCTTCACTTTTTGTTCCAGACAAAAGCAACTTAATGTTGGATCATTCCATGTCAAATCGACCAAGAGTTGGAATCGACCCCTTTCAATTTCGATGAAATCTGGTCAGGAGTTTTCGTTTACAATAAAACGAAGTTCCAAAAAACGAAAAAAATTAAAAAAATTTTCTTCAAAATTATGCAAAATTCAAAATTTCACAATTTTTCAAATCTCTCAAGTTTATTTTTTTAAATATCTCGAAAACTATTATATTTATGAAAAATCGTTCTGAATTCGCCTTAAAGAGTAAGCTTGGGGCTACGAAAAAAAAAAATCTTCCGAAAATTTTTTTTGAAAAATGATGAATTTGGAGAATTTTGAATTTTCAAAAATCGTGAAAATCCAAGTTGCACATTAAATTTTTGGTTCAATTTTTTTTATATAATACCTTGTACTGATCTTAAAAGATCCTGCAATTTTCAGAGGTGTTTCTTTTTCAAAAATATAAATTTTTGAATTTTTAAAAATCATGCAAATTTACGATCAACATTAAATTTTTTGTTAATTTTTTTTTTTATAATACCTTGGACTGATTTTAAAAGATCCTGAAAGTTTTAGGATGGTGTTGTTTTCTTTCAAAAATATAAATTTTTTGAATTTTGGTAAAAAAAAAAAAAATTTCACACAAATTAAAAGATCCTGAAATTTCCAGGATGGTATTTTTGAAAGAAAGCAACACCAACCTGAAACTTTCAGGATCTTTTAAGATCAGTCCAAGGTATTATAAAAAAAATGTAACAAAAAATTTAATATTGATCGTGGATTTATACGATTTTTAAAAATTCAAAAATTCATATTAAAAAAAAAACACAAAAAAATCCTTTCTGCAAATTTCAGAATCTTTTAAGATTAGTACAAGGTATTATATTAAAAAAATTGAAACAAAAATTTAATGTGCAACTTCGATTTTCACTATTGTTGAAAATTCAAAATTCTCAAAATTCACCATTTTTCAAACATTTTTTTCGGGATATTTTTTTTTCATAGCCCCAGGTATACTCTTTAAGACGAATTCAGAACGATTTTTTTTGTAACTATAATAGTTTCCGAGATATTTAAAAAATAACTCGAAAGATTTGAAAAATTGAGAAATTTTGAATTTTAGATAACTTTCGAAAATTTTTTTTTTAACTCTTTTCCTTTGGTAAAACTTCGTTTTGTTAACAACGAAAACTTCTGACCAAATTTCATCGAAATTGAAAGGGGTCGATGCCAATGAACTCTAGGTCGATTTGACATGGAATGATCCTGCTTCAAAATATTTTGTACAGAAAATCAATGATTTCATGATTAAAAAAATGTTGTTTTAATGTCGAAATATGTAGTACAACGACCCACAAGTTTCGATAAGAATCGTATAATTGGAGTTAAGAAAAAAAAATCGTGAAATTGTAGTCTTTTTTTAGGGTAATTTGCCCCCTTAAGCTTATTGTAGTTAGCTATTCTTATCACTGCTACTACTGTGAGTTCAATTACATTACGATACCGAACTCACATAAATTCCCAGGTATTCAAGTAGCCCAATCTTTCGTCGAGTTAACGAGCTAAGGCGTTAACTAGTGATACAAGTCAACGCCGACGCGCCCTCGGTGCTCTCTACATCGATAGCAATCAACGTTCGTCAAATATCACGAAGTTAGGATCACTGGCTAGCGATAAGGATGCAGGTGGGTTTGAAACTAATTGGCCGAAGGACTCGGCAGTGATAGTGGTCAACGCTTGTCAGACACAAAGTTGTCGAGGCGGCAAAACAAAAATTTCTATCGACACAGAGGCCAAAGAGCGAGGGTAGAAAGTGTTGGCGATAAAAGGATGATTCAACACGAAGTTATCGATGTTTATGATCCCGTGACAACTATCGATACGTCTCGGAAATAACGGAATTAATGGGGTGAAGTTTTTCACAGTGGAACAAGTAAACGCTTGTCAGACGCTCAATCTTAAAACTTTGAAATTTTATATCTTGGCTTCAAGTAAATGTACCAAAATGAACGACAAATATTCTTGCAGAAAATTGAACGCTCTACAAAAAAGATGTCTTGTGATTTTTCGATAAACTCACTCCTTCAAAAGTTATTCAATGTTAAAGTTAAATTTAGAGTAAATTTCACTTTTTCTTTTTTACTTTTCGGCAAAATGTTGAAACTTATTACTAAACAAAACAAAAGTGTAAATTGCATCCCGTTACAACGATCGATACGTCTCGGAAATAACGAAATTAATCGAGCGGAGTGTTCGACAGTGGTAGAGGTAAACGCTGGTCGGACGCTCTGGGCGCAAGTGAAAACAGTCAATATTGGTCAGACGCGACAAATTTGAGATCTACTTGACAGTGTCAACGGTGAAAAGTTGTAACGAATTTGTCGATTGGAGTTCGAAGGCAGCGGTCAACGTTCAGAGTTGAGTCTGACCAAAGGCCGAATTGTATTACTTGAACTGACCTGGAGACCGCAGCAGTGATAATACTCGATTTTGGTCGGACTTGACCCAGTCAAGAGCTCCTTGGCAAGGATGACTCTTACTCGAGACACACACACAGACATCTGCCAACAGTCATATGTACATTGGTGTATAATCCTCAGAGTGAAATCGCTCTCTCCAGCTCATCCTCAAACTCTCTCTCTCTCTCTCTCTCTCTTTCTCTCTCTCTCTCTCTCTCTCTCTCTTCCTTCCAACTCGAACAACAACTTCCATCGATCCAATTGCCGCTCTATTACTTCTCTTGGACCATTAAGTTGATTGCTTTCGGATACCCGACACGAGCACGTTTTTTCTCACAAAAGTACACACATAAATGTATATACAGATACACATACCCATACCTTTAAATGTGTAATATATATATATATATATATTATATATGTGTACTATAAAACGCGAAGGAACGTACGAAAGGGAAGAATTTCTGGGAAAAACTCACGACATCTTCCTTGAAAACGGATACCTTCGCGCTGGGTTCCAGCCCCTTATATATATATATGGGCCCTTCCATGTCAAATCACGCGGTCATCGGCCTGACCCCCTCGGATTTTGATGTCCAATGAATTGTGGGTTTCGTTTGGTTCAAAATATGATCTCAAATTTTTAGAAATGTTTATTTCATTTTTTAGGGGTTGCCCGAACTAAAAAATCATTAAATTAAGGGAAGCCATAAAGAGGGGCCTTTTTCAAATTAATGAATTTTGTTCACAGAAACTAGCGCCCGAAACAGATATTTTCGTCATACTTCGATAATGGGCCAAAAACATTTACTACTTGTTATTTCATTTCAATTTTTTAATTGTTTGAATCATCCATTTTATTTCAGGTTGTCGAGGCTAATAAATTTTCGAAAAAATTGTCGTTTCACTCTTAAACCAAGTAAAAAAAATCAAGTTTCACTGGAAAAATATTTTTGTTGTTGTTATTCTCATTTAAAAAAACATTCAAAATAAGAAATTATAAAAAAAAAATTAAAATACAAAAAAAAATAGTAATTATTTTTGGCCCATTATCGAACTATGACGAAAATATCTGTTTTAAGCCCTAGTTTCTGTGAAAAATTACATTAGTTTAAAAAAGGCCCCTCTTTATGTTTTCTCTCAATTTAATGATTTTTAGCTCGGGCAACCCCTAAAAAGTGAAATAAAAATTTCTAAAAATTTAAGGTCTTATTTTGGGCCAAACGAAACCCACAATTCATTGGAAATCAAAGTCCGAGGGGGTCAGGCCGATGACCGCATGATTTGACGTGGAATGCCCCGTATATATTTTTGTTATCCTGCGGAAGTGTGATATTCGAGACTCTTTATACAATCTCTCTCCCTCTCTCTCTCTCCCTCTCTCTCTCTCTCTCTCTTGCTCTCTCTTTCTCTCTCTCTCTCTCTCTCTCTCTCTCTCTCTCTCTCTCTTTCTCTCTCTCTCTCTCTCTCTCTGTCTCTCTCTCTCTCTCTCTCTCTTTTTCTCGCTCACCTCCATCTATCCTCTTCCTTGCCTCGTTTTACACCCACACTCTTTCTGACTCGTACTAGAAATACGGATCTTCACCAACATCGATTGCAACCTCCCAAATTCTACGTCGATGTTCGAATATCCCACAAATTTTCGATTCAATTGAAAACCGATAGTACGATATATTTTATGCGCGAAAATTTTCGCCCTGAGGTGTAATATCAACCGCAATGGAGCTCAAATACATTTTCATATAATGCACTGAGAAAAAAAATGGTTGAATATGCAAAATCGTTAGTTGAATACGGGCAACTAAATATTTACTTGGTCTAACTAAATAATTAGTTTCTTGAATAATTCCGCGCTTCGGTTGACCAAAATATTGTTCAGGCAACGAAAATTTGGATTGTACAACTAAATATTTAGTTGCGCGTATTCAACTAAACGATTTTGCATATTCAACCATTTTTTTTTCTCAGTGTGAGAACGGTATTAAAAATATGGAACATTTACAGATCTACCATTTATTTCTCTACCAAAAATACATCTCTGCCACGATAAAACAACACTACTGGGACTAAAATCCTGGCGATTCCCTACTTATCGACTGTAGAGCGATTGTGTTTTTTCATTGGGACGGGCTCCAACGTCGGTAAGTTACCGGCTAAAGGGACAAGTCGGAGACTTGAAATCTGGTAAGTTTGTTATTCGATACTGATATTACTTTAGCGTTTTATTGTGATAGAGATGTATTTATGGTAGTTACATAAATAGTAGAACTGTCAATGTGCCGAATATATCATTTGAAAAAACGATAGATAATATTATAGTCTCCACAACCAAGAAAAAAAAATGTATCTTTTTTCAAGGTTTTTCAGCTCAGAGTCTCAGCTCCAATTTGCAATAGAAATTTTGTGAAAATTTCAGAAATTCACCGAGTTATAACGATTTTTGTGAAGGGGCGAAAAAAAAGCAACTCAGCGTGTGAAACTATCATTTCACATTGTTGGCGAAACGCTCGATTCTCGCTTTTCAAACATTTAGTATTCAAAACAATTCACGAAAACATAAAACGAGGATTAAAAAGTGTGAAATTGGAAAAAAGGACCGGGGGAATGGAAAAAGGGAGAAAAAAAAAATAAACAAGCTTCCGGTGTGAACAGTTTCGACAACTATTTTAATATGACCCTACGGGGTACCAACAAGCGCGTGATAGCGACGATTCACCCACATGTAGCGCATATATTTTCATAGTCACGACAGTCACGTGCATGCATTTATTTGTATGTGTATGGGGCATTCCACGTCAAATCATGCGGTCATCGGCCTGACGCCCTCGGATTTTGATGTCCAATGAATTATGGGTTTCGATTGGCCCAAAATATGACTTCAAATTTTTAGAAATTTTTATTTCATTTTTTAGGGGTTGCCCGAGCTAATTTATTTTTTATTTTTTATTATTTTAATTTTTTTTATAATTTCTTATTTTGATTGTTTCTTGCAGTGAGAATAACAACAACAAAAATATTTTTCTAGTGAAACTTAATTTTTTTTCTCGGTTTAAGAGTGAAACGACAACATTTTTCGAAAATTTATTAGCCTCGACGACCTGAAATAAAACGGATGATTCAAACAATTAAACAAAAAAATAGTAATTATTTTTGGCCTATTATCGAACTATGACGAAAATATCTGTTTTGGGCCCTAGTTTCTGTATAAAAAAAATTCATTAATTTGAAAAAGGCCCCTCTTCATGTTTTCCCTCAATTTGATGATTTTTTAGCTCGGACAACCCCTAAAAAATGAAGAAAAAAAATTCTAAAAGTTTGAGGTCATATTTTGGGCCAAACGAAACCCACAATTCATTGGACATCAAAATCCGAGGGGGTCAGACGAGGGGGTCACCGATGACCGCGTGATTTGACGTGGAATGCCCCATATATATATATCTATATATATTTATGAGTGTGGGTGTATAAAATTGCGAATCCCTGGCGAAACGAGCCCGGCGAAATGGCAGTGCCTGGTGCTTGGGAATGAGAAAAGGGGGCGAAACCAGTTAAATATGGCGCGAGCTTTAATGAAGCGACAAGCTCGGGTGACCGCAGGGAACGAAGGGAAGGGGGGGGAAGGAGGAGGAGGACGAAAGGCCAGCAGTTGCTCGTTTCGTGAATAAATCGGACGAGACTGGACAGAAAAAAAAGAGCGACGATCGGAACTCGAAACGCGAGGGTTGCCAAAGGCTCGAGAATTTTTTGTTGTTTATCGCGCAAAAATAAAACGTGTGATATAATTCAGTTTTTCGACAAATTTACTCTTTTCAAAAGAAACAAGCGATCGTGGAATTTTAATAAACTTAATGATGGCGTTTAATCCGTTTCATAAAAAAATGTATTGGTAAAAGTTTTTTTTTTACATAAATAAAAAAAGCACAATTTTTTATTAAGTGCCTAATTAACGCTTTGCAAGCTCCTAATTTAATAGTGTTAGAAATTTTATATTTTTTATGAACGCTGAAAAATTTTATCTCTGCCGATTTTTGTTGTGCTTTTTACTGGACTCTTAAATTCATCGTCGATCATCGATCACCCGTTTTTTCCCAGTTGACTAATTTACTTACATTCTCTACAGGCAATACTTGCCTATGGCGAGTATGGAAATTCGAATTGAACGAGTTTTGTCGCACTCGACGACTCATCGTCGAAAATGTACGCCGTCACGTGAATTTATTCGTAAATTTATTGCCAGTACTTTTTTTTCGACCGCCTCGCGACCATTTAAAAACTCGCGACAATAATTTGAAAAAGCATTTTCATCAAGAAAAATACAATTATTTTTAATTCACTGTAATTTTTCGATTTTCCGATGAGCATAAAAAATTAATTTTTCCTTTTTCTCAATTTTTGCACCATTGACATCATGACGAAGTTTTGAGAAAAAAAAATATGTATAAAAAATATATATTTATTAATTCTTGAAATATATTAGAATATATAAAAATACATTCTAAAATATTTCATCTAAATATATCAAAAATATATTTGTTTCTATATACTAGTAATTAAATATATTTAAAAAATATATCTATATTTGTTTCGGTGGAGCTATTTTCTCCGAACTTTGATCCCTTTTTTAATGGGCCTACGTACCTTCAATATGAATACATCAGCGGGATTTATATGCGCAAACATCATTGACCATTCATGTATAAATTATTATACACAAATTGACTGGTAGAGCAAAATTGCTGGCCTTAAAAGCTCCCGACATATTTACACGTTAACATTGTAAATTGACCAAACTCTGTTTGTTCCCTTGAAATATATTTCAACGTTTCAACGTTAACCAATTGTCCATTTTTCCATTATTATTAATAATATTAATAATAATGGGAAAATGATACGATAATAATAATAATAATAATATTATTATTATCGTAGAGACCTGCCTATTATTCATAAGCCAAGAATGACTTGGTAATTTTTTTTGCAAAACAACGAAGACTTTTGAAAATAAATACATTAGGGTGATTCGTTTCAGAGCAACTTTTTTTTTTACCCATCGTGCCCGAAAACCTTTAGTTGGTGCCCAAAAACGAAGTTTCGTGAAAGGGGGGTGTTGTCAAAAAATATTTAGAGGTCGCAAATAAAAATTGAAGGTTTCCCATTTGATTAACATTGAAAAAAAAAATACTCATTATTAGTGTTACCATTCCGCGAATTTTGATATCGCGATATTTTCCAAGTGGGTTTTCATAGAAAATATGATACTCTACAATAAAGTTCATTGAGTCATGTTCGTAAATTCAACCGTTTCAACGGTATCATTGTTTCAAGTGAATATTGTATGAAAATATCTATTCAAACGGCTATACCCACATGGAAATAAAATATATCGGCAAATATTACAGAAAATACATTTTTAGATATATTAAGTATATTTTGTCCGAAAATGTATGTATTACAAATATGATTTTAGGTATATTTTTAATCTATTTAAAAATATTAAAATATAAATATAAAAAATGTATTGGAGATATATACTAAATATATCAAACATATATATTGAGTGTACGTTTTATATATTTTCGATATAATTTTAATATATGTTTACATATACACAATATATGTTTTTACATATATCAAAAATATATTTAATATATCTTTCAAAGAAATATTTTCTGCCGAAAATGTACTTATCACGAATATATTTTTGAGTATATTTCTTATATGGAATATACATATTATATATTTAATATATATCTGATATATATTTTAGATACATCTAAAATGTATTTAGAATATATAATGTACACTTCAAATATATTTTAAATATATTTTTACGTATATCGAAAAACATATTTTCCGGTATATTATATTTCCGTGTCGGATACCGCCTAAGCTATTAGATATATCGAAAAAATTTAAATGAGAACTTTGTAGACAAAGTAATTTGCAACAAAAAAGTTTTAGAAGCTGAGCCCGTAAATTCAACGCTTCCTCAGCTATAGGTGGATGAAGTAAAATAAATAGATTTTTTGTTTTTATTTTATTGATTTATTTGCATAGGAAATTCTTTGTAACATTTGTTGAATGGTTTTTCTGATGATTTTGTACATGCTATCTCATTGTTGAATTTGATTGAATTTACGGACATGGCTCAATGAACTTTATTGTAGAGTATTGTATTTCCTATAAGAACCCACTTGGAAAATATCGCGATATCAAAATTCGCGGAATGGTAACACTAATAATGATTTTTTTTTTTCAATGTTAATCAAATGGGAAACCTTTAATTCTGATTCGCGACCTCTAAATATTTTTTGACAACACCCCCCTTTCACGAAACTTCGTTTTTGGGTACCAACAAAAGGTTTTTTTGGCACGTTGGGTCAAAAAAAAAAGTTGCCCTGAAACGAATCCCCCTAATATACATAAATATATTTTCATTCACATTTTTCAGCAATTTCCTGAAATTGTAAAACCGGGGGATTCTCCAATTTGCATCAAAATTTCACACGTAAAACGACAGCTTGATTTAATTAATTTCATCGAAATAAAAAAGTAATGCAACGTTTTCGGATAATTACAATTTATAATTCGAGCTTGCAGGTCCGATAATTCATCAGGCATCAAATGAAAATGCAGGCGACTAATTGATAAATGAAATTAGCAAGATAATAAAATTAATGAATCAATTTTCAGTCTGTATGAATTTATATATATGAAGCACTCCAAGTGAAATCGTGGGATCGTTTCCCTCGGGTCATCAGATCCTTGCATAACTTTTCTTTCGCATTGATTCCACTTCAAGAACAACCTTACTTTTTTAAAAGAATTTTCTCGCCACTCCTTCAGGTAGCCCCACAATCATTTTTGTGTAAAAAAGGGATAACTGAAAAAATCCAATTTTTTAAATTCTGCAATTTTTTCCACAGATCCTGGGTCAAAAATACGTAATATCTATCATGATTAGAAAGTGGGATGCCGCTGCCTGATATGTTTTTTAATAATTTTATTTTTTCAGTTTCTCAAATAAAATAAAAAAATAATTCCTAATACATTCTCTTACATGAGTAAAAAAATAAATAATAAAACATGTCTTGGAAAATTTTGATATTGTGCATATTTTTCGAAATAAATGAGAAAAATCGTTTTTTTTTTTTCAATAAAATATTCTTCTCAATTATTTTGGAAAATACGCAAAATATCAAAATTTTCCAAGTCATGTTTTTTTTTTACTCCTGTAAGGAATATTAGGAATTAATTTTTTTATTTTATTTTAGAAACTAAAAAAAATATGAGGCAGTCGCATCCCACTTTCTCATCGTGATAGATATTACTTATTTATAAACCAGAATCTGTGGAAAATTTTTTAGAATTTTAAAAATTGTGTTTTTTCAGTTATCCTTTTTTATTGAAGTATTTTATTGAAAAAAAAAGATTTTTCTCATTTATTTTGAAAAATGTGCAAAATATCCCAATTTTCTAAGGCATGTTTTTTTTTACTCATGAAAGAGGCATTAGGAACTAATTTTGGTGTTTTTTCAGTTATCCCCTTTTTACACAAAAATGATCGTCGCGTCACCTGAAGGAGTGGCAAGAAAATTCTCTAAAAAATTAGGCTGTTTTTGACGTAAAAACAATGCGAAAAAAAAAGTTATGCAAGGATCTGGTGACCCGAGGGAAATGACCCCACGATTTCACTTGGAATGCCCCATATATAGCGAAAACACATTCACGCGTGATACATTCAACGATTTCGTCGAGGAAAATGCTGTCTAGGGGAAAAGCACCGAAATGATCCCCATGGGTAAAATGATCCCTTATTATAGTTCCTCTGAAGCGTAAGATTTTACGTCCATTTGATTCATATCGGTTTAGTTGAGTTATTAGTTTTTGGCGTCGCGTGTAAAAATATTGATTACAAAAATTTTTTTGGTTACAAATATGTAAAAAAAACACTTGAATATTGAAAGTTTACATACTCAATGGAATCGTAGAAGCATTCGTTAAATAATTACGTTAATCGATGAAAAAAAGTTAAATTCTGATCCTTCATATTGAAAAAAGCATTTTTGCAATGCCTGCCCCGAAAGTGCGATTTTCGATGGGTGTTTGACGTGCGGAAAGTGGCTAATTTCTCTACGATGCTTAACATTCCCGCACTTGTGCGGGAATGTCACAGATTCCCGAACTTGTGCGGGAATAACTCTATTTATAGCTCACTTTACCCCATTGATTTACGAAAAAACGGATTTTTTGACAGTTGATCGTTTTTTGTTCTACGATTTTAAACCGATTAAACAAACTTGAATGACAAACTTGAATCATGACATTTAATATAAATAATTGTTCAAATGTTACATTTCATGTAAGCGAAAAATAAACTTACTGCTGGTTATATATATACGAGTTCTTATTTGAATATGTCATTGGTTTTATTGAATCTCAAATCCTACTTTCGGGGCAGTCATTGCAAAAAATAATGTATGCTACATGTGCAAAAAAAACGAATTCCATCGCGCGTTAGTTGCCGCATTCGCCTCGACTTATGGTGCATTTCACACTCGTACTCGTGTGAAATACACCATAAGTCTTCGGCTCATGCGGCAACTTCACGCGCGATGGAATTCGTTGTTTTCTACACTTGTAGCAAAAATTACTATTTCGTCCTCGAAAGGATCATTTCGACGTTTTTCTGCAGAGAGAATTTCCACGAATTTCCGTAACGAAAATGGACACGAATAACGAGGTGGACAAAGAAACTTCACCCAACGCACGAACAGAGAGATTTTATGCGAATAGCAAATAAAATAATTCCGCACACACGATTATAAGTTGTTTAACTTTCCGCTGAGTACACGTTTCGTCTCGTTGCCTCACGTCGGCAAATCGCTCACTCTTCTATTCATTGCTGCATCATTATTTATAATTTCCCCTTAAGTATATATCACACACGATACAGAGTTGAAACATGATTAAGGTCGTCTACAGCGCTGTTTCAAAGGTGACTTCCAGAATGGCGCAACTTTCAAACCGTTCGATTTTTTATCTTAAAACTTTTTGTCCAAATTTATTGACCCTTCAAAAATGAATAATAGTTTCGTAAGACCAATACAAAATTAATAAAAATAAATATAAATGAATAAAAAAATAAATTTAAACAAATAAATAAACAAAATGATACGAAAAATGTAGACATATTTTTTAAACCCATTTTTTATACTTTTTTTTTATAGTAATTTTTTCTTTCATGAAAATTCTCCGATACTGATAACGAGTCAATCATTAACATATCAAAATTAAAAAAAAAAACAACATTAAAATGTCTAAGAAGAAGTGTGCAATTTCTAAAATCCAAGCACTCCATTCACTTGATTTGGAGTACCAAAAGAGGTCGCATGAATTATATGAGAAAAAAGTGTTTAAATATTACTGAGAAGCTGGAATTATCAGTCGCATTATTTTCAGGGTGAAATTCTTCGTGCACACGCGATATTACTCGACAAGCGTACACGTGGATATGTATATTAGGGTGGTTCTTATTTAGAGCTCGGACGAATTTTTTATCAGACGCCCCCCAAATCGACTCCAAATCATTCAAAAACAATACCCCAATTTTTTCAGATTTTTATCTAGACTCTAACCCCTCTCACCAAGAGGGTAGATTTCCCCTTTGAAATACACGTGTTTCGACCACATTCTCAGGATATATTTTATTCCAAGTGTAAAAATTTTTCGAAAAATCTGTAACTGCGAGATATCAGTGTTCATTGGTGCTACTATTTGAGGAAAAATTCACATTATCATACGGGTCAATCTAGACAAATTGCAATTCGTCTAAAATTCTATCATGGGTCAATCTAGACGAATTGCAACTCGTCTAGGTTGACCCGTATGATAATGAGAATTTTTCCTCAAATAGTAGCACCAATGAACACTAAGATCTCGCAGTTGCAGATTTTTCGAAACATTTTTACACTTGGAATAAAATATATCCTAAGAATATCGCCGAAACACGTGTATTTCAAATGGGGAAATCTACCCTCTTGGTGGGAGGGGTTAGCGTCTAAATAAAAATCTGAAAAAATTAAGGTTTTGTTTTTGAATTATTTGGAGTCGATTTGGGAGGCGTCTGATAAAAAATTCGTCGGAGTCCTAAATAAGAACCACCCTAATGTATATATAAAATCGGTATTTAGAGCACACAGGGTAGATATGAATCCGGCAAACATTCCATAGATCGGTATACACACGTTTCTCTCGCGGGGGATCATGGACTCTCGAGCCATTTCGTGCCCCGTCTTTTGCCACTGCTATAAACTCATGCATACAGTATAATATAGGAGTGGGAGGGGGCAAAATGGACCCCACAAGAAGATGGAGCAAGTAAAACGCTGGGCATTGACTCGTTGCTTTTTACCTAAAAATACCGTTTTTAGTCCCTGATTTTCTTTTTTTTTTCTTTCTTTATAATTTTTAATGGTGTCCATCTGCCTCTCTTTGCCTATTTTTTGTTCTTGTCCTTAAAAATCGATCATTCTGATTCCGATGACGCAAATTATTATAATTCCCTCATTTTCTAATTCTTATTTTATTTTTTTGTTATATACAGATTTTTTGTTCTCTTCAAAAATTGATTATTATGATGCTAATGACCCTAATTATTACGATAATTCTCTCATTTTCGAATTCTCATTTTTTTGTTGTTGTTAGTTTATTACTTCTTGTTTGCCTATAGAAAGATCTTTTGTTTTCTTCTTCAAAAATCGATTATTATTATGCCAATATGACCCCAAATATTATGATGATTCCCTCATTTTCGAATTTTTTTGTATTTTCATATTTTCTTAAATTTTGTATGATGTTCATTTTGCCCCTCCTTCTCCTAGATATATATTTGTACTTGTGTATATATAGATTGTATATAAACTGTGCTTCACGTGCATATAGACATCGCATGTATCACAGCGGGCAATGTGTCAGAATGAATGTATCACGAGCATACAAATTCTCTGAGGCTCCTTTGCTTTGCTACTCCTCCTCGCGAAATACATACATATGAGGTATTCCCGCTCAACGGGGCCCTCTTTTAGGCCGACCTCTTTCGATTTTCTTGAAACTCGAGTATGTTTTAGTGTTGCCTGAAAGTATATTGTACACCAATTTTCAGATCTCTAACTATAATACTCTTTGGAATACACCAAAAGTTATATTTCAAAATTTTTGCGTATTCAGCGCTTCGGAGCTTTGGCACGGCGCGAAACAAAATCGAAAAAATTCTTTGACGATAGCTTTCGATCGGAAATTTCCTGCGCTTTTCAAAAAAAATATCAGCTATTCCGAAAAAAACGAATTCATTTTAATTTCGGCCAAAAACCGAAAAAATTGATTTACAAAAAAAGAGCATAATTTAATTCGGCGGAATAATTTTTTTCATGTTCTGTGTATATCTGAGAAGTCACGATATAAATTTCAAGATGGAACTCACATCCGTTTGCTAATGCCAAGTCTTTTAGTAGGATAAAAATTCTTAAATATTGTGTATTTCGTATTCAACAGTTCCCTGATGTATCATATAGCGTTTTTTTAACGAACTTTGAATTTAGTAAATTTATTAAATTAATTAAATTAAATTTATTGAATCAAATTTATTAAATTTTGAATTTAATAAATTTATAAAATTCGAAATTCGTTAAAAAAAACTATATAATATGTCAGAGAACTGTTGAATACGAAAAACACAATATTTAAGAATTTTTATCCTACTAAAAAACTTGGCATTAGTAAACGGATGCGAGTTCCAACTTGAAATTTATATCGTGACTTCTCAGATATATACAAAACATGAAAAAAATTGTCCCGCTGAATTAAATTATGCTCTTTTTTTGTAAATCAATTTTTTCGGTTTTTGGCCGAAATTCAAATGAATTCGTTTCTTTTCGGAATTGCTGATACTTTTTTCGAAAAGCGCAGGAAATTTCTGATCGAAAGCTATTGTTAAAGAATTTTTTCGATTTTATTTCGCGCCGTGCCAAAGCTCCGAAGCGTTGAATACGCAAAAAGTTTGAAATATAACTTTTAGTGTATTCCAAAGAGTATTATAGTTAGAGATCTGAAAATTCGTGTACAATATACTTTCAGGCAACACTAAAACATACTCGAGTTTCAAGAAAATCGAAAGAGGTCGGCCTAAAAGGGGGTCCCGTTGAGCGGGAATACCTCATATATATATATATATATATAAAGAAGCACCGATGCACGGAATATACGTATAAGGATGAAGAAAAAATACAGGCTGATTCAGGGACGATATTTTTGCCCTTAGCTAATAATCCCATAGTTAAAAAAAAATTCTAAAAAATTCAAACCCAACAAAACTCGATAGCAAATTGTAGAATTATAGAAATTAGAAATATATTAGAAATAAATCTAATATATAAACTAGAAATATAAATTATAAGATATGTAAACAAATTATAGAATCTTATTTTGCACCTGGAGACCTCTTAACTATTTTTTGTGGCATGAATTTTTTTCATAAAGATTTCAACGCCCGAAAAATTCCGGAAGTCAGTTTTGTTTTCATTAAAGATTTCTTTGATGAGGATTTCAGGAGCAAGAAATTTTTGGGTTTTTTTTTTATCAATCAGGACGCGGGCTATTTTTTGCGGCATGAATTTTTTAAATAAAGATTTCAGCGTCCAAAAAATTCCGGAAGTCAGTTTTGTTGTCATGAAAAACTTCTCTGTTGGTGAATCCAGAAGCAAGAAAGTTTTAGGTTTTTTTTCATCAAGCAGAACGAGGGCTATTTTTTGTGGCATGATTATTTTTAATAAAGATTACAACTCCCAAAAAATTCCGGGTTTTTGATTTTTTTTTCAAGCAGGACGAGTGTAAGGAGAAAAAACTAGGTCTGAATGGTCCTGTACATAATATAGAGTGAGCACCGCAACTCGTGAAAGAGGAAAATGGAGGGGGAAATTTCACGGGGTTGCACAGAAATCACTGGAGAGATTCTCGCGGCTTAACTCCTTTTGGGAGAGTGAACACTCCCCAGCAGAGGCGTTTACAAATGCCATAGTTGGCATAGTTTCTTGGCTCGGGGGGTTGTGTCCTAGCTGGGAGCTTCTCTATGCACGTTGCTTCCAAAAGCTCCTGTGAATTTTCTCTCCTCATCCGGAAAGGATCCCTCTCTCTCTCTCTCTCCCCCTCTCTTCCTCTCCCTCTCTCTCTCTCCCTCTCTCTCTCTCTCCCTCCCTCTCTCCTTCTTTCATCCACACAGCTTTTCTTCCTCCACCTACCTTCACAACCCCCTCATCCTCTTCTCTCTCTCTCTCTCTCTCTCTCTCTCTCTCTCTCTCTCCCTCTCTCTCTCTCTCTCTCTCCCTTTCTCTCTCGTCCGTTGAATGCACGGGGGATGAAAATGTCCCTGCGGGCTCGCCTCGGGAAAACTTTCTCCGCGCGATGAATGAAAATACCCCGCGCGCGCGGTAATTCCCTCGTTGGTGCGAAACGAGAAGGAAGACCGAAAGATGATACGAAGAGAGATCCACGAAAATGGGAATAAAAATTGTTTTCCCAAACGGACGAAAATGTCGGGGGAAAAAAGGGTATTCCCAGGAATACAAAGAGCAACTTTTCTATGCACGTTGAAAGGCAAAGAGACGAATTAACATTTTTGTCAAATTATCGATACTTCAATTGGAACAATAATTCAATTATGTTTCAATGAGCACATCCCCTTGTTTTGATTCAAATCCATCTCTCACCCTTTTCGTTTCAATTCACGATTTTATTCTGCGATTGCGATACTTTCGTTGCCCACATTTATCCTGTTTTCCATTTTTTAATGCTCGAACGGAATTATGATTATTAATGTATTGAAAAAAAAATCGTTGTTACAAATGATGATATATTTTCGAAATTTCAAACGCTCATAACATTATTTCCGTTAGACCGATTCCAAAATTTCTTTTTCGTACTCAAAGGTTGTGAGTGAACTTAGAAAATGCCGTTTGGTTCATAGCGATAACTAAATTTTTGAAGAAATGAGAACAGGTTGAAAATCATCGGAAAAAATTGAAAGGTATGGGAAAATTTGCAAAAATCGATGGTCCAACTTTAAAAATCTGCCAAAAATCGAAACATTATCGGAATCGGATGAACCAAGCGGGGTTTCGAAGCTTCAACGATTACAAAAGGAATAGGCTTAAGACAAAGACAGAATTACATCTAGAAAAAAAATTACAGCCATTTTAGTGAACCGATCTAAATATGGCCAAAACACAGAATTTTTTTTTTTTTTTGTAAACGTTATTTCGATGTATTTTGCCCCCTTGAACACAAATCTACCAATAGTTTTCCCGACAAATCAAAATTCCTAAGAATTTTAATCAAAAACCTTTTTCATTCAATTTTCGCCCTATTAAAAAAATCTCAAAATAGTGAAACTTCAAGTGCTCATAACTTTACTTCGATTCGGCCGATTCCAAAATTTATTTTTCTTAAACAAAGGTCGTCACTAAACTTAAAAAATGTCGTTTGGATCATTGCGATAACTAAATTTCGAAGAAATGAGAGCAGGTTTAAAAATCGTTGAAAAAAATGGAAAGGGAAATGTATGGAAAAATTCGCAAAAATCGATGGTCGAACTTTAAAAATCTGCCAAAAATTGAAAAACGATCAGAATCGGATGAACCAAGCGGGGATTTGAAGCTGCAATGATGGCAAAGAGAATGAGCGCACGTAGAAGCCGATATTTCTCTTTGAAAACAAAATCTCAGCCATTTTACTGAAGCGTTTCAATTTTGGCCAAAATGCGAAAAAAAAAAATTTTTTAAGCCTCATCCCGATGTAGTTTTACTTACTGAACACGAATCTATCAATAATTCCTGCAAAAACTCAACATTTTTATGAATTTTCATGACAAAAAAAACATTTTTCCCAGAATTTTCTTGCTTTTTCCTTCCTGCCCTCTTATAAAACATATATTTGATCTATAGTTCTTTTCCACGGTCGCTGGCCACTGGTTGAATGTTATTTCCTCTTTCTTCGTGTGCAACACTGAAACACGCGATGTATTTGTCGTACACAAAGAGAAAATAAGAGAAACGGAGGTACAGAGAGCCATAGATCTGCGCGGAATGGAGCGAAAAGTAGGAAAAATGTGAAAACGGTGAAGAAAGGAGAAAAAAAAGTGAATGTAACCGGAGATCCAAGTTACAGGAACGTTATCCCCATTGTTTCACATTTTTTTCTCGTATTACATTCTCAAGCGCCATATTTACGTTATTTTTATTTCCATGGACCAAGATAATGTCAAAAATAAAACAATCTTTCCCTCCCCAAACTGTAAAAAAAAATGATAATAATTTAATAATTTAATAATTTAATAATTTAATAATTTAATAATTTAATAATTTAATAATTTAATAATTTAATAATTTAGTTTAATTTAAGAAATTTCATAATTTAATTTGAGAATTATTAATTTAAGAATTTAATAATACACCGAAATTCGTATAAAGGCATCAAGTGTCGAAAATCTACATTTTACTAACGACGAGTTCATTTTCACAACCCCTTTTGGTATTCCAAACAAAATCACAAATAATATCGATATCACTGCCAACTTTGATAACGATGATGACGAAAATTATTGGCGTAATAATTCAAACGGAAAGTTTCGGTGCCTCGAGGCGATGAAAATGAACTCACACGTCGATGAATAAATGCTTGCGCTTTGGTGGATCTCTCTTGCGATGCATTTTAGATGGAAGGGGGTGAGGGGCGGGGGGGGGGAGAGCAACCCCCGCAATTACGATAAATATGGAGTCGAAAACGAGAGAGAGAAAATAAGGGAGGAAATATAATGTGCTCTTGCTCTCTCTCTCTCTCTATTCCTCGCGGAAGCCAAAAACCATTGTGGGGCTCTATCTCTCTCTTCGCAGTTCCGCGACGGTCCAACCCTCGTAAAATATACGATCTCTCCGACATTCACGGCGCAGGCTGCATAAATGCTCGACTATTATGTACTCTGGAACTTGCGCACTTTCGAGTGCTACGGAATGAGGCTAAAAAAAAGGTCGTAACCCTGAACGCGATCGAGCGAAAATTCGGCCCTTTCGTGCGTCAGAGCTTCGATGTACAAACGCGTTTGAGGGTGTCTCCAATTACTTACAAGCGCGTATAACGAGACGACCGAGAAACGAAGGAAGTGGCGAAAATGTGTCTGTCCGGACGAGAAGTTTCGCGAATACAGCTTCAAGATACGTTCAAGAGTCGCGATGTCTTTGAAATAAAGTTGGGAACAAAAAGATTCACCATTACCTTCGAGAGAATCGTACGTTTTTTATAAAAAGGTTCCATTGTAGTCACAAAAGTTGAAAAATGATTTTATTGCAAAGATATTTCTCAACGAAATCCTCAAATATTTCGTGTAGTTCGGTTTTTATTTTTGTAATGATTGATTTATTTATCAACTTCATTTTATTTAATTGTCTCTGGCAATTACTTTTTTTAGAAGTGAAATGTGGAAGATCACGAAGTGTATGTGGGGCATTCCATGTCAAATCGACCACTCTTAAACCCAATCCCTTTAGATTTGGCTGAAATATTTTTATCAAACCCAAAAGAAAAAGCTTTTTTTTTTAATGACCATAAATTCTTCAAAAATTGACTAATTGGGACATTTTTTTTTTTTTTGAAAATTTTCGGTTTTGAATGTACTTTCCGAAAAAAATACAAAAAAAATTTAAGATATTAAAATCTATGAAATGTTTCACTTTTTCGAGAAAAATAATCTTTTTATCGAAGTTCACCATTTTTAATTTTTTTTTCCCACTCAAAAAATACTTCGATCAATTCCGGAAAAAATGCCGCCCAACCTGGAGTGGCTCGACTTTTCCTTCTAGTTTTTTTGGGTTTTTGAAAAAAAAAAATTTTTTAATTCGGCCATTACCACTTTCAATTTATTTCACCTCATCTTTTTGAATTCCGAGGTCCTTTATAAATTCTGAAAAATTTCCAGTGTGGTACTTTGTGAAATAAGCCCAATTGAGAATTTTTGTTTTTTCAATCGTTAAAAAAAATAGAAGGAAAAGGATTGGCACTCCAGGTTGGGTGGCAGTTTTTCCGGAATTGTTCAAAGTGATTTTTGAGTGAAAAAAAAATTAAAAATGGCGAACTTCGATAAAAAGATTATTTTTCTCCAAAAAGTGAACAATTTCATAGATTTTAATAGCTCAAATTCCTCCTCAATTAGTCAATTTTTGAAGAAGTTATAGTAATTAAAAAAAAAACTTTCTCTTCTGGGTTAGATAAAAAAATTTGAAAATTTCCTGAAAAATGTTTTTAATTGGGTAGAAAAGGAAAACAAAATTTCAGCCGAATCGAAAGGGGTCGGGTTTAAAAGTGGTCGACTTGACATGGAATATGTATAGGTGCGTAACACGGCGTCTCACTTGCGCGAAAGCGCCGCGCGCGCGAAGCCACCCGGCGGATCTCTGACGAACTGCAAGATGCATCGAGAGAGGTTTCTCAGTGAGATATAAATATCATCGCTATAATGTGTATATATAAATATATCAGATGAGAATCTAAGTGGTATATATATGTTATTGTGAGCGTTTTATTGTCTTCTACGATTATTTTGATCTATTTGATCTCAAATCCTGATTGCACATCATCAGAGACCGTCTTTATTCAAGTGTATATTTTTATCCATTCCTCTTTCACTCATTTTTCGCCTTTGTAAAATATCCTTGGCGTGGATATATGTATCCACTATGCTACTACATAAGCATAGAAACCACCAGAACTATATCGTCGGACACGTTCGGTGGCCTCATGCTCCACTTCCGGTTCGTTATTTTCACCAGAAACGAGTATACGCCAGATGCTCTTTCCTGAACGTCTATGTATGTGTTTATAGATATATATATATATATATAGTATTCTCGGTGGCAACTTCCAAGATCCTGGCAGTTTCGCGATTCTTCAAAAGAAAAGAGAACGCGAGACGAGATGCTCTTGCCCTTTCCTCCACTCGTCCGTGTCCCGGATGTCACTCCCAGCGAGAAAAAGAGGGACGAGAGAGAAAGAGGGAGAGAGACAAAGGGAAGAGAAAAATCAAGCAAAAGTAAGGAGTAAAATAAGTTTCCAAGTGACTAACCAGACGAAAAAAAACGAGAAAATTTAGAAAATTTCTCGCCGTAGTCCAGTTCAATTTTTAACCCCCACTATGATATTCCATGTGTATAAACTTATTAAGGTAGTCTACTTTAGAAGGCTAAAAAACAGCAAATTTTTAAGATTTTTTTCTCAGCTCCTTTATCAGATATGGCTTTAAAACTATTATTGAAACATTGTTTCATCCTTCGAAAGTACAAAACAAAAATTTATTTTTTATTTTAATTGGCGATTAATTTTAATTTAATTTAATTTTATTGTATTGGCGAGTCTGAAATAAAAACATAGAAAAGCATTTTAAAGAGGAATGTTTCTTACACAACAATTTACTATCGTTAATGAAAAATCGAAAAAAAAATGGCGGATGTTTGAATAAAAATGAAAGATTGAATTCTTCACAATTTATTTCATATATCCGCCATTTTTTTTAAATCGATTTTTCATTAACGGTGGTAAATTGTTGTGTAAGAAATCTTCCTCTTCAAAATGCTTTTTTATTTTTTTGTTTCAGACTTTGGCGCCTTCTATAAATTATTTAAGGAATGAAAATAAAAAATAAATTTTTGTTTTGTACTTTCGAAGGATGAAACAATGTTGTAATAACAGTTTCATAGTCATATCTGATAAAGGAGCAGAGAAAAAATATCTGAAATTTTTTGTTTGCCTTCTAAAGTAGACCTTAAACGTAAAACCTTAAAGTAGTACCTTAAACGTAAGATGGATCGATGCTACGATTCAAGGATATTTTTGTATGGAAAGTAAGCGACGCTGAGTTTATTTTTCAGACAGCCCTTTTAAAAAAAAAAAAAAGAAAAACTAAATTCTTTTTCAAAATTTTTCAATTTTTCAATCTGTACGTCTTGAATTAAATTTGAATTTGAATTTTTTTCTCGCGTGAGCATGAAAAAGAAATACAAATATGATTTCAAAATTCGTGCGAAAATGAGCGAGAATTTTCCCTATTTTCTCGGAGTTCTTCGTGCCGGAGATATATTTTTATTTTTTCCATCAGTCCTCCTCCGAGGAATGATTTTTCTCTTTCGTCTATTCGCAGATTTTTTTATTTACTCCCTCATCGGTCGCATATTTTGCAAAATTTCCCTACAGGGGATGCACTCGAGGGCAAGAATCGCTCTGCTCACGTACAAAAGCGATTCATTCAACCTAACATAACCAGAAACGGGAGAGAGAGAGAGCGAGAGAGAGAGCGAGAGAGAGAGCGAGAGCGAGAGCGAGAGCGAGAGCGAGCGAGCGAGAGAGAGAGAGAGAGAGAGAGAGAGAGAGAGAGAGAGAGAGAGAGAGAGAGAGAGAGAGAGAGAGAGAGAGAGCGAGAGAGAGAGAGAGAGAGGAAATACTATGTACAGAGGTTTCGAGAATGAATTTATGGTTGCTCTCTCGACGCTCCTCTCTCGACTAACCTGAGCTAGAGAGGTTGCCTAGATTCGCATGGGAAAATCTCTACGGTATGTGCGGACTCTCCTAGCTTGCGATCCCGGGAGCTCACACATGCACATTCTCTACCCACCCTTTTTTCTCTCTTCAGGAAAAACGAGGCGACTCTCTAGAAAAGGCGAAGTGACACAGCAACGAAAATCACTTGCTTCCCATTTTTTGGAATATTTCTATATTTGCGTGTGTGGAAAAATAGAAAAAAAAACCCACTCAAGCGAGGGACAATGTTAAATGGATGCGATTCGAGTCAAAAAAGATGAAATTCAATAGGGAAAACGTATAAAAAAGGTCAAATTGATTTTCCGAGCTCACGACGTTCTTCCTCTATAAAAATTTATATCCTGTTCCTTCATATTGAAAATGCATTTTTTGCTTAGGTTTATCATTTTGAACATCTTTTTCTTTACTTGAGAAGTTACCTTCTTGAAATACCAAAATTCTGGTCAAAATCACTATTTCACAATGAAAAAATTCTCAAAAATAAAATTAATTAACGTTTACTGATTTCGCATGGAATACCTTTTGTATGCGTTCAAAGGGCCACACACACTAACACACAGATTGAGAGCGCTGCCATTGAATTGATAGAGGGGTGAACGTTGCGTGGACAGGTTTCGTGTTACAATTGATTAAATGGGCTCGGAACAAAGGGAAGCTATTGGTGAACGCGAATCGGAGAAATTCAATTTTCTCTCTCTCTCGCTCTCGTATTTCTATTTTCTGGTATCAGCACGTTCATACTGGAGACTCGCAGGGGAAGGTAGAAACTCGAGTCTCTCGAAGCGAGAGCAGAGACACCGAGAAAGGGAGTGAAAAAGGATGCCCCCGAAGCATATCCTCCGGATAATTCGCCACCCAATTCGCAAACTGCTCGAATCAACATCACACAAGATTTCTACTTTCAAAAAAAAATCTTCTCGGGTCCTTAATTTTCCCAGTTTTGTGCAGCAATTCAGCCTAAATTAAAAAAAAAAATAGCCTAAATTCGGAGGGGTTGATAATTTTCCAGTAAATTTTGAATTCAATAAGTAACGCTCTGTATAAGAAAATAAAATATATTCCACACATCTAAAATTGTTGCAAACTTTCCTAAATAAGTTAGACTTTAATTTTGGTGTATTTGATACATATATGAGGCATTCCGCCTAGCATAACATTTTTTTAACCCCGAAAAAAATCAGTTACCGTATTGTGGATTTTTCTGTACGTCCCACTATTAGAGATTGTACAAAATTGACAGTAGAATTGAAAGTGTTCGACCGTGCGAAAAAAATTAATTTTCATTTTTTTTTTGCAGAAAATAGTCTTTGCAACACGAATAAAAATATAACACATATTGCATCCAATAGTTGATGGAAAAACATAATTTTTGTGTAGGAATATTTTTTTTGTACATCCTCTCCGTTTTAAGCTATATGAATTCGAAAAAATAGAAAAAATATATGCAACTCCTTAATTCACCGCTTAAAAAATCTGAAAAAATCGCAGAGACTACTTTCAAGTGGGACTAAACTGTGACAAGTTATGGGACGGATCTGAGAGGGTCTAAAAAAAAGTGGCGGAATTGACGGAGAATGCCTCATATCCAAAATGAACTTCGAAACGAAATGTATGTGATATATTCGAAATATATTTTTTATTAACATTGTGGATGATTTTTTTTCTCAAGATTTTAGATTATTTGATTCAGAAATAATATGGGGAAAGTTTGGCTCGTCCTTTGAAATCCTCGTTTTCAAAAGAACGAAATATTTCCCATGACGATGAGATCAACGCTAATTTAAGGGAGTATTCTGGTCTAGAATTTTGAAAAAATTAATTTTTTGCATATTCTTATAGTTTAGACCTTTAATAAAATATCCTCGAAAGGAAATTTGTTAATTCCAATAATTTATGGAATTATGGCTATTTTAGTGACACAGCAACTACATTTGTCACGTCGGAGCAAATCGGATTATGTTTTGTCAAAACGCTCAAAATGTATGTCTCTAGACCAGAATACTGGCTTATTTCCATAATTGAATCAGAAAATAAAATAAATAAATAAATAATAATAGATAAGAGAAAATAATTAATATAATCAAATGAAATAATCAATATAAATTAATTAAATATAAATTTTCTTTTCAACAATTTCCGCGTCTAGTTTCATTCACAATTGAGGAGGAAGCGAGTAGTTAGAGTCAGTGTCGTGTCAGACAAATTATCTGTCCCGTAGTAAAAAACTCCATTCGTCGCCATTGAAAAATCCCCATTCATTCCCCATTGCCAAAATAACCAATAGAGATGAATGCCGAATTGCCTAAGGGGATTTTCGCCATTGAATTCCCCATTTGAAACGGAATGGGGATTATCTAATGGGGATTCAATGGAGACAATCCCCTTAGGCAATTCGGCATTCATCCCCATTGGTTATTTTGGCAATGGGGAATGAATGAGGATTTTTCAATGGCGATGAATGGAGTTTTTACTATACGAAAGAATCTCCATTGCTGTTCGCCACTCATTCCCCATTGCCCACAAAACCAATGGATATGAATGCCGTATTTTCTAAGGACATTTTCGCCATTGAATTCCCCATTTGAAACGGAATGGGGATTATCCCATGGGGATTCAATGGAGACAATTTTCCTAGTTAATTCGCCATTCACCTCCATTGGTTTTTGTGGGCAATGGGGAATAAATGGGATCATCAATGGAGATTCTTTCATATGATTGCTATATATGCATGGAATTTCGCATTAAATAATCAAATGATGTGAGTTATCAATAAGTAAGGTTAATCATAATGCTAATATTAGCATAATGACCAATAATTATATACGCATTATATCGCGTTACAGCTGCCATAAGGGCGTATGCCAGCCAAAGGTAGGGCTGGAAAGCCATAAGGGCGTATCGAAATTTTTTTTTTCAGGAATCGACGTAATTATGACCGAAAAGTATAGAACCTATGGAAAAAAAAATTTCCCAATTTTTTTAAATTTTTTATACGCCCTTATGGCTTTCCGAGTGGGTCTCGGAAGCCATAAGGGCAAATCGATTTTTTTTTTCAGGAATCTACGTAATTATGACCGAAGAGTGTAGAACCGATGAAAAAAAAAATTTCCCAATTTTTTTTTTTTTTATTCGCCCTTATGGCTTTCCGAGTGGGTCTCGAAAGCCATAAGGGCATATCGATTTTTTTTTTTAGGAATCGACGTAATTATGACCGAAAAGTATAGAACCGATGAAAAAAAAAAAATTGGGAAATTTTTTTTTTCATCGGTTCTATACGTTTCGGTCATAATTACGTTGACTTGAAATTTCGCTATTTTCAGGTTTTTGAAAATAGGCCCAAAATTGAGCAAAACAGTTTTTTATCGAAATTAATGAAAATTTTGATTTTTTGAAAAAACTATTGATAGATTCGTGTTTAGGGGGCAAAAATACATCGATATGAGGCCCGAAAAACAAAAATAATTTTTTTTTTGTTTTGCATTTTGGCCAAAATTCAATCGGTTCACTAAAATGGCTGCAATTTATTTTCTAGATAGAATTGCGGCTTGAGCATGAGCTCATTCTCTTCGTAATCGTTCACGCTTCAAAATCCCGTTTGGTTCATCCCATTACGATCGTTTTTCGATTTTTGGCAGATTTTTAAAGTTCAACAATAGATTTTTGTAAATTTTTTAAGGTATACCCCTTTCCATTTTTTTCGGCGATTTTCAAACTGCTCTCATTTCTACAAAAAATTAGTTATCGGGATGAACTTAACGGCATTCTCTAAGTTTGGTCACAAGCTTTGCTTACGAAAAACAAATTTTGAAATCGGTTGAACCAAAGTGAAGTTATGAGCACTTGAAATTTCGCTATTTTCAGGTTTTTTAAAATAGGCCCAAAATTGAGCAAAACAGTTTTTTATCGAAATTGATGAAAATTTTGATTTTTTGAAAAAACTATTGATAGATTCGTGTTTAGGGGGCAAAAATACATCGATATGAGGCCCGAAAAACAAAAATAATTTTTTTTTTTTTTGCATTTTGGCCAAAATTCAATCGGTTCACTAAAATGGCTGCAATTTATTTTCTAGATAGAATTGCGGCTTGAGCATGAGCTCATTCTCTTCGTAATCGTTCACGCTTCAAAATCCCGTTTGGTTCATCCCATTACGATCGTTTTTCGATTTTTGGCAGATTTTTAAAGTTCAACAATAGATTTTTGTAAATTTTTTAAGGTATACCCCTTTCCATTTTTTTCGGCGATTTTCAAACTGCTCTCATTTCTACAAAAAATTAGTTATCGGGATGAACTTAACGGCATTCTCTAAGTTTGGTCACAAGCTTTGCTTACGAAAAACAAATTTTGAAATCGGTTGAACCAAAGTGAAGTTATGAGCACTTGAAATTTCGCTATTTTCAGGTTTTTGAAAATAGGCCCAAAATTGAGCAAAACAGTTTTTTATCGAAATTAATGAAAATTTTGATTTTTTGAAAAAACTATTGATAGATTCGTGTTTAGGGGGCAAAAATACATCGATATGAGGCCCGAAAAACAAAAATAATTTTTTTTTTTTTTGCATTTTGGCCAAAATTCAATCGGTTCACTAAAATGGCTGCAATTTATTTTCTAGATAGAATTGCGGCTTGAGCATGAGCTCTTTCTCTTCGTAATCGTTCACGCTTCAAAATCCCGTTTGGTTCATCCCATTACGATCAATTTTCGATTTTTTGCAGATTTTTAAAGTTCAACAATAGATTTTTGTAAATTTTTTAAGGTATACCCCTTTCCATTTTTTTCGGCAATTTTCAAACTGCTCTCATTTCTACAAAAAATTAGTTATCGGGATGAACTCAACGGCATTCTCTAAGTTTGGTCACAAGCTTTGCGTACGAAAAACAAATTATGAAATCGGTTGAACCAAAGTGAAGTTATGAGCACTTGAAATTTCGCTATTTTCAGGTTTTTGAAAATAGCCCCAAAATTGAGCAAAACAGTTTTTTATCGAAATTCATGAAATCTTTGATTTTTTGAAAAAACTATTGATAGATTCGTGTTTAGGGGGCAAAAATACATCGATATGAGGCCCGAAAAACAAAAATATTTTCTAGATAGAATTGCGGCTTGAGCAAGAGCTTATTCTCTTCGTAATCGTTCACGCTTCAAAATCCCGTTTGGGAAATTGGGAAAATTTTTTTTTCATTGGTTCTATACTTTTCGGTCATAATTACGTCGATTCCTGAAAAAAAAAAATTTGATACGCCCTTATGGCTTTCGACACCAACTCGGAAAGCCATAAGGGCGTATAAAAAAAAAAAACAATTGGAAAAATTTTTTTTCCATCGGTTCTATACGTTTCGGTCATAATTACGTAGATTCCTGGAAAAAAAAATTTCAATACGCCCTTATGGCTCCCGGATGCCATAAGGGCGTAAAAGAGGTGATACGCCCTTATGGCAGCTGTAACGCGATATATATTATTACATTTAATAGAAATTATTGAAGCTCAGAATTGAGAAAATAGATTGTAAGTGTATTCAGATGACGATTGATAATGAAAGTATATACGTTTCTCCTCTCACAAATCGGGTTGAGAAGGACTGATAAAATTATGTGTATATGTTAAAAATAAACGGTTTTAAAAATCATTTATCCCAAACGTACGCGTACTTGATGAGCAGTTTATAATACATTTTTTTAAAATTACTTTCGAATAATTTCCGAGCTTATGCTAATATTAATTGACCATCGATATAATCATCAGCATTTATTACAATTGAAGAAAATATTTGGTTCATATATGAGAATCAGCGACATCTACTCTTACTTGACTTTATTAATTCACCGCCGTTTGATAAATATCGCATCCGGAAAAATTCTCATCGATCGATGGGTTCAATTGTTCTGCATTGAACCTCGAATATGGATTGCAACATCGTTAACGAATGCTGCTTATCATTCGATCAGTCATCAATGAAGTGACATTATTGATAAATGTTGTTCATTGTATAATTCGTAGTTACTTATTATTCAATGGGTATCCTTGGTAAATGCTGATCATTTCATCGTTAGCCGCATTTGGGTTCCAATGAACATCTGTGGGAAATGCTGATCTTTCAGTTCATCCGCATTGACTTTCCAATGGACATCATTGGGTAAAGCGGATCATTTCGTTCATCAGCATTTACCATCTCATGGACACCATTGGGCAATGCTGATCGCTCGATACATCCGCATTGGCTTTCCAATGAGCATCATTGAGTAATGATGATCATTCGATTCGTCCGCATTGGCTTTCCAATGAGCATCATTGAGTAATGCTGATCGCTCGATACATCCGCATTGGCTTTCCAATGAGCATCATTGAGTAATGATGATCATTTGATTCATCCGCATTTGATGTTCAATGGATACCCATTCACTGATCAATGGTCAGCCCTGTACGCCATTGACAAATGCGGAAATCTCAATGGGTCCCCATTCATTGTCCAATGGAGTCGTATGAGGACCATTGGTTGCCATTGGCGATTCAATGGAGTTCTTTACTAAGGGGTGGCGCGATAAAGTTGGTCATTTGGTCTTTTTTGGTCGTTTGGAATGTTTTACCAACCTTCATTGTATTTTTTTTCAAAAAATTTTTTTTTACTATGGTAAAAAATTAAAAACTATGCAAAAAGTGTCGAAAAACGCTTTTTTTTCGTTTTCTCTAAGATATTGGCTATAACGACATTCTTACTGATTAAGATCTTTTTTCAAATTTTGCATTGGATGACTAGAAGGGTTGCAATTGTGTCAACCAACCCTTTTTTAGCCCCAACTTTACCAGCTTATAACTTATTTAATTTTCATTATTATTTCTCGAAATTTTTTTTATTTATTGTCAAAATATTAATAAATATATTTTTTTTAAAGAATGGTAAAAATGTTTTTTTTTATTGAGCTCGGAAAAACGCTCAAAACCGAGATGCCACTTATCAAGGAAATTCTATATATTAGTGTCAACGAAAGCACAATTTATGCAGATACGAGCGTACGCAAATTCGTTGTGTACTTTATCAACGGAGACTGAGTGATAAAGAGGGTAAAAAAAAAGAGTGAGAGTGGCAAAATAATATAGTCCTGATTCACACCGTCGGAGGATCAGCGTTAAAAGCTAATGGACGACACGCACAGTGTGTACATAATGGATGCAATTCGCTTTGAAATTATCACTTTTGAGTGAATCAAAGAGCACCGAAATGGCTGACATCAGTCTCCTCTCATTCGTACACACTTTACGAATAATCGTCGTCGCATCGTCGACTCTAGACTACTTCAATCACAGCAGCATTGAATTTCGTCGACTCGACAGAAATATCAACCATTCAAAATAATTGAAATGGCAATTTCGACTAAAAAATAACGTAAATAGAAGGTAGAAGTTGAAAAAGTCCATTTGCAGCATTTTTTTTTTCTCCCCTTCAATTTAATAAATATTTCCAAAATTTCTACAGCATCTTGTTGGGTACCTCAACATTGAGAATCAATTTTTTCCATACAAGACGATTGATTTATTTATACAAAATATTGGGAAATTATTAAAAATCCCAAACACCAAAGTTAGTCTGAAACCCAAAAAATCAAAAAACCAAAGAGTTTCTTAATTTTCATACGATTAATTATTACTTTTTAGCAGGGTTGCGAAATTTTTAATGAAAAAGTAATGCATTAATCATTACTTTTTTAATGGCAAATGGAAATAATTTTCATTAACTATTAACATTTAATGGTTAATGGAAATTATTTTCACTAGCCATTAACATTTAATGGTTAATGGAAATGAATTCCATTAACCATTAAATGCAACCCCGCTTTTCAGGGAAATATTCAAGGAAACTGAAATTATTAAGGTCGAGAAAATAATCGCAGTAATTGCACTTTTTTGAGCGTTTTAGATTCAGTCTCAAAATGAAAATGCGATGATTGTGCGAATATTGTAAAATAATATTCGAGATTAAATGTTCAAAATAGTAAGAAAATTTACATCAATATTCCACGAATATAATAAAATAAGTAATAAACAAGATTCTCTGTACTTTGAGAAAAAAAATCGTTTTTTTTGCAACGTTTTTTCTCGTCCTCGACGATATTTTTTCATTACCGTTGCAATTTCCGCGTTACTATAAACTGAATTTTCCAGATATTTTATCATCCAAAGTTTCGTTTTTTTTTCGTCCGTCTCTCTTTTGCCGTAACGATGCACCTTAATGCACGGAATTTTTCTGGCGAACGAAAGTACATCCGGTCGTCCGTACTCGTTGAATTTGCGTGAGTGAAAAAGTCGCAAAGATCCTATACATATAGATATATTCACTGAAAAATGAATGCTCGTCGCGAAAAAGGATCTTGCGAGGAGCAAAGATTATCTAGAGTCGGAGGTGGGGCAAAATGGACAACATCCTAAAAAATTGTTTTTTTTTCTCGAAAATTCAAGTAAACGAAGATTTCCTTAGCTTCTCACATTACTAATTAATATCCAAGAAACTTCAGCCAAGCTACTTGGTTATTAAATTAAATTTTTTGCAAAATTCGATTTTAATCGAAGTTGCATTATCTTATATTTTCTTTACGATTATGGAAGTGGCCATTTTGCCCTCTTTTCGCTCGAGAACTCGGAATATCCAAGTATCTTAGTAAAAGTGGCTTATCATACTATTAGAGTATGTTGCGGTATTTTTTTTTTTTTATAATGCGATGAGAATGAAAATGTTTGAAAAAAACCTTCCAACTTTTGATGGACAATTTTCATGAAAATATTGAAACTAGATCTGATTCAACGTGGGTGAGTCTATATCTACGCTAATTGCAATAATTATTCCCTTATTTTCCGATTTTTTAAACTTTTTTTTCAGAATTTTGGATGGTTTCCATTTTGCCTCCAGTCCATTTTGCCCCCACTTCCCCTATATATATATATTCATGAAAAGCTCTGCTCCTGAATGTTCTGTCAGCTATCGCAACTTCTTCGTCTACTTCCGGTGCCTCCAGCGTCTACATTACTCGACCCGAAATACTTTAAATGTGAATAAACCAAAAGAGAGAAAGAGAGAGAGAGAGAGACGCCAACGAGGGCGACGTGACTCAAATCATCTTGACAATTTCCAAATGAGATTGCAATTATCCGAATCAGAGGAAAGAGCGAGAAAGTGTGCCGAACGAAAAGAGGCGTGCACCCAGAAAAAAGATCTAGTACATTTAACTAAATCCTAGTCAAGCCAAATAAATTTTTTTAGTTGTAGGCCGGCCTAATACAACTCTATTCATGTCAACGAATTTTTTTTTTGAATGACCTACTAGGAAAATATATTGCGATCTAATAAATTTTTATTTAATATTAATAAATATTATTTCAAACTGAACAAATATGTATTTAAATGAAATAATTTTTTTTTTTTAATATTTACACAATATACATTTTTAAACATTTCAATCTTTGAATGTATAGCTACACATATGAAGTCTACAATTTCGTAGAGCTTCGTCTTTTCTTTAACAGAAGGGAAAAGAAAAAATACCCTTTCCATCACTCAGTACAATAATGGACGCTTTTACGTCCGTAAGCGGACGTGAAAACGTTCACATTGCACCTCGTGATATAAAATATCGTACATCACTCGGCATAAAAAGATGTTGTGACTCGTGTCATTGCAAACTCACACTCGTCAGAAAATGTGTTTACGTCCTCGTGATGTAATGTACTATTTTTATGGGAATCCTTTTTGGGGATTCGACCATCTTGCGTTTTGCGACAATGTTCAATGTATTAAATATCCATACTGAAAAATAAGGATATCAAACATAGACGAGCTTGGAAAGCATATAGGCGTCGAGAGGCAGGTTCGCTTGTGCGAGAGGTAGCCACCTGGCGGATTTTTGGGGTACTGACGAATCTGCAGATATGATCGGATGAGATTACGGGTGAATAGGTATTTAGTAACAACGAATAGAATTTTTCTTCAACGCCTGTTTCTCGATGACAGGGAATTCCAATAAATAAATAAATATAGTTGAAGTAAATATCGCCCAAAATTGGATGGAAAGAAAATGTTCTTTAAAGTAACTAAAAAATAATCAAATTAACGATTATAGTACCTACGACTAGATCTTTTTTCTGGGTGTGTAATAATAGAAAAATATAAGATAGATTTAGCAAAGAATCCCTTGCTTTTGGTTGAATGAGGAGTGAAAAATGGTGAAAATATTACTTTCCAGAGGGAAAAAGATCTCAGGATAGTCCTTGTGATTATTCTCAAATTTTCAGGATAATTTTTAGCGAATTTATTGTCGATGTAAAGGCAAAAAAACAAACGAATTTTTTTTTTAAACAAGCTTTTATTAGTTGTTAATAAAAAAAAACTAAAAAGTTAAAAATAAAGCTATTCCGATTGGAAATAAGTTTTCAAATAAAAGCGTGTTACACCCTCTTTTTTCTCTTGCTGTTACAATGTAACACGCTTTTTCATTTGAAAACTTATTTACAATCGGAATAGCTTTATTTTTAACTTTTTAGTTGTTTTTTATTAACAACTAATAAAAGCTTGTTTAAAAGAAAAAAAATCCTTTGTTCATTTTTTACTTTTTAGTATTTATTATGTTAAATAAATAGTTTACAATGTATATCTAGTTTCGCATAATCATTCGCAAAATTTTTTGCACAAAAATTATTTTGCAAAATTTGTTAGACAAAAGTATTTCACACAATTAATTTGCAACATTTTTCTGCAAAATTTATGCAAAAAAATGTTTTCAGAAAATTTTTTGGAAAAGGACTGTTGCGCAAAATTTTCGTAGAGAAATGTTGTAAATCAATTGCTTAAAAACATTTTGTAAACAAAATTTAGCAAAACAATTTTTTTGTAAACAAAATTTAGCAAAACAATTTTTTTGCAAACAATTTTGCGAAACATTTTTTTTGCAAAAAATTATGCGAAACATTTTTTGTTGCATAACAATTTTCAAGCAAATTTTAAATAAATAAAAAAAATTCAGAGTTTCGAAATGTCCTTTGCAAAAAGGACTTTGCCTACCAAAAGAGCCGTAACTTTTTTTTCCTCTCTAAATCCACGAAAACCCAAAGCTCAATGTTTTCGTGATCGTTTCAGCTTTAAAATGCTGCCTGGTTCATCGAATTACGATTATCAATCAATTTTTAACAGACTTTCAAATACAGACTATCGATTTTCGATCATTCTGCTTTCCAATTTTTTAATCATTGATTTTCTAAATGCTTCCACAGCTCTAAAAATCGCGTCACTTAATTAAATCAAGCGCTATACATTTCCGGTGCTTTTGGATTTGAAAAAAAGTAAACAAAAAAATTTGATCTTTCAAAAATGTAAACAAATATTGTTTTTCTTTTAATCTAAAAAATCGTAAATTTGCTTCCCACTGTTTTCAGGATCGTTTTGGGCAACAAATTGACGTCAATTTTCAGTACCGAAAACTTTTTGGTGGATAAAAAGGAAATTTGTGGGCACGAAAAATGTGAGAAGGAAATTTCACCCTTTCGGCAAAAAGAAATGAGGCTGCGCCTCGACGCCATAAAAAAGAATGAATAAAAATAAGTTGTAATATTTTGACCCCTTAATTCTACGGAAAAACGTGAGGGGGTGTGAATCTGCGACCCCTAGAATAGGGGTGGTTGCAGCTGATGCACGGGACAGGGGTTAACGACGTCGTAACCGGGAAGTCCTTGGACTAGTTTCAACCCTCGCGGTTTAACATTAATTCCGTTTTCAAACGTGCATCGGAGAGCGATGCTAAGGGTGATAAAGTCATCCGTTGATAAAAAACCACCCTTACAGGTGGTAAAGTTGAAGATATAATAATAAATACAACAAACTCGAAATGACCGCACAAAAAAACTACCCTTATCGACGAAAATTCGGAAAAAAATGTAAACCATAAAATTTCGACCTTACTCCCCTATTTCACCCCAACAATTTTTAACGATTGTGTAATAAAAAATTAAAATTTAACAATCGAAAAAATTTTCTAACAACAATTTCTACAATTCTAAAACTTTGATTACCCCCAAATTTCCAAATTGTTTACTACATTTTTTTTCATCCCCAAATTTCCAAATTGTTTGCTACATTTTTTTTCACCCCCGAATCTCCAAATTGTTTAACTGCAATTTTTTTCACCCCCAAATTTCCAAATTGTTTACTACATTTTTTCACCCCCAAATTTCCAAATTGTTCATCTACAATTTTTTTCACCCCCAATGACCTCTAGACTTTGAAATATAATTCCTAGACCAAGAAGAATGACTTATTCGGGTTAAATAAATTTATTTAAAATAAATAAAAATGTATGCAAATCAGAAAAATTTATTTTAAAGAAATAAATGGTTTTTGCTGGCTTTCGTAATTGTCATTTCCGATCTCATTTTAGCGGTGAATTGAAAAAAAAATCCAGCACATTTTATATTGTTTCCGGAGTAAAAAATCGGTTTAAAAAAAACTCACGACGTAATAAAAATAAATAAATGAGAATAATGCAAAGCGGCTTTAGTGAAGAAACAAGCGCTAAGAGGGCGCTATCGGGGCAGAAGGGATGAAAGAATGAGGAAAAAAGTTTTCCCTCGTGTCGTTCTTTTTAAAATCTCGGATTTTCGCGTACTTTTCTGTTTTACTAACCCGCGGTTTCGTCGTTTATTATCCGCGAATGCCTGGCAAAGATTACGTCAAGAGACGCGTGACAACCCTCGGCTGTTTCGCGTAGGCGAAATTTATGCCATGAGCCATAAACTCACTCGTGTGTCTCAATGCGCGTTGAACATTTACGAAGGGGATGAAAAAAAGTGAAACAACAGCGAGAAAAAATATTCTCATTTTTAACTGGAATTTTCAGCAGTTTTAAAAATTAAGAATATGAATATACGAGGTACAGAGAAAAATGAAAATATTAAAAAATTTTGATAAATTTATGCAAAATTATTGTATATAAAATTAAAGCTTTCAAAAAAATTAGTTAATTAATTTAAATTATTAATTCCAATAACTGTGGATTCGATTAAAGTGGCCATTAAAATTCAAAGGGAAAGTGGGGGCAAAATGGACACCATCCAATCCAATTGAAAATTTAAAAAATACCTGAATAAACTCACCCACGCAAAATCCGATCTGGATTTGATATTTTCATGACAATTTCCTATGAAGAGTTGGAGTTTTTATTTTAAATGGCCAACTCCATAATCGAAAAAAAATATTAGACAATGCAACTACGATTAAAATGGAGTTTTGCCAAAAATTAAATTGCAAAAATAAGCCAAACAACCTGGTCCGAGTATCTTGGTTATTAATTAAGGTGCTTAGAAAAGCGAAGGAAATCGTTTTTTCAACGTTTTTCCTCGTCCACTTGAATTTACGAAAAAAACCTAAATTTTAGGGTGTCCATATTGCCCCCCCTTTCCCCATTCCATCGATATTGGAGAAGTAAAATTCTCAGAAATTGTATTATTGCACAACGAGCAATGAATTATTTTTATTATTATTATATTTTTTATATTTTCAATCCGGGACTCTACTGTATTTGTTTGTGGGCATATCCTGTGGGAATTCTTCGACGTTTCTCGCTTTCACGAGAAGAAATATATGTACAAGAAACGTGGAAACAGGCGCTCGTGGCTAGAAACTTCATTAAACTGCCAAGTCGTGAATTCCCATCCCGTGGATTTTCTTCGTGTAACTTTTTTTAAATATGTTATATATTAGGGTGAATCGAAAAAATTAACAACTGTTGGTTACCCTAAAAAATCAAAGATATCGTTGAAATAAAGGTCTCTGCGCAACGGTTCGATTTTTAAATTTTTTTTAGAGGGCGCGCGAGACGTTAAAAACGCCATTTTTAGTGTTAAATTTACTATATTTGAAATAATATTTGATAATATTTGAAAAAAAATCTCTGAAAATAAATATTTTCACTATTTTTCAATTCATTATATCATTAAATATTGATTTCGGTCTTCCAAAATGTTTTTGTATTTCTTCCATCTTTTTTCTTGTGAAACTAAGTATCAGTATTGCTTATAATGCGAAAATTGCTAAAAAATGAAACTTTTTAAATTTGAAAATTTCCAAAATAAATATTTATTTTTCAGCAATTTTCGTATTGTAAGCAATACTGATACCGAGTTTTACAAGAAAAAAGATGGTACAAATGCAAAAACGTGCTAGAAGAAAAAAATCATTAATTGAAAAACAGTGAAAATATTGTTTTTCAGAGATTTTTTTCGAATATATGAACCATTTCTTAAAGTTCAGTAAATATGGGTTTGAAAGAGCACATATTTGTGCACCTTATATAAAAAATTTAGAATTTTTTGAATGATCTGTTTTCGTTTATCAGTGATATAGTTAATTCAACGCTAAGAATGGCGTTTTTGAACGTCCCGCGCGCCCTCTAAAAAAATTTTTTAAATCGAACCATTGCACAGAGACCTTTATTTCAACGATATATTTGATTTTTGCGGGTAGCTAACAGTTTTTAATTTTTTCGATTCACCCTAATATATATATATATATATTACAAAAAATTACGAAGAAAACAAGAGAAGAGAGAGACAAAAAAAATTAAAATCCAATCAACAAAAATCCTGCACAATTATCAAATCTAATTAATCAATCAATTTGTCAATAAATGCCCCTTTTTATAAACAGGATTTTTTTTTTTTCAATCTTCACTTTTTTTCATGGACGATGATGAACGCTAACGCCAATCTCATACTTTCTGGTAAAATACCATCAATGTGGAAGTTTGGAATTCAAAGAAAAATACATTTTTCAGAGTGGTCCATTTTGTCCCCCTTTCTTATGGAAAATTGCGAGAAAAGCTTAGAAGGAAATCCACCGGGAGAGAAAAGAAAATCTACGCGGCCATATTGACACATATATATCCCTCCTCCGACAATATTGCTCCCAGGTTTGCGATTATCCACGAGAATCCGTGTGTAAAAGCTTTTCTCAACCTGCACCCCCTTTTCTTCCGCGCAGTTGAACGGTGAAAGAAGTAAAGAGAGAGAGAGAGAAAGAAAATACATTGCTTGCCCATCGTGGTATGACCAGAGACCAGTTTTGCCTCTGGGAAATTTTCCACCGGTTAATCTTTCCCCCTTTTCCGCGCGATCTTACATTTTCCACTCTCGAAAGATTTCGCCGAAACTTGGTTGATTATATCCGATTCCCTCGGCCATCGCTCAGCCCTCCCATTCTTCCCGCCATTTTCTTCTCTCTCTCTCTCTCTCTCTCTCTCTCTTTCTCTGGTAAACATATTTTCCTTTGGAATGAATTCAAAGGGTAATTTCGGAGTAGAACAGTTGTCCCTCTCGATTCGGACAATCAAAGTTTCTCGGGACAAAATGAGCGCCAAGAAAAAGTGGGATAAAGAGAGAGGAGGTAAAAGTTTTTGCGAATGAATAAATGCGGGGCAATTTGGACCACGACAAAATTTGAATGGAATGATTACTGAATTTTCATTTCACAAATTATTGATGTTATTCGTTATTCATGAATTGAATTGAGTAATTTTAAAAAAAACCCTTCATTTATTTTTAATTTAATTTAATATAATTTCATAATTTATTTATATTATTTATGACGTAATATTATATAATAATAGCAATAAGTTATTATTAATTTTATTTATTTAAAACACCTTTATTTTTATTGATAGATTTTAAACCAAAAAAAAAACAAATAAATTATGGTGAATTTTGGTATTTTGAACATCAACGTTCTATGGGATATAACAGAAATGCGATATAACGATATAAGCTTGGGGCAAGCACAAAATAACGTTGTCAGAAACAGAAAGACCTTTTTTCTGTGTTTCTTTTTCCCGATGTCTTTTGGAACAGACTGGGTCAACGAGAAGAAGACGAAAAAGAAAAAGATAATATATATAAAGCTTGATATATATGGGGCGTTCCATCCCAAATCGGACAGTTTGAAATTTTTTATTCTATTTCCTCAAATTTTTTATATTTTTCAGTACCCATAAAAAGACCCTTCCCGGTAAATTTTGAGATTTTTTTTCTTACCCGTTCACAAGATATTAAATTAAAAAAGAAACCGCTCTTTTTCCGGTTTTTCGGTCATAACTTCTTTAATAATGGTCCAAATTGAGTGGTTTTTTTTCCAAAATTGTTAGTTTTTTATGGCTTTTTGAGAAAAAAAATACAAAAAAAATACTCGACGTGTTTTTTAATACAGTTTTTGAGTTTTAAACTTTGAATGGCGTTTTTAAAAGTGAGTGTATATTTTGATTTTTTTGACATTTTTTTATTTTAAATTTCTATCTATTCAACAACTTTCAATCACAGTCGTGGGCCCTCCATAATTACTTTTTTTTCGATTTTTGAAAATTAATTTTTGAAGCGGTCTGATTTGGGACGGAACGCGCTATATAACATATATATCTGCAACTGTATTATGTCAAGTTGCGTAAAGCGAGGGTATTTCGGGAGAGGATTCTATGACGTCAGCAATAATTCATTAGGGCAACCCTCAAAGCTATTATAGGGAAGATGAAATCCATCCAGAAATTAATTAACTCATCGAAATTAGTAATCGTGAGAAAAATAAAAGTTTCAATGATAAAAGAGAAAAAAGTAATTTCTGAATCTCCATCGAGATAAAATTTCAACCCCCTTCGAGTATTAATTATAAATTTTACCTGAGGTGTTATTATAAATTAATTATAAAGGTAAATTATGTAAGGGTAACAATTCTGATAAAGAATATCGCTGCTTCTAAGCTTGCAATTCACGTCGAGGCGTTAAAATTTCGAGTAAACCATCAAGATCATAAAATGATCAGCATTAAGGGGTTACGCAGTCAGGATTTTCAAAAAATCGATTTTTTATTTTTATGTTCGTAAACAAATATTTTCGAAGTTAATATTGGTAAACCCCGGACAAAATTCTTGCAAAATCGTGTTTTTCGACTTCCTAACTGCGTATAACCCCTTAAGCATGTTGAGTCCCAAATCGCAAATGATGAGAAGATTCTGAAAATTCGGTATGTTTTTGGATGAATTATTTAAGAGGTCGTGTAAAAATTTCACGACGATTAGGAAGCTCGTTATCGAACAATTAACATTAACAAATTAAATTTAATTGAATGTAGTCTTATGGAAACTGATATAATTTGCGATAAGGTTTTTGTGACCTCTCAATTTTTTAATATCTACACTATATTGAAAGCAACGGAAACAAAACGAAGTTTACTGATAATTTGATTATTTGTTTAAAAAATTATTCTTAACAAAATGTTAATATTTTAATAAGGAGCTTCCTAATCGTGAAATTTTTACACGACCTCTTAAATACTTCATACAAAAACATAGCAAATTTTCAAAATTTTCTCATCATTTTTCATTTCAAGCCTTAAGGAGGTTGAAGCAATGATGATAGAATTCTGAAAATTTAATATGTTTTTACATGAAGTATTCAGGAGGTCGTGTAAAAATTTCACGACGATTAAGAAGCTATTTACTGAACAATTAACATTAAAAGATTTCACAGGGACTCAACATCCTTAAACAAGGATCAATGGGATTCGTTCGAATCATCGAATTATTTGAACTATTTGAATCGTTCGAATCTTTCGAATTATTCGAATCCTAGGAATCCGGAAATCTAATCAAAGGTGTGCGTCTGAAATTGCACCCCCGATAATCGAACTAAGTTGAAGCTGTTGTATCGAGCAGCCAGGACATGGTCCAGGACATATTCGAGCGGTTTGCTCACATGTCCAGTCTTCGAACTGAAGTAGCAGCTCCAATTCCACTCGGATTTTGGAGTGTATATGGGGCATTCCGTACCAAGTCGACCTGAGTGTGACCCTCGACCTCGCTGATTTCGTTTTTTCGGCCCTCAAGGTTTTCGAAAAAAATGTTCAAAAAATCATAACATACTCAAATTTGGTTTTAAAAATCTGAAAACAAATTCTGAATGCTATTTTGAGTTGGAAGAATCGTATAAAAAATCGTAAACGAAATCAGCGAGGTCGAGGCTCACACTCAGGTCGACTTGGTACGGAATGCCCCATATACAGACCGATGATACATTTCTAGGCGGAACGATAGAGAAAGAGAGAAGAGAACACACTCGGGTTCACGTAAATTGACAAACGCAATTGGGTATATTCGGGAGGGGGTGGTTTAGCTCCCTGAGTCAGAAACTCGCGGAATTTCCGCGGTAACGAAATTTCGCTGGTCGAGTGATGCCTCGGGATATATCGAAGTAAACGCGGTGCAGCGAAATAATCTCTTCGGGGAATTTGCCCACGGCGCGAATGGCAAAACCCTCGTAATAACCATGCTTCCTCCCTTCCTCTCTTTCCCCTTTTGTTTCTCAACCCTCTCCACTTTATATTTTTTCATTTTTCTCTCTTTTCTCCCAATTCTCGTCTCCGCGGTCTATTCCTCATCCCCTAAACTTTCTCCCTCGATTCTTTATTTTCTCCTCCAATTTTCATTTCTTCACCCTTCCGTCCTTTGTTTATAGCTGTTTCTCTCCTTCAGTGACCTCTAATTCTTCTTCTTCTTCTGTTTTTCCTTACCCCTTTCATCCCCTTTTTCACCCTTTCTCTCGCTACATCCCTTGCCCCCCCCCATCAACCCCCTTATCTTTAATCACTCATTCTCCCCCCCCCTCTCTCCCGAGATTATATCTTTATCGCTTGGCCAAATGTCGTTTGGTAGTACTGGCACAATACAGATGAATTATGTCACCACTACTGGTTGAATGCTGATGACTAGTACTGACAGGTAAAGATAAATGGATCTTAGCCGAGAGTCGGTTCGGTATTGGCGATATATTGGGCCAATGTTGTATTTTATACTAGTTGCAGATTATTTCGTGAGATACCCGACAATCATCTCAGTATTGGTTATGTGTTGGGCTGACTTTCAACGGAACACACAAGTGCAAATTAATTCTGCATGAGCCCAAAAGTTGACTCGGGACTGGGCATACAGTGGGGTGATATTTGCGTTTTGTGTGTCGATCGCGCATTGCCAATACGATATCATGAGTTGTCCGAATGCTGGGCGTGTATTGGGCTGATGTATATTTTATTATTGGCATACCGACTATCTCGATATACACCCGACAGTCAGCTCATCACTGGGGACGCCCTGGAAGCGAGAGAGCAGCAAACTGTGAAGAGCTAGTACTTATACAATTCAAAATCAATATTGGGACAATGTCGGTTTGTTAACACTGGCCCAAATTATGGTGCCGTGAATCGGCTCATTACTGTTCACAAGTATTGACTTAGAACAAGTACCCAGTTTTGGGCCAGACATTATTGCCAGACATTATTAGTTCTCCACTCGGCCGATAGATGGCGAGCGCGGAGCTGGCGTTCGCGCAAGCGAATACTCCGCGTGGAGGGTATATCCTGAAGCGCGTGATCGGTGAAAATTAGACATTCTCTCGATTCTCGACCCGAAAGGTCGAGATGAAACTTTATTCGGTCCTGGTGACTACCTGTGTAGATTACTATAGGCATTTTACCTATCTCACTAAGCTGAGTCGAGTTTCCAGTCCATGTATGGAATGTACCGGCAAAGTATTGATTTATAGCTTGTCTCAGAACTGGCAATAATGCCTGGCCCAAAACTGGGTACTTGTTCTGAGCCAACACTTGTTAACAATGGAAAGCCGATTCACGGCAACATAAGTTGGACCGGTGTTAACAAACCGAGATTGTCCCAATATTGATTTTGACTTGTATCAGTACTGGCTCAGGACAGTTTGCGGGTATTAGCAGCTACAGTACTGAGCCAAGACTAAGCCAATTTTCCGGTCTATGTATGGGCATGTACTGGCAAAGTATTGATTTAGGGTTTGTCTCAGGACTAGCGATAATATCTGGCCCAAAACTGGACACTTCTTCTGAGCCAATACCCATAAAAAATGTCGGGCCGATTCATGGCACCATAACTTGGACAGGTGTTAACAAACCAAAGTTGTCCCAGCATTTATTTTGACTTGAGCAAGGGTTGGCCCTCGGTAGTCTGCCAGTATTGGCAATTCTGGCATTAGTACAGTGCCAATGCCAACCCTGTCCGCGAAACCTACATGAGGTGGGAATTGACGATGAAAAAAGGGCTCGCCAAGCCCTGAAACGAGGCTCACATTTTTTAATTCAGGCGGAGAACCAGCCTGATATTCAGCCTAGGAAAACCTCTGAATGATAACGCGGTTTCAGGCTCTTGCACACAGGCTTGACCAAAGGCTGGTAGAAAAACCTGTACTAAGCCTGAAACGAGCCTTAATGAAGCCTTTACGAGCATTCATGACCCGTGCAGAATTATTCATTTTTTCCATATATTTATCAGTTGTTACGATGAAAATCAGTTCCATATTCATAATTAATAGTTTCTAAGGGTCAAGTAACGAAAAAAAACAAATTTAAGAAAAAAAAACAAATTTCCCCCAGTGGGGTTTGAACCCGCGACCCTCGTTTTACGCATATCCTCAAATTCAAGACGAATTAAATTTATAAAAAAATTGATAATTTGAAAGTTCATCGATTTTCCCGACTGATTTAGTTTTCTTGCATACTCGCGGACCCTAGAATACGTACGAGACCAGACTGGGATTTGAAACCTACCTAACTATCGAGCCTAACTAACGACCTAAGACTGGGACGCTATCCACTACACCACCGACTACTTTTGATATACTGATGTAAATATCATATTTATAGAACCCAGGCCGAGAAATAAATACGTACGAAAATAGTATTAAGAATTTATTTTCATTACCCGAAGGCCATTTTTTGGTTCAACTTGTCTTTTATCTTAATTTTAAAAAATCAAATATTGAATCAAATGAATAATAATAACAATAATAATAATAATAAATATTATTCATATATTTGTAATAATAATAATAATATTAAATAATAATGAATATTATCACTTAATTTATATTGTTATTATTACCATTTATTTATGTGTATTATTTATAACATATTTTTAATTTATGTATATGCACGTGTATGTATATCATATTGAATATATGTACTAAATTTTATTTTGATTATCTTATTTTTTGAAAGATACTATTCAGATATTATTCAGATACACAATGTCAAAATATTCTCGCATTTATTGCTAAATTTTTTTTAATAAAAATACAGAAAAAATATTATTTTTAACTCAGCTAAAAGGCTGACGATGGAAACAAGCTTGTGCGAGCCTCGTTTCACCGAGCCTGAGTGAGACAGACCTGGGCCAGGTTTCATTGCATCGTTTAGAGCAGCCTGGAACGAAGACTGGCTGTTTAGCCTAAAATCAGGATTATTTCAAGCTTTATTCAGCCGGTGAATTTTAAGGCTAATTATTTTATTTTATCACAACCTGAAACAAGCCTGCATCCAGCCTTGATTTTTTAGCCTGAAAATGCACCGGCTGAATAAAGCCTGAAATAACCCTGAGTTTAGGCTAAGCAGCCAGTCTTGGTTCCAGGCTGCTCTAAACGGTGCAATGAAACCTGGCCCAGGTCTGTTTTACTCAGGCTCGGTGAAACAAGGCTCGCACAAGCTTGTATCAGCCTTTTGATTTCCTATCTGGGTGAGGAAATTATTATAATTGGTGTTGATATTCCCACCGAAGTTTTTTCAAGGATTTGACTCGTTTACTTGAATTTTTGAAAAAAATTAATATTTAGGGGTGGTGGCCATTTTGCCCCCCAGAACTTTTTTTCCGACGCGCAATCTAATCGATAAAAATGGTATTTTTAGATAAAAAGCGACGATGTTAGACTATGCATCTGGCTCTGTTCTCTTCGTATGGGGTCCGTTTTGCCCCTCCCACCCCTATATATGGGGTATTCCCGCTGAAATTTTCACGTCCGAACCCGGACCCTCTTGAATAATTATGAAAAAAAATTTCCCAAAAGTATTCTGAAAAAGAAAAGACACGTATTTTTTTGTTAAGGCCGACAATTGATATTTTTCGTCGAATGATTTTAGTAAAAAATCCCAATTTTTCACTAACTCCCTATTCTAAACACGTAGTATCTTGATAATTCGGAATCCTGTCGAAAAACGCTTCGGACAAAACGCTTGTGGGCACACGTAATAATATACGTAATATACGTAATATTTGATTATACATACGTATATTCTTTCATACTTGTATGAAATAATATACCTATGTATAATTACATAAATATTCAAATGTATTTCTGTATGTAATTTTTCGAGAAAATATAGTTCTGCATGATCTGGCTCGAAAATAAGGTCAAGACGAAACTTCGATTGGCTGTAGCTTTGCGGATTTTGATCTTGCCATTCTCATTCTGGTCTTAAAAATTTCTTAATTTCGTATAGAATTTTTACAATTTTTTTATTTTATAATTCGAGGTGGCGTACTTGCTGAAAAAACGTTTTTTTTGTGTTTTATGAAGTGAAAACAAACTTTCGCGTGCCCACAATTTTTTTTTTAATATCAATTGTTTGACTCGTTTTGTAACGAACAAGTTTTGTCTAAAGCGTTTTTCGATAGGATTCCGAATTATCAAGATACTACGTGTTTAGAGTAGGGAGTTAGTGAAAATTTGGATTTTTTACTAAAATCGTACGACTAAAAATATAAATTCCCGGCCTTAACAAAAAAATATGTGTCTTTTGTTTTTCACAATACTTTTCGGAAATTTTTTTTCATAATTATTCAAGAGAGTCCGGGTTCGGACGTGAAAATTTCAGCGGGAATACCCCATATATATATATTTCTAATAGATGGGGGCAAAGTGAATGAAACGAGAAGAACCATTATTCACTTGTCAACAAACACACCGAGGCGTGAGTAACAGTATCGATGATGATGCAAAATACCGAAACAATGTGCAACCCCTTTCATCCCCCTGTCCCCCTCCTTCTTGTTTGTACAAATATCGAGTTTCAAACAAAATAAAAAGGTTTTCCATATCGTGTAAATAAAATCAAAGTATATATCTCGTGGACCGTTAATAAAAAGTTGTGCGAGAATTTTACAAAAAAATAAAAATTTCCTCCCAATTTTCGAATCGAAAATGTGAATGGGGGGCAAAATGGACACTGGCCCAAAAATGTACTCTTCAAAAATTCGAGTGATGGGAAAACGTTAAAAAAAATGATTTCCTTCATTTCTCACGTCACTTTAATATCCAAGATACTTGAACCAAGCTATTTCACGTATTTTTGCAATCAATTTTTTGGCAAAATTCAATTTTAATCGTAGTTGCATTATCTAGAATTTTTTTAAGATTATGGAGGTGGCCATTTTGTCACCCCATTTCGCTTTGGCCCTCGAATTTTAGTAAAAGAGGATTACTATAATACTATCAGAGCATGTTGGGGTATTTTTTTTCTAATGCGAACATAACAATTTTTGAAAAATGTTCCAACTCTCGATGGACAATTGTCATGAAAATGTTGAAAAGCTAGATCTGATTTTGCGTGGGTGAGTCTATCAAAATATAACAATGACCATTATAATGGTAACTCGCTCATTTTCGAGTTTTTTTAATTTTTTTTTTTTTATTATTTTTGGGGTGTCCATTTTGCCCCCAAATATATATATGTTCCTCTGACTATATCATCACCCTCGTGATAGTTGCAATCGTTGAGTAAGTACTCTAACCCGCGGATATACACAGGAGAAGCATCTGTTTGAATCGCACGTTGCAACCCCGATAACATTGCATTTCGTTGGATATACATGGATAAGCACATTTACATCTCTACCAGTTAAAACTGTCCCAGCAAACGATTCTACCACGATACAGCCCTAGCATTGACTATTTTATAAATCCATACAATAATGTAAAAATTAAAAAAAACAGACGCTCACATCTCTACCAGAAAATACACATTTGGAAAAAACTGTACCGAATAACAATACCGCCGAGAAAAATGCTCACAAATACTCTGCAACGAAACATCTCTACCGCAATTATAAGCTAAAATATTGGTCAAAATTTTGGTGGAAATATTAATTTGGGAGATTATTAATTTGGGAGAAAATAAATTTGTCCTGCTGCAGGCTTTTCATTCGATAGAATAATTTTTCGGAGACTTTTTTTCTGGTAGAGAGTTTGCTCGACATTATTGTGAAAAAATTAATTTGGGGGATTATTAATTTGGGGGAATATAAATTTGTCCTGCTGCAGGATTTTCATTCGGTAGATTAATATTCCGGAGACTTTTTTCTGGTAGAGATTTTGCTCGACATTTTGGAGAAAATATTAATTTGGGAAAAATTGTGAAATTTTTTTAATTCATGGGTAAAGTTGTATTTGGGTAGTTTTTTTCGAGTGTTTGACAATGGCATTGCACAACGGTATAGATGTAAAATACAGTGTATTTATATACGTATTTGGGCATAAACGTTGGAATTCTGTACCACACTCGAGTCTCGAGCATCCAAACGTTTAACTCGACGAGCGTAAACTTTACTTCTTGACTCTCTATCATCCCCTCTCTCTTTCCCTTTGTGCATGCTCGTACTTTTGCCCTCTGACTAAATTACGACTCTCTTCACTTGGTCGTGTAAACGAGGCGAGAAATTCGTCTAGTCGCCTCTCTATATATATATGTATATGGGGCATTCCATACCAAGTCGACCTGAGTGTGACCCTCGACCTCACTGATTTCGTTTACGATTTTTTATATGATTCTTCCAATTCAAAATGGCATTCAGAATTTTTTTCAGATTTTTAAAACCAAATTTGAGTACTTTATGATTTTTTGAACATTTTTTTCGAAAACCTCGAGGGCCGTAATTTAAAAATCTCAAAAATCCGGTGTCAAAAATGAAAATTTTTGACCCAAAATTCATCACTCATCCGGGTTTTTGCTTCCACCTCGATTTTAGGTTTTTATGAAGACGTGAAAAAAATAGATGCAGAAATTAACCAACTATTTTTGGAAATTATTGGTTAACGATAAAAATATTCAAGCCACTTTTCACGGTAGATCAATTTCTGCATCTATTTTTTTTTTTTTACGTTTTCTTCATGAAAACCTAAAATCGAAGGGGAAGGGAAATCCTGGACATCATGAATTTTGGGTCAAAAATTTTCATTTTTGACACCGGATTTTTGAGAATTTGTTCAGATTTTTTAATTACGACCCTCAAAGTTTTCGAAAAAAATTTTCAAAAAATCATAACGCACCCAAATTTGGTTTTTAAAATCTGAAAAAAATTCTGAATGCTATTTTGAGTTGGAAAAATCATATTAAAAATCGTAAACGAAATCAGCGAGGTCGAGGGTCACACACAGGTCGACTTGGTATGGAATGCCCCATATATATGAGATAGAATAGACGGCAATTAAATCGTACATCTACATCAACCCTAAAATCACTCCCCAGTATGACTTTACCATTTTGCCGAACTGGAAAAAATTTTTAAACTTTTTCCAACCAACATTTTCAACATTGACTGCCCACACATTCGAGCAATTTTATTTTTAAAATGAGAAAAAACAAATTTTGTAACTCAATATTCAAAATATCAATCAAATCGAAGTTTGTGTATTTCGAGATATAATACATGTATTTCCAAACGAAAATATATATGAGACCTATCGAAAATATCTTTGGGACATATTTTTGGAATATGAGCGACAAAAAGCTCAATTGTGACGAAAAAAAACTAACTTTATGGCGAATGATTAATTTGCAGGGTGATGATTTTAAGTGTTTCTCGAATTAGAACAATTATTTTGTAATCCTTGACTGGCAAAGCATGTTTTAAGTATACATATTAATATATATTATTATTAATTCATTATTGATTTATATGTACATGGGGCATTCCACTTCAAATTCCCCTTTAAACAAAAAATTAAAAAAAAAAATTAAAAATTACACACTTTTAAAAACGCGATTTAAAGTTTAAAACTCAAAAAACTCATTCAAAAACTCGTCGAATATTTTTGTTATATTTTTTTCTGAAAAAGCCATAAAAAACAAAAATTTAAAAAAAAAAAACTTTTAATTTGGTTCATTATCAAAGAAGTTATGACCAAAATACCAAATAAAGCGGTTTTTTTTGTTCATTTAATATCTTTTGAACGGGTAAACAAAAAATCTCAAAATTCAACAGGAAGGGTCTTTTAATGGGTACTAAAAAATATAAAAAAATTGAGGAAATAAAAAAAAAGTTTTTCAAACTGTCCGATTTGGAATGGAACGCCCCGTATATTCAAAAATTGTGCGTGAATGATAAGAATGAATTTAGGACAACGAAAGCAATGAGTAAACTCACCGGTGACGAGGACAGCCGTCAGCAGCAACAGGAGTCGAAACGTGGAACGCAGCGTCATTTCCGCCAAAGAGCGGTGGAGCCCCAAAAAAAGCACGCACGAGTCACGTCGCACGTTATTTAATCCAAAAAAGCTCAAAACAATATTCCTCTTCTCTCAAAACCACGACGAATGGATCACTTTATCGGGGGGCGAAAAAAAGGGCATAGCTCGTTTTTCCTGAACGTGCATCTGCGGAGAGAAGAGGAAAAATTTTGAAAATTTTCATGAATTATGAGAAAAAAATAAATCAACGAAAATCAGGATTCGCCATAATTAAGCGCGCCGCACAATTTTATGATTTGGCTAATCAGGGAAGAATTATCATTGTTATTGATTTCATTGATAAGCAAGATTCACGATTTGTCGACCGGTGAATTTTAGCAAATAACAAAAAAACGAGGGAGAAAAAAGCGAACGTTTTTATCCCGGAAACAACGAGACCAACCACTCGCGACGGCAGCTCGAAGCTTACTGCCGGATCGCGCCGCGCGCCTTCGCTCTTTCGATGCTTGCCTTCCCTCGGAAACGCGCTCTCCCAGATGCGCGCGCATATCTCCCGATTTTCCATCCTTCTATCAATGCTCCGTGCGTGGGGCGACACTCGAATGCTTCTCTCACATTTTCTTTTTATCATCCCCCATGCACGCGGCTTTTTGTTCAAAATCGGGTTTTATATTTCCCAATTATGCTTTTGGAGGTTTCCAATCTCTTTTTTCTAAGATTAGCTATCGTGAAAACAAATGAACTTGAAAGAAATCCGGACGAGCCTCGTCAATGAGGATGAATGGGCGAATTTTATTTACTATAATTTTTTCGAGAATCATTTTTACTTGAATAACGATTTTTTTTTTCATTTGTGACGTCACGATTTCCGCATTCGCATTTTTTGAAACTTCAATAACTTCAAAATATCCAAAATGCTCAAAATTTTGTGACGATAATGCTTGGGAGACTTTTTGTACGAGTTTTCGTGAATACGAATTTTTTTTAAACAAAGAGAATTACACGCCAGAATTATTTTGAGGCAATTAATATTCTGGACCACAATATTTAATTACAAATGTCATTTGATAACAAATACAATTGAAATGCAAAAGTAATTTGATTACAATTAAAATTAAATTAGACTACAAATGAAATTACTAGAATTACAAATGAAATAAAACTAAAAATATAATGTAATTACAAATTTAACGATACTGCGACTGTAATTTTATTATAAATTTAATTGAATTACAAATGTAATTAAATTTCGTCCAATAATGAAATGATTTTGAGTATGAAATGCTTGCAATAATTTGTGATTAAATGGATCTCTGTTACAAAATGCGGAAATAATTCTCAATTGAATGGATTCTAATTGAAACTACTCAAAATAATGCACAACTGAATTCTATTAAATTACAAATTTAGCGTACTCGAAAATAATTGTTTTCGAGGCGTTTTCGTAAACTCAAAAAAAAAAGCGATTTTTCTTCATTCGATTTTTGTTTTCCACTTTAATCGAATTAGTAATGGGAGATTAATTCGAACAAATTGCAAATAATTTGAAAACGAATATCACAGCTATAATGGAAAGTTTATTCGTATCAATAGAGAGTTGTAATTTTATCAAGAGAGTCGAAAATTTAATCAACAAGTCCACAATTACCGTGATGTTTATTTGCGGTTTTCCGCGACGAAAAATTACCGTGGGAAACGCGGTAACGCCGTAGAATAAGGTGTGTTACACATCCGTTACGAGAAACAAAAGATTATCACATTTTTTTTCACGAGTCTGTGAATGAAAAATATTTGCAGCGGAATAAAAGAGAATTCTTGGAACAGGAAATTAATCGAGCTATTATTTTATTCCCACATTATCGTTATGTTCGTAATGAATAAAAAAAGACATCATATTTCTCATTTTTCCTCTCGAGGGGAATGCCCAAGCAGTAAAGATAAAAAAAGGCTGTTTTAATTTTTGTTCATTAATGAAAAAATCGTATGAAAAATTTCCAACATTATTTCCATCCAATGGAGCATTTTTTGCATATTTGAAATATTGATTTTCACACAAAACTCGTCGAACAAAATTTTTATTCTGCGAGCCTGGAAATTCAACCCGGTGATCGGAAAACGCTTGCAAAAAAGAATCACGGCGGATTATCGATAGTATTGTTTACCAATACGTTTGAATAACAGAGATTCGTTTTCCGGGAATACCTGAAAGCTTTTGTTCAATAAAAAAAAAAAAATCTTTGGGCTCCGTTGTGTAATGTTAAAAAATATTTCTACAAATATTTAAATATTACTCAATAAAACATTACCGTAATATTATAACCAAATAACGAGCCCACTAGACTTCAAATCTCCTGCTCGCGAGTTCGGCCGGTAACTTACCGACGTTGGAGCCCGCTCGGATAAAAAAAACAGTCGCCCTGCGGTCGGTAAGTTAGGTATCGCGGAATATGTGACCCGAAGACTTCAAATAGCATAAAATAGACCCGAAAAAAATGAATAGTATCAAATAGTATAAAATAGACCCGTATAAATAACGAATAGTATAAAATAGTATAAAATAGACCCGGAGCCTTGCAATAAAGTGGAATTTTTTTAACGGAAGAGTTTTATCCGGTAGAGATGTTGATGTGCGAACAGTTTCGGGACATTTGGCAAAATTTATCGTCCCAACGCGGACAACGATGGTCCTGCTGAATTCTCCCCCCCCCCCTCTCGTATATTACATCCCGTTATCGTTTGTGCTGCCGGGGATTCTTGCTATATTCGCCGCAACCGCGCGTTGACATACTCCCCCACAGTTTCAATTATTATCATCATTAACGCTCGCTCCTGTCCGGTCAAATGTATGCACCCGCAGTTGAGGAAATTGTGGCTCTGAGCAAATGACGCGCTCTGGCATCGAAACGAACCGCGCAAAAGTATCGACAAATTATGACAATCGTCCATCCACTCTACTCCAATAACCCCCCTCCCTTCACGACAAATTGACACAATTTTATGAGAATCTTTACAACCACATAAAATTAAAGTCAATAAAATGAAATTAAAATAAAATAATAATAATAATATTTAAAAAAATAAAATTAAAGCTAATTTAATCAATTTAAGTTAATTAAACCAATCGGAGATTAAATAAAGATAAACTCTTATTTCTTCTCTTTATTGAAGAAAAAGTTCATCTCCCCCCCCCCCTCCTAAAGTTATTGCTCATTTTTAACCTCAACTTTAGAAAATGCATTTCACGCATCGATAGACAAAACATAATTGTATGTTTTCGTATTATTGTTATAATTTTGTTGTTGATATAATGATATAATAATAATAATATCAACAACAACAAAAATATAACAATAATACGAAAACATACAATTGTGTTTTGTCTATCAACGAAATGCATTTTCTAAAGTTGAGGTTAAATAATAAAAAATAACTTCAGGGGATGAGATAAACCCTTTCTCCAATAAACATAAAAAATAAGCTTTTATCTTCATTTGTTTAATTTACTATTATTGTTGTTGTTATTATTATTATTATTATTATGATTATTATTATTATTATTATTATTATTTTTGCTTCAACTTCGACACCGTTGCGAAAGCAAAAGTTAGAATTCAATTTACGATAGTTCGCGAAGTCGCACTTATTTTCCTACCTCGGAATAAATTTTTTAAGTGGTTATTCAAACACATGAGAAAAAAAACTCGCCCGAGTTGAAACCCTCGCTGTATATTAACGACAAGTCCGAACACGCTGCTCTCAACCCGGATCGATGCAAAAGCATATAATTTTTTTTTCTCGCTTCGGCACTCAATAATAAACGCTAAAACTTTTTAATAAATTATTGTAAAAATAAAAGCTACCCTGAAATTTCGATTTTTTGTTTCCTTGCCCAAAGGTTCCTTGAAATTTTGGCACTTACAGTAATCTCGAAGTTGTTGCAATTTGAAAAAAAATATATATAATTTTTTCACTTGAGAATGGAAATTGGATTTTATTGGCTTTTGAGGAGAAAATTTGCAATTGGAATTATTTTGTGCGAATCGATTTAACGAGGATTTCATGGACGATATACGATTGATTAATGTTTCTTTTTTTTTTGCTATTTGAATAGATGAGGGATATTGAGTTCACGATTTCTATTTCGGACGCGTTTAATTGTGTATTATCGAAAATCATTGATTCGAGGTCGTTGGTGATAATTAATATCGAACAGTGGACGATAACCGAGTTCCGGGTCGGAATTCATTCACCGTTATCATCATTGATGTCACCGGACATTTCACTGTAACCTCTGTATATACCATCGGTGGGCGATTATCACCCTCCGGGAATGCACATCTGCCCACTGTGGTATATTATAGTTATATTATGCCAATTATCCTTATTCCTAGACCCTTGCTAATTTGCTATATACAGACGCGTGAATGGACGTAATGGAAACCTCGATTTGGCCAATTGTCAAAGTCATCCACGAATTGCAAAATGAAAAAAACAAAAATCAAAATTCATTCATCACCGATTTCTTAATTATACAGTCATTGATTAATTTTTGCTTGAAATATGGCTTGAAAAAAATTATTTCAAAAAAATGTGCAAATACGCCATTTTTTCTTCTCCATTTCCTTTCGATAATTGTAATTATCTTTGCACCAAAAAATTGAGCTAGATAATTGCAAAATTACGAGATTTAAAAACAATTAGTTAAATTGAATTGAATTAAATTTAAATCAAATAATTTAAAAATGAAAAAAATTGAAATACCACAGACAAGTAATTTTTTCAAAATGTTAGAGTTAGAAATTGGCAGGCAATTTTTAAATTTCACACAAATCGTTTCTCAATGAAATTGTTTGTGTGAAAAAGGTGAGATCTATCGATGTCGCTGAAGCTGGCAGACGGAGCTAGCAGACGCGCGCGCCGGCTTGTGGTTGTGACTGTACTCCCAACGCAAGCCCGTGCGCTCCAAAAAGTAGTACTGCCAAACGGTATGCATGCATTGGAACTTTAATAAATTAAAAAATGAACTTGAAATTCATTTTGTATCTTGCTAAATTCACGTAAATGGTTAATCAAAGGTTGAAAATATATAAACAAGTGATGTAATAATTAATAACGTTGACTCTTCCAATACTAACAAATTGACGAGGATAACGAACGCACATGAACAACAGTTCTCGTAAATTCACAGGAATATTCCCTAACCCACAAGAAACAAAATGGGCTATGAGAAACCCCGGGGCCGAAATTGTTTATAACAAATAAAAATTCTTTTTCATCATTTCAGCACGTCTAAATTACAAACAAATAATCCCACGGGCACACGCATAACGCGAGACACTCGTAAATTTACAGGAATATACCCCTAACCATAAAAAACAAAACAAGCTATGAGAAACCCCGGGGCCGGGATTGTTTATAACAAATAAAAATTCTTTTTCATCATTTCAGCACGTCTAAATTACAAAAAAAAAATCCTACGGGCACACGCATGACGCGAGACACTCGTAAATTTACAGGAATATACCCCCAACCATAACAAACAGAACAAGCTATGAGAAACCCCGGGGCCGAAATTGTTTATAACAAATAAAAATTCTTTTTCATCATTTCAGCACGTCTAAATTACAAAAAAAAATCCCACGGGCACACGCATGACACGAGACACTCGTAAATTTACAGGAATATACCCCGAGCTATAACAAACAAAACAAGCTATGGAAAACCCCGGGGCCAAAATTGTTTATAACAAATAAAAATTCTTTTTCATCATTTCAGCACGTATAAATTACAAACAAATAATCCCACGGGCACACGCATGACGCGAGACACTCGTAAATTTGCAGGAATATACCCCTAACCATAAAAAACAAAACAAGCTATGAGAAACCCCGGGGCCGGGATTGTTTATAACAAATAAAAATTCTTTTTCATCATTTCAGCACGTCTAAATTACAAAAAAAAAATCCTACGGGCACACGCATGACGCGAGACACTCGTAAATTTACAGGAATATACCCCTAACCATAACAAACAAAACAAGCTATGAGAAACCCCGGGGCCGAAATTGTTTATAACAAATAAAAATTCTTTTTCATCATTTCAGCACGTATAAATTACAAAAAAAAATCCTACGAACACACGCATGACACCAGACACTCGTAAATTTACAGGAATATACCCCGAGCTGTAACAAACAAACCAAGCTATGGAAAACTCCGGGGCCGAAACTGTTTACAACGAATAAAAATTTTTTTTCATCATTTCAGCACGTATAAATTACAAAAAAAAAATCCTACGGGCACACGCATGACACGAGACACTCGTAAATTTACAGGAATATACCCCGAGCTGTAACAAACAAAACAAGCTATGGAAAATCCCGGGGCCGAAATTGTTTATAACAAATAAAAATTCTTCTTCATCATTTCAGCACGTCTAAATTACAAAAAAATAATCCCACGGGCACACGCATGACGCGAGACACTCGTAAATTTACAGGAATATACCCCTAACCATAACAAACAAAACAAGCTATGAGAAACCCCGGGGCCGAAATTGTTTATAACAAATAAAAATTCTTTCTCATCATTTCAGCACGTCTAAATTACAAAAAAAAAAATCCTACGGGCACACGCATGACGCGAGACACTCGTAAATTTACAGGAATATACCCCTAACCATAACAAACAAAACAAGCTATGAGAAACCCCGGGGCCGAAATTGTTTATAACAAATAAAAATTCTTTTTCATCATTTCAGCACGTATAAATTACAAAAAAAAATCCTACGAACACACGCATGACACCAGACACTCGTAAATTTACAGGAATATACCCCGAGCTGTAACAAACAAACCAAGCTACGGAAAACTCCGGGGCCGAAACTGTTTACAACGAATACAAATTTTTTTTCATCATTTCAGCACGTATAAATTACAAAAAAAAAATCCTACGGGCACACGCATGACACGAGACACTCGTAAATTTACAGGAATATACCCCGAGCTGTAACAAACAAAACAAGCTATGGAAAATCCCGGGGCCGAAATTGTTTATAACAAATAAAAATTCTTCTTCATCATTTCAGCACGTCTAAATTACAAAAAAATAATCCCACGGGCACACGCATGACGCGAGACACTCGTAAATTTACAGGAATATACCCCTAACCATAACAAACAAAACAAGCTATGAGAAACCCCGGGGCCGAAATTGTTTATAACAAATAAAAATTCTTTTTCATCATTTCAGCACGTATAAATTACAAAAAAAAATCCTACGAACACACGCATGACACCAGACACTCGTAAATTTACAGGAATATACCCCGAGCTGTAACAAACAAACCAAGCTACGGAAAACTCCGGGGCCGAAACTGTTTACAACAAATAAAATTTTTTTTTCATCATTTCAGCACGTATAAATTACAAAAAAAAAATCCTACGGGCACACGCATGACACGAGACACTCGTAAATTTACAGGAATATACCCCGAGCTGTAACAAACAAAACAAGCTATGGAAAATCCCGGGGCCGAAATTGTTTATAACAAATAAAAATTCTTCTTCATCATTTCAGCACGTCTAAATTACAAAAAAATAATCCCACGGGCACACGCATGACGCGAGACACTCGTAAATTTACAGGAATATACCCCTAACCATAACAAACAAAACAAGCTATGAGAAACCCCGGGGCCGAAATTGTTTATAACAAATAAAAATTCTTTCTCATCATTTCAGCACGTCTAAATTACAAAAAAAAAATCCTACGGGCACACGCATGACGCGAGACACTCGTAAATTTACAGGAATATACCCCTAACCATAACAAACAAAACAAGCTATGAGAAACCCCGGGGCCGAAATTGTTTATAACAAATAAAAATTCTTTTTCATCATTTCAGCACGTCTAAATTACAAAAAAAAATCCCACGGGCACACGCATGACACGAGACACGCGTAAATTTACAGGAATATACCCCGAGCTATAACAAACAAAACAAGCTATGGAAAACCCCGGGGCCAAAATTGTTTATAACAAATAAAAATTCTTTTTCATCATTTCAGCACGTATAAATTACAAACAAATAATCCCACGGGCACACGCATGACGCGAGACACTCGTAAATTTGCAGGAATATACCCCTAACCATAAAAAACAAAACAAGCTATGAGAAACCCCGGGGCCGGGATTGTTTATAACAAATAAAAATTCTTTTTCATCATTTCAGCACGTCTAAATTACAAAAAAAAAATCCTACGGGCACACGCATGACGCGAGACACTCGTAAATTTACAGGAATATACCCCTAACCATAACAAACAAAACAAGCTATGAGAAACCCCGGGGCCGAAATTGTTTATAACAAATAAAAATTCTTTTTCATCATTTCAGCACGTATAAATTACAAAAAAATATCCTACGAACACACGCATGACACCAGACACTCGTAAATTTACAGGAATATACCCCGAGCTGTAACAAACAAACCAAGCTATGGAAAACTCCGGGGCCGAAACTGTTTACAACGAATAAAATTTTTTTTTCATCATTTCAGCACGTATAAATTACAAAAAAAAATCCTACGGGCACACGCATGTCCTCGACAATCATACTCCCCGACGATAATAGTCCCCGACGATAATAGTCCTTGACGATAATAGTCCCGACGAGAATAGTGCCCAACGATAATAGTCCCCAACAAAAATAGTCCCGGCGATAATAGTCCTCGACGATAATAGTCCTCGGCGATAATAGTCCTCGACGATAATAATCACCGACGATAATAGTTTTCGACGATAATCGTCCCTGACGATAATAGTCCCTGACCATAATAGTCCCCGACGATATCCGTCCCCGGCGATATCAGTCCCCGACGATATCAGTCCCCGACGATACAGTCTCTGACGATATCAGTCCCCGACGATAATAGTCCCCGACGACGATAGTCCCCGACGATAATACTCCTAGACGATAATACTCCTAGACGATAATATTCCTAAACGATAATAGTCCCCGACGATAATAGTCACCGACGATAATAGTCTCCGACGATAATAGTCCCCGACGATAATTGTCCTTGACGATAATTGTCCTTGACGATAATTGTCCCCGATGATAACTGTCCCCGACGATAATAGTCCCCGACGATGATAGTACCCGACGATAATAGTCCCCGACGATAATAGTCCGATACGATAATAGTCCTAGACGATAATAGTCCTAGACGATAATAGTCCTAGACGATAATAGTCCTAGACGATAATAGTCCCCGACGATAATAGTCCCCGACGATATCAGTCCCCGACAATATCAGTCCCCTACGATATCAGTCCTCGACGATATCAGTCCCCGTCGATATCAGTCCCCGACGATAATAGTCCCCGACGATAATTGTCCCCGACGATAATGGTTAATGGAAATTATTTTCATAAACCATTTAATTTTCATTAATCATTAACCATTTAATTTTAACGGTTAATGGAATCTTTTTTCATTAACCATTAACCATTAAATTTTAATGGTTAATAGATAATGAAAATGCAAATGCATTAAAAAAAGTAATACATTATTTGCAATCCTGCCCATCACAATGAAGTGTGTAACAGAATTTCCCTTACCCATTGCAATGTAATGTGTAATGGACAAAACTTTTATTGCAATTTAGGGAATAGAACAATATAGATGAATAAATTATTGCAATTTTGCATTACTTTTTATTGATTTAGGACTTAGATTTTCAGGTACCTTAAGGATGTTGAGTCCTTATGAAATCTTTTAATGTTAATTGTTCAATAAATAGCTTCTCAATCGCCGTGAAATTTTTACACGACCTCCTGAATACTTCATGTAAGAACATATTAAATTTTCAGAATTCTATCATTATTACTTCAACCTCCTTGAGGGTTTATATGAAAAATGATGAGAAAATTCTGAAAATTTGGTATGTTTTTGTATGAAGTATTCAAGAGGTCGTGTATAAATTTCACGTCAATTAGGACGCTCGTTATTTAAATATTAACATTTTGTTAAGAACAATTTTTCAAACAAATAAAAAAAATTTTTATTAATAAACTTCGTTTTGTTTCCGTTGCTTTCAATATAGTGTAGATATTTAAAAATTAAGAGGTCAAAAAAAAAAACTCATCGCAAAGTTATATCAGTTTCCATAAGACTACATTTAATTTAATTCAATTTGTTAATGTTATTTGTTCGAGAAAGAGCTTCTCAATCGTCGTGAAATTTTTACACGACCTCTTAAATAATTCATCCAAAAACATACTAAATTTTCAGAATTTTCTCATCATTTGCGATTTGGGACTCAACATCTTTAAATTTTAAAAAGCATCTATTTTCTTATTGCAATGTAATGTGTAATGGACAAAATTTTGATTGCAATTTTGGGAATGGAAAAATATCGATGAATAAATTATTGCAATTTTGCATTACATTTTATTGACTTAGGACTTAGATTTTTAGAATTATAATCTAGATGAACAAATTATTGCAATTTTGCATTCCATTTTATTGTCTTAGGAGTTCAAATTTTAATATAGATGCTTTTTGGAATCAGCCTTGGCAGCTACCTTAAATTCTGAAAAGCATCTATAATATAGATGCTTTTTAGAATTTAGGTACCTGAAAATATAAGTCCTAAATCAATAAAATGCAATCCAAAATTGCAATAAATTTTTCATCTACATTTTTCCATTCCAAAAATTGCAATCAAAGTTATGCTCATTACACATTATATTGCAATGGGTAATGGAATTTTTTTTTATTACGCACTACATACGTAATAGTGCTTATATACGCACTACATACATAATAGTTCTTATATATAAGAACTATTCTGACAAGCAGAACTCACCGAAACGATAATCCTCGTTGGATCGATGACTTTTTCCGGCCAACGGGATGACTGCGTTTTGACTAATAACCCATTGAGGAGGGATAGAATTATCACGAAGTGGCTTGACGCGCACGGCTATTTCAAACCCCGCCTCAATCGGGTTGGCTCGTCGGTGACCTGTTGCCATCTGTTAAAAAATTACATTATATCAGAAATAGTCAGAGACAGTCAGAGACAGTCAGAAATAGTCAGAGATAGTCAGAAATAGTCAGGGATAGTCAAATATAGTCAGATATATTCAGAGATAGTCAGAAATAGTCAGAGACAGTCAGGGATAGCAAGAGATAGTCGGAGATGGTCAAAGCTAGTCAGATATAGTCAGAGATAGTCAGAGATAGTCAGAGATAGTCAGAGATAGTCAGAGATAGTCAGAGATAGTCGAAATAGTGAGGTATAGTCGGAGATAGTCGGAGATAGTCAAAGATAGTCAGAGATAGTAAAAGATAGTCAGAGATAGTCGGAGATAGTCAGAGATAGTCAGAAAAAGTGAGATATAGTCAGAGATAAACAAAGATAGTCGGATATAGTCACGGATAGTCGGAGATAGTCGGAGATAATCAAAGATAGTCAGAGATAGTGAAAGGTAGTCAGAGGTAGTCAGAGATGAACGGAGATAGTCAGAGATAGTCAGAGATAGTTACAGATAGTCAGAGATAGTCAGAGATAGTCAGAGATAGTCAGAGATAGTCAGAGATAGTCAGAGATAGTCAGAGATAGTCAGAGAAATTCAGAGATAGTCAGATAGTCCCCGACGATAATAGTCCCCGACGATAATAGTTCCCGACGATGATAGTCCCCGACGATAATAGTCCCCGACGATAATAGCTGTAACAAACAAACCAAGCTATGGAAAACCCCGGGGCCAAAATTGTTTATAACAAATAAAAATTCTTTTTCATCATTTCAGCACGTATAAATTACAAACAAATAATCCCACGGGCACACGCATGACGCGAGACACTCGTAAATTTACAGGAATATACCCCCAACCATTGGAAACAAAACAAGCTATGAGAAACCCCGGGGCCGAAATTGTTTATAACAAATAAAAATTCTTTTTCATCATTTCAGCACGTATAAATTACAAACAAATAATCCCACGGGCACACGCATGACGCGAGACACTCGTAAATTTACAGGAATATACCCCTAACCATAAAAAACAAAACAAGCTATGAGAAACCCCGGGGCCGGAATTGTTTATAACAAATAAAAATTCTTTTTCATCATTTTAGCACGTCTAAATTACAAAAAAAAATCCTACGGGCACACGCATGACGCGAGACACTCGTAAATTTACAGGAATATACCCCTAACCATTACAAACAAAACAAGCTATGAGAAACCCCGGGGTCGAAATTGTTTATAACAAATAAACATTCTTTTTCATCATTTCAGCACGTATAAATTACAAAAAAAATCCTACGGGCACACGCATGTCACCAGACGACTCGTAAATTTACAGGAATATACCCCGAGCTGTAACAAACAAACCAAGCTATGGAAAACCCCGGGGCCGAAATTGTTTACAACAAATAAAAAATTTTTTTCATAATTTGGATCTTTTTTATCAAATGAATTTTTTTTCAGTGAGACGCGTGGTGGATAATTTTTATTTGTTATAAACAATTCTAGCCCCGGGGTTTCTCATAGCCTGTTTTGTTTTTTATGGGTCATGCTATATTCCTGTAAATTTACGAGTGCCTCGTGTCATGCGTGTGCCCGTAGGATTTTTTTTTGTAATTTATACGTGCTGAAATGATGAAAATTTTTTTTTATTTGTTTTAAACATTTTCGGCCCCGGGGTTTCTCATAGCTTGTTTTGTTTGTTATGGCTCGGGGTATATTCCTGTAAATTTACGAGTGTCTCGTGTCATGCGTGTGCCCGTTGGATTTTATTTTGTAATTTATACGTGCTGAAATGATGAAAAAGAATTTTTATTTGTTATAAACAATTTCGGCCCCGGGGTTTTCCATAGCTCGTTTTGTTTTTTATAGCTCGGGGTATGTTCCTGTAAATTTTCGAGTGTCTCGTGTCATGCGTGTACCCGTAGGATTTTTTTTTGTAATTTATACGTGCTGAAATGATGAAAATTTTTTTTTATTTGTTGTTAACAATTTCGGCCCCGAGGTTTTCCATAGCTTGGTTTGTTTGTTACAGCTCGGGGTATATTCCTGTAAATTTACGAGTGTCTGGTGTTATGCGTGTGCCCGTAGGATTTTTTTTTGTAATTTATACGTGCTGAAATGATGAAAAAGAATTTTCATTTGTTATAAACAATTTCGGCCCCGGGGTTTCTCATAGCTTGTTTTGTTTGTAATGGTTAGGGGTATATTTCTGTAAATTTACGAGTGTCTCGCGTCATGCGCGTGCCCGTGGGATTATTTTTTTGTAATTTATACGTGCTGAAATGATGAAAAAGAATTTTTATTTGTTATAAACAATTTCGGCCCCGGGGTTTTCCATAGCTTGTTTTGTTTGTTATAGCTCGGGGTATATTCCTGTAAAATTACGAGTGTCTCGTGTCATGCGTGTGCCCGTAGGATTTTTTTTTGTAATTTAGACGTGCTGAAATGATGAGAAAGAATTTTTATTTGTTATAAACAATTTCGGCTACGGGGTTTCACACAGCTTGTATTGTTTGTTATGGTTAGGGGTATATTCATGTAACTTTACGAGTGTCTCGCGTCATGCGTGTGCCCGTGGGATTTTTTTTTGTAATTTAGACGTGCTGAAATGATGAGAAAGAATTTTTATTTGTTATAAACAATTTCGGCCCCGGGGTTTTCCATAGCTTGTTTTGTTTGTTATAGCTCGGGGTATATTCCTGTAAATTCACGAGTGTCTCGTGTCATGCGTGTGCCCGTAGGATTTTTTTTTGTAATTTAGACGTGCTGAAATGATGAAGAAAATTTTTTATTTGTTATAAACAATTTCGGCCCTGGGGTTTTCCATAGCTTGTTTTGTTTGTTATAGCTCGGGGTATATTCCTGTAAATTTACGAGTGTCTCGTGTCATGCGTGGGCCCGTAGGATTTTTTTTTTGTAATTTATACGTGCTGAAATGATGAAAAATTTTTTTATTTGTTGTAAACAATTTCGGCCCCGGGGTTTTCCATAGCTTGTTTTGTTTGTTACAGCTCGGGGTATATTCCTGTAAATTTACGAGTGTCTGGTGTCATGCGTGTGCCCGTAGGATTTTTTTTTGTAATTTATACGTGCTGAAATGATGAAAAAGAATTTTTATTTGTTATAAACAATTTCGGCCCCGGGGTTTCTCATAGCTTGTTCTGTTTGTTATGGTTAGGGGTATATTCCTGTAAATTTACGAGTGTCTCGCGTCATGCGTCTGCCCGTAGGATTTTTTTTTGTAATTTAGACGTGCTGAAATGATGAAAAAGAATTTTTATTTGTTATAAACAATTTCGGCCCCGGGGTTTCTCATAGCCCATTTTGTTTCTTGTGGGTCAGGGTATATTCTTGTGAATTTACGAGAACCTTTGTTCATGTGCGTACGTTATCCTCGTCAATTTGTTAGTATTGGAAGAGTCAACGTTATTAATTATTACATCACTTGTTTATATATTTTCAACCTTTGATTAACCATTTACGTGAATTTAGCAAGATACAAAATGAATTTCAAGTTCATTTTTTAATTTATTAAAGTTCCAATGCATGCATACCGTTTGGCAGTACTACTTTTTGGAGCGCACGGGCTTGCGTTGGGAGTACAGTCACAACCAGAAGCCGGCGCGCGCGTCTGCTAGCTCCGTCTGCCAGCTTCAGCGACATATCTATCGTTGTTTCCAATTTCATTTTTTTTAAATTAATTTTTTATTTGACTTTCTGGGTAAGATCAAATAATTACATGAAATACAACATAAATTTGATTCATTTGTTTGTGAATTAACATTATCATTAGTATCAAGGAGTAACAATTTTTCAATTTAAGGCCGTGTTCTAGTGTAGAATTTTGAAAAAATCAATTTTTTTTTGCATATTTTCAGTACTTGATGTCTCAAGAATGTACCCTCCGAAGGAAATTTAGAATTTCCAAATATTAACGGAGTTATAGCAGTAATTAGTGAGGTGGAAATAACCGACGTTTTTTCCCACCCCCACTTCATCAGCTGGTGTCTGTCAAGATATTGGATTTTTTTTCGCAATTTTTTTTGTAGAATATTGAAGAATGAATAAATATGTGGTGAAAAAATGAATGCAAAAACATGTTTAGTTTTTTTTCATAGCATGTTGAAAAATCCCTAAATTTTGACTTTCTACACTAGAACATGGCCTTAATTATCAAAAGATACTCTTTAATCATTACTCACAAACTACCTCAGTCGATGGCTCTATATTAGACTGATTCAAAAAAGCGACTATTTTTTGTTTTTCGAAATAACATATTAAATACTTTCGGGGAAGTGAAAAAAGATGTTTGTTAAAAGCAGAGCTCTTGATATAAATATTTAGATATGTCTCATCGCAAATTTCTATTTCCCATTTAAATAACACAGGGAAAAAAATTAATAATAATAATAATTCAGTATCTGCTCAAGGTGAGCTATTTGAGATTTTTTTGGAATTTTGAGAACGTTAATAGCTTGTAAAACACAGAAAAAAAAATCTGCCCACTACGGATGATAGCCTGAAAAATTTTATATATTACCACGGTTTATCAGAATTTGTTTAGATTTTTGAAAAATAGCGTTTAAAAAAAAAATTTGATTTAGTGATGTTTGGAAAAATGTAAAAAAATTATGAGGGTGTATTTTAGACTCAATACGGTCATATGAAAAAAAATCAAATACATCTGAACGGGTCAGGGTCACGGGTTTGCCCACTTGAGCTGGAATACATCATATGTATATTAGACTGTGAATATGAGTGAACTTATGTTTGTAATTTCGTTAAAAAATTAGGTAATTTATGTTAATGCAATTTAAACTTTTTTTTCAGGAAAATGTTTACGATATTTAGTAATAATTTTCAACATTTTACCGGAAACTAAAAAAAAGTGAAACTTACCTACTCTAAATTTAACTTTAACCTTGAATAACTTTTGAAGGAGTGTGTTTATCGAAAAATCACAAGAGATTTTTTTTTGTAGAGCGTTCAATTCTCTACAAGAATATGTGTCGTTCATTTTGGTACATTTACTTGAAGCCGAGATATAAAATTTCAAAGTTTGAAATTTTTTTTCCTGTGTTATTTAAATGGAAAATCAAAATATGCGATGATGCCACCGCTAAATATTTTTATTAAGAGCTCTAATTTTAACAGGAATATTTTTTCACCTTCCCGAAAGTATTTAATGTGTTACTGTGAAAAACAAAAAAATAGTCGCTTTTTTTAGTAATCAGTCTAGTGGATATCTTGGTGGATCAATCGTGCTTGACAAGGGTATAACATTGCAAACGAGGTCCACACGGATACGAGAGACTATAATTGCATTCTCTTTGGGCTTCAGGGCGACTCGAAAGGGTGTTTGGCACGTTATTAGAAGCGTACCGAGAGTCCGAAAACTGGTTTAGTAACTTTAACGCGTAATTCGATCTCTCTCTCTCTCTCTCTCTCTCTCTCTCTCTCTCTCTCTCTCTCCCTTTCTCTATCTCTTGTGCACCCTCCGTTAAACCCTTGATAACTTTCACAGAGGGTTCGCGCAAAATGTAACACGTTCTACATATATATATATATATATATATATATATATATCTTCTCTCAACCTAAATCCAACATCGAACTTTCGCAAATTACCGGCTCTCGACGATGCTTTCGTGCGAAATACACAAAACAGCGAGTTCGATCTCATCGTACAAGCGATTAACACGTGTACATTGTACATCAAGCTCGTTCACGTAATCCCCGAATCATTGAATCGTACAAGACCGATTAAATTTAATTTACACGCTCTGATCATTCGATCGGCTGACTTCGAATTTCAATTTTCCTCTATAAGCGCATTGAAATGAAAAAAAAAATTATTACGATAAACCCAAAAGTTATTTTAGAACACACGAAATAATTAATTACGAGGGAATTAATGTGATATGTTGGAAACTGAGATTTGGTAATATTTTTTGTAACGATTATTCAAAATATAAATATTATTATCAATTAACAAGTCTACCGCATAACATCCCTGAAGTTTGTTAGTTCGGCCGGTAACTTACCGACGCTGGAGCGCGCGCCAATGCGCGCCAACGTCGATAAGTTACCGACCGAGTTGAAAAATCGGAGACTGATAATCTGGTAGCCTTGTTATTCGGTAGTGATATTGCGGTAGTGTTTTATCGTTTTAGAGATATATTTTTGGTTAACAAATGAATGGTAAATGTACGAGTTATTCGAAACGAGAAAAACATTTGCAACATTTGCAACAAGAGAGCGAAGTAAATTGAGAGAAAAAAAAACAATGTCGAGAAAATTTGTCGCGAAAATGGAGCTTTCCCTGGCACAAAGGTAGGATTGATGCAAGCTTTTATCCAATGTTATCCCGGTAAATCCATCGGGGGAAAAAAAAAAAAGAAACGAAGCCACGTCGGTTCTTTTTTCACAGGGAACTAACGTGCTGCATATGTTCGCGCTTATGAAGCTTTTGTCGCCATTGCGAGGGGAGTAAGAAGGGGGGACAGCGGCAATATGTAACCCGACACATGCAATACGTGGGAGGGCTTTGAGAACCCTTCCAGAGAGCAAAATAGGGGATGAAAAAAAAACTCGCTCGGCGGACGACACTTCGATGTTTTATGCACGCCCGACCATTCCCTTTATATTCCGGTCTCTGTCTCTCTTTTTCTATCCCTCTTTGTCACGATCTGATACGATATACATCTATGGGATATTTCAATTTTTTTATTTTTATCGAAATTTCAATTTTTAAATATCCTAAAATTTTCTTATTTTTTAATATTATTTTTTTTATCGAGTGATTCCACTTCAAACCAGCAAGTCAAAAAAATCAATGTCTCCTTTTCTTATTTTTTAATATTATTTTTTTTTAATTGAGTGATTCCACGTCGAATCAGCAGATCAAAAAAATCAATGTCTCCGATCATACTCTCGATATTTTCCTGCGTTCTCTATCATGAGAAAACATTGCTGTTAAATCGCTAGCCCAAAATAAAATTATTTTTAAGAGTTATGATTTTTTACAAATTCCGTACGTTTAACGACTCGAAAAACAACTTTTTTGCTTTTGTGCATAACTCCGCCGGATTTTGGAATTCGAGAATCTCACTTCGAGAAATTGAAACTGTATTCAAAACCCTTCAAAATGAGCACAAAGTAACCTCATTTGGTGCATCAATGACGCCACAATCGTAAAACTACGTTTTTTCGAAAATCAAGAATAACTGAAAAACCGCATTTTTAAAAAATCTGAAAAAATCATATTAAATTTTTACGATAAAAAATCTATATTTCCGTGGAGTTTGATCTAGTTCTGATCAATAGATTTTCAATTATTGATCAAGTTCATCTTTTAGAAATCAGTTTCAGCTATTTTGGGACATTCAGGTTTTGACTTTAGGTTTTCTGAGAATTTCGACAATAAAATCGATAGTCATTGTTTCAAAAAATTATAAAACAATTCATTTACAATTCTTTGAGCTCCATCTCCATCAAATGATGATAATATTTACGAATAGTTGCTTTTTCTGCAACTTTGGGTCTAAAGTCGCAAAAAAAGCAATTATTCGTAAATATTATCATCATTTGATGGAGATGGATCTTAAAGAATTGTAAATAAATTGTTTTATATTTTTTTACAATTTAAACAATCGTAACTTTAGACCTGAAGTTGCAGAAAAAGCAATTATTCGTAAATATTATCATCATTTGATGGAGATGGATCTTAAAGAATTGTAAATAAATTGTTTTATATTTTTTTACAATTTAAACAATCGTAACTTTAGACCTGAAGTCGCAAAAAAAGCAATTATTCGTAAATATTATCATCATTTGATGGAGATGGATCTCAAAGAATTGTAAATAAATTGTTTTATAATTTTTTGAAACAACTTATCGATTTTAGTAACGAAATTCTCAAAAAACTTAAAGTCAAAACCTGAATGTCCCAAAACATGATTTCTAAAAGATGAACTTAGATGAATAATTCAAAATCTATTGGTCAGAACTTGTTTAAACTCCACGAAAATATAGATTTTTGGATTTCTAAATTTTCATGGATTTTAGTTTATCAAAATTTTGACAAAATTTCGAGAAAAAAAATTATTTGCTCACAGAGGAAGATTAGTCAATGGTAAAAAAATTTATTGAGGAAATGTGACAATTTGGAATTTAAGGATTTTTAAAAATGTGCCAGACGAAAGAATGATGGAAGAGATAGTGGAAAAAGTGACCCATCACTTCTGGTATTATTAATTCATCGGTCTGTTTACGTGTATTTGTAGCTCGGAGAAATTGCCGTCAATCTTGATAATCTCGAGGGTTCCAAGAAGCGACGCAATTAAGTACGTCACCGTCATTCCTCTCTCGCGAGACCAAACGACCAACTTATGGCGCCACACATAATTCGTCTGACACGACATTGACTATAACTACTCGCTTCCTCCCCATTTGTGAATGAAACTACTAGACGCAGAATTTTTTGAAAATAAAATTTATATATAAACTATTTACATTGATTATTTCTTTTTATCATATTAATTATTTTCTCTTAGTTATTATTGTTTATTTATTTTGTTGTTTAATTCAATGATAGAATTAAGCCAGTATATATTCTGATCTCGAGACATACATTTCGGGCGTTTTATCGAGCTCGATAAAAATAAATTTTTTTACCATTATTCTCTTTCCAGCAGATTTATTAATATTTTGACAATAAACAAAAAAAAATTGGAGAAAAAAAAAATTAAACGAGTTATAAAGCTGGTAAAGTTGGGGCTAAAAAAAAGAGGTATGCTGGTTAAAACGATTGCAACCTTTCTAGTCATCTGATACAAAATTTAAAAAAAGATTCAGAATTTGTAAGAATGTTGGCAAAATGGCGGCTATCGAAACAAAAAAGGCCTTTTCGACTCTTTTTTTGAGTTTTTTATTTTTTTCCAATGGGAAAAATAATAATTATGGTGCAAAAGTGGTAAGGGCGATAGAGAGTTGTACATTGAAGACTGGTAAAATTTTTTGAGTAAATCGGTTGAGTAGAACTTGAGATATCATGTCAACCGTGTTGAGAAAAGTGGTTTTGAGAAAAACGCGTTTAAAGTTTTTGCTACGAGACGACTAAAATAGCTTTAATTCCGCAAATTATTGGAATTGAAAAATTTCCTTCCAAGGATATATCCTTAAAGTCCTTAACTTTAAGAATTTGCAAACAAAAAATTGATTTTTTCAAAATTCTAGACCAGAATACCCCCTTAAGGGGCAAACAAAGAACGAAAGTAGCAGATATTCTATGATATTTTTTTAAATTCCTTATTATGTTATTTATATTCGTTATTTATTTATATTTATTTATTCAATTAATATTCAATTTAATTTATTTTTTACTTCCTTCGAATTATGATCCTAATATTTCTAATTTTACGGAATAAAATTAGAGGATAAAGGAAAATTTACGTAAATAAATTATTGAAATTTAAAAATTTCCTTTCGAGGATATATTATTAAAGGTCTAAACTTTAAGAATATGCAAAAAAAAATAGATTTTTTCAAAATTCTAGACCGAATTCTACACCCCTTCTACACCCCTTAAAGGAGGAAACAAAGAACGGAAGTAACAAATATTCTATGATATTTTATCTTATTCTTTATTGTGTTATTTATATTCGTTATTTATTTATATTTATTTGTTTATTCAATTAATATTCAATTTAATTGATTTTTGACTTTTTTCGCATTATGAACCTAATTTTCCCAATATTACGGAATAAAATTAAAGAATAAAGGAAAATTTACGTATTGAGGAATTTCGAACGAAATTTGAGAAATAAAAAAAAACCGAACGAATAATAAAAGCTCAAAGATTCAATTTAATTTAACGTTGACTTCTTTCGCATTATGATCTTAATTTTACGGAATAAAATTAAAGGATAAAGGAAAATTTACGTAAATAAATTATTGGAATTTAAAAATTTCTTTTCGAGGATATATTCTTCAAGGTCCAAAAAGAAAATTTGATTTCTCCAAAATTCTAGACCAGAATACCCCCTTAAGGGAGGGAACAAAGAACGGAAGTAGCAGATACTCTATGATATTTTAAAAAATTCTTTATTATGTTATTTATATTCGTTATTTATTTATATTTATTTGTTTATTCAATTAATATTCAATATAATTTATTTTTGACTTCTTTCGCATTAAATCTTAATTTTCTTAATTTTACGGAATAAAATCTCGAACGAGATTTGAGAAATAAAAAAAACTGGAATGAATAACAAAAGCTCAAAGATTCAATTATCAAACGGCGTCCACCGCTCTCTTTTAGCGAAATAAAAAATTGAGAAATAAAGAAAAAAGGAAAACCTTCGAAACGCGAATTCTTTATTCTTTTTTCGAGGGCTTTCCCGTTAGCCCGAATATTTGTCTCTCATAGCCACCCCCTTCCCGAGAGCTTTTCATGCAGAAACCCACCGAGGTTGAATCCAGAAGGATCTCTCTCGAAAAATCGACCTCTCACCTTTCGCCGAGAGAGGATTCAGTCGACGAATCCCAGCACACACGTACAAATACTAGAGTCCTCTGAAATTGGAATTTACTCGTCGAATGAAAAATCGTAATCCCGCTCAAATAGAAAAAATTTCACACCCTTGTGTGGCATCGTAAATGTTGATTTTCCCAAAAACAACCCCTGAATTTGGAAAACACAATAATTTATGGAAACTTCGACTACGATGAGACACTAGTAAAAAAAAATCCTGGTTTACAAAAAGTCACATATTTTCAGAAAAAAGAGAAAAAAATGTATAAGCAAAGAAATCTTAAAATAAAGAGCAATTTTCAGCACCCCAATATATAATGTATCAGTTATCCGGTGAATCCCTTTTTTTTTGTCGACACGGGACTTTTGGGACATTTTTTTTTTCTCTACCTCCGAGACTTTCGTTGTCGTTTCACCCGCAAGCCGTCACCATCACGAACCACCCCCTTAAACTTCAAACGGGCACGGGAATTCCCCCCCCTATTTCGTTTTTCTTCCTTTTCACATGTGGCATATATTTCTCTGCGTGGGAGGAAAAAAAACTTTTCAATGTATATATATATATAATATATATATATATACCCTCATAGATAGCTACATTAGGGTGGTTCAAGAGATTTTGTTTTTTTTAATTGTGTTTCTGGGAATTTTTTTATACTGCAAAATTTTTTGATCTTTTCATTGTTTGTCATAGAACAAAATTTTTTGTCGACCTTAAAACCCACGCGTTTTTTTCAACGAATTTTCAAAGGGTGAGCTTTTTTGTTCCAATTCCAATATATTAATTTTTTGATAACGTATCTTGATTTTATTCTCTTTAAAATTGTTTACATTTGTGAGAAAAAAAATTGAAAGACAAAATTTTGTTGAAGAGAAAAGAAAACTCGTTCCGAATATTATCGCACATTTCTCACGTTTTCCATGAATTATCGTTTGACAGAGAGACCGAAAATAAGAGGAAGGTGCCCAAAATGACCGCCGGATCATTTTGCCCCCCATAAAACTAACTTTATAATAAAATTTAATTTTTTCTATGACTATTAATTCAGAATTATTAATTGTCAATTATTAATAATATAATATTTTAATGATTATTATATATGAAGCATTCCATACGGTTTCGAACGGTCAAAAAGTTGCCCACTCTCAAAAAAATTGAAATGTTGTCAAATTATTTCATTATATGAAAAAGAGTAGTGTAAATTTTTTCAAAATTTTTTGATAGCATTTTTTTGAGTTTTTCAAAATTTCAAAATTTCCTAAGGATCGTTATATCTTCAAAGCATACGATTAAACAGGAAAATGTTTCAGACAAAAAAGTTGCAGTTTTATATAAACTGTATGAAAATATTTTTTTTTGAATTTTTCGAGTTGAAAAACAGACCATTTTCATAAAAAATATACGAAAATAATTTTTTTTGTTCGGTATGTCACTTTCGATTTGTCTCAAAAAATTCCAGAAAGTACTCTAAAATGTGTACAATAGACACGTTTTTTTTAAATGGGATCGATTAGTTGTTCCACAGCTATGCTTTGTTTTATTATTATGATTTTTTTTTTTTAGAAAAATCAATTATTATTAAAAATTATTATTATGTTATTCATGTTTATTACCTGAAAAATGTGAGAAAAAATTGGGAGCGATAAATTTTTAATAATAATTGATTTTTCTAAAAAAAAAAAAATCATAACAATAAAACACAGCATAGCTTTGGAACAACTAATCGGCCATCTAAAAAAAATACGTGTCTATTGTACACACTTCAGAGTATTTTCTGGAATTTTTTTAGATGAATCGAAAGTAATATACCGACCGAAAAAAATTATTTTCGTATATTTTTTATGAAAATGGTCATTTTTTGATATCGAAAAATTCAAAAATTTATATAAAAGTGCAACTTTTTTGTCTGAAACATTTTTTTGTTTAATCGGATGCTTTCAAGATATAACGGTACTTAGAAAATTTTGAAATTTTGAAAAACTCAAAAAAATGCGATCGAAAATTTTTGAAAAAATATACACTACTGTTTTTCATATAATTAAATCATTTGACAAAATTTCAATTTTTTTTAGAGTGGACAACTTTTTGACCGTTCGAAACCGCATAAAATGCCTCATATATAATAATTATTTATACAATTATTAAGTGTAAATATTAATTCAACTATTAATTAACTCTGGTTTTTATAATAAAATGAAATAAAAAATATGTCTAGTCATTGCAATTCAGCTCTAGCTATTTGGGGATCATTTTACCCCATGGGGGATCGTTTTGCCCATACATGTGTAATAAAAATTTTCTAGAAGTTTAAAAGAATATTTAAAATATAATATAAAATTTTTTTTTTTTAATTTCGATCGTGTTCCTCCACATTTAAAAGCATTTTTTTCCCTCAAGGGGACAATTCTGGATACCTTTTCCCTCATAGAACTAAAATAGATAAAAAATCTAATTATCAGGGGTGAGAAAAATGGGGGGGCGTTAAAAATTGACAAATTAGAGGATTTTGTGATAATAGAATTTTCAAAAACGAAGTTTTTGCTAAATTTCAATATTGATTGAAAATAATTAAGTAAATAAATAATGATAATTAAAAAAAACTTTTTTCAACCACTCTAATAACTGCATATGGAGCATTCCACGCCAAATCGACCACTTTAAAACCCAATCCCTTTCGATTTGGCCGAAACTTTTTTTTCTTTTTTCACCCTATCAAAAACATTTTTCAGAATTTTTTCAAATTTTTTTAACCGATCGATAAAAAGTTATAAATTTTTCAAAAAAATTGGTTTACTATTTTTAAAATAGCTATAACTTTTTCAAAATTTGACTTATCGGAACGTTTTTTTCTTCAAAATTTTCGTTTTTCAATGTCCTTTTTGAAAAAAAATACAAACAAATTACAGAAACCCATCTTCATTGTTTTTTTTTAGATTTTTGGAAAAAATCTAAAATTTCTCGATGATTACCATTTTCGATTTTTTTTTCTTTTTATTATATCAAACTTTGCCATTTTCTGCAAATCCTCAAATTTTTTCAGAGTGGTGTTTTTTCGATTTCTATTTTTTTTTTCCAAATGAAAAAGAAAAATTCAACTAGCCTTATTTCTCACAACACCATTCTGCACATTTTTGAGAGTGTTCAGAGAACTTCCAAATTCCGAATCCCAGTTTCAGCCAAATCCAAAGGGCTCGGGTTCTAAAGTGGTCGATTTGGCGTGGAATGCCCCATATATATCGGAAAAGTGAATTCACGTTAGGGGTGTCCTTCCCAGTCTGGTCGGAGATCTCTTTGAAAAGCAACCAAGCATCCGCTGAACATAAGAATATATATGCTGTATATTTTTCATTCACCGCGTTTCAACGCGCCACCACGAGAGCCTCGGAAGTTTTCACGAAGAATGGGAAAAAAAATGAAAAAAAAAAACGGTACTCTCCACAGTGCGGAGCTTTCGAGGGATGATGCTCGCTTTCGCCACTCGACAGAAGGTGAAAGAGATGAGCGAAGGAGAAAAAAAAATAAGCGAACCGTGCACGTGCATTATACGCTGCTGAGCCGAAGACTCGATGAAGGAAGGAAAAAAGAATTCACCAAATAAAAATAAACGACTATTGAGCAACGCGAAGCATTCACGACCAAGTGAACCATCTATTTTTATGACCCAAACCGAATCTTTCCTATTTGTATGGAAAAGCTCTAAAAAAAATACATCTTGAGGAAGAATTTATCACTCATTTTTTTTGTACTATTTTTTTTTCACTAATTTTTACAGCCCTTGCTTTTCATTGGTTTAGAAATATTAAAAAATCAATAGTATTGTCAATTTTGAAATTCCATTATGATAATTAAAAAGTGAAAAACGTATGAGGCGAGTTAATTAATGGTTGAATTAATATTTATAATTGTATATTAATCATTATTGTTATATATGGGGCATTCCATGCTGAATCGGACAGTTTGAATAACTTTTTTATGTCCTCAAATTTTTTATATTTTTTAGTACCCATCAAAAGACCCTTGCTGGTAAATTTTGAGATTTTTTTTATTACTCGTTCAAAATATCTAAAAACCGCTCTTTGTTCGGTATTTTGGTTATAACTTCTTTAATAATGGTCCAAATTAAAGTTTTTTTAAAATTTTGTTTTCTTATGGCCTTTTCAGAAAAAAGTACAACAAAAATATTCGACGTGTTTTTAAATGAGTTTTTTGAGTTTTAAACATTAAATCGCGTTTTCAAAAGTGAGGGTAGATTTCGATTTTTTTTTTTAATTTTTTGTTTTAAACATCTATCTATTTGACAACTTTTAAGACTAGTCCGATCGTGCGCTTTCCATAACTATTTTTTTTCGATTTTTGAAAATTCAAATTTTTTTTCTATAAATTATTATGAATACCAATTTTCGTTACTGCATAGTATTTTTTCATGATTTAGAATTTATTTTGAAACTTTTTTATAAAACTTTCAAAAAAAATTTTTTTTTTAGTTTTACAAAATCGAAAAAAATAGTAGTTATTCAAGGCCCACGATCGGACTAGTCTCAAAAGTTGTTGAATAGATAGATGTATAAAACAAAAAATTTGAAAAAAAATCAAAATATACACACACTTTTAACGTTTAAAACTCAAAAAACTCATTTAAAAACACGTCGAATATTTTTGTTGTATTTTTTTCTGAAAAGGCAATATAAATAAAAAATTAAAAAAAAAAACTTTTAATTTGGACCATTATTAAAGAAGTTATGACCAAAATACCGAAAAAAGAGCGGTTTTTTTGTTAATTTAATATCTTTTGAACGGGTTATCACAAAAATCTCAAAATTTATTAGCACGGGTCTTTTGATGGGTACTAAAAAATAAATAAAAATTGAGGAAAAAAACAAGTTTTTCGAACTGTCCGATTTGGGATGGAACGCTCCATATACAATAATTATTAAAATATTATATAATTAATATTCGACGATTAATAATTGTGAATTGATAGTAATAGAAAAAAATAATAGTATCGTCAATTTCGGAATTCCATTATAATTATACAAAATAAAAAACATTAGAAACAAGTGAATTGTTCGATAGCGAAAAAATGGTTAAAAAATTCGTACTATAATTTTCCATATTTTCCTTCAATTTTCAAAGGAAACAAAAAATAATATCCTTTCGTTTCTCCACTCTTTTATCGTGACAGTTTTCCAGCGCGCAGGCAAAAAAAAAGGTGAAAAGGCAGAACACGAAAATTGGAATAGCCGAGAAGAATCGAAATTTACGAAGGATACAAGGAAACTATACAAGAAAAAACTCGCCATTGTCGTTGTTTCGGAGTTTGCAATTAATAAGTGTTGAATGTGGACGAAAAGGGTCACGCGAAAAACGAAAAAAAGGTTCGTGAAAAAAAACCGAGCTGGTACAAATTTTTATTTCAGAGACGAGAATGGGGCATTAAAAAAAAATACAAAAGAGAAAGCGAAGAATTTCTATCCAAGCGACCGTTATATAACGGAATGTTCGTTAAAAACTACGAATTTATTTATTTTTATTTTTTTTCTCTCATACCATCTTTTTGTGTGTAATTTTTTTCTCGCAGTTAGCGCCTTTTTCTTTTTACGTCGAAGACAAAACCGGTGGTTTATCCTTTCATGAAGCATACGGGTCAACACCTCTACACCTCTACCGTTTAAAACTTCACCCTCAAAAAAATTCTACCAACTCTCAACTCTATGGACAAATCTCTACCATTTTATAACTGCCCTCTCTCCTGCCCCCAACTCTACCGAATAAAACCAGTCTCTCTGAGCAAAAACTCTCTGCAATGACGTTTCTACGAGAAATCATCTGTCTTTTTCTGTTTAACAGAGATGTTCTCTGGTAAAGACATTATTTTCGAGAATTTTTCTCCGGCAGATTTGTTATTCGGTAGAGTTGTTCACCGAGGCGAAAAATGCGGCAGAGATGTGTCACGTAAGAGTGTTCATGGGTCTTTTTTCTCGGTAGAGCTGTCACTCGAAGGCTTGTTATTCGATAGATTTGTTTCGTGAAGTTTTTTTCGGGTAGAGATGTAAGAACATCGATAATTACAAAAAAACCTCATGCAACAACTCTACCGAATAACAAAACGTACCGAGTGACGGCTCTATCGAGAGAGAAAGTGCCCACAAAAACTCTCCTGCAAAACATGTCTACCGCATTTGAGACCTCGGATAACAACTCTACCGAAAAACTCATCCACCGGAGAAAAAGCTTGGCCAAAACAACAAAAAACATTTCACACGAACAAAAGTTCGTACAAAATGAGAAAGATGTAGCGAATAGATTGCATTTCGATGGGATTATTCGACGGGAGAGTTTTAACCGGTAGAGAAGTGTAAACAAACCTCGTGCAACAACTCTACCGAATAACAAGCCCTATCGAGTGACGGCTCTATCGAGAGAGAAAGTGCCCGTAAAAACTCTCCTGCGAAACATCTCTACCGCATTTGAGACCTCGGAGAACAACTCTACCGAAAAACACATCCACCGGAAAAAAAGCTTGGCCAAAACAACAAAAACAATTTCTTACGAACAGAAGTTCGTACAAAATGAGAAAGATGTAGCGAATAGATTGCATTTCGATGGGATTATTCGACGGGAGAGTTTTAACCGGTAGAGAAGTGTAAACAAACCTCGTGCAACAACTCTACCGAATAACAAGCCCTATCGAGTGACGGCTCTATCGAGAGAGAAAGTGCCCGTAAAAACTCTCCTGCGAAACATCTCTACCGCATTTGAGACCTCGGAGAACAACTCTACCGAAAAACACATCCACCGGAGAAAAAGCTTGGCCAAAACAACAAAAACAATTTCTTACGAACAGAAGTTCGTACAAAATGAGAAAGATGTAGCGAATAGATTGCATTTCGATGGGATTATTCGACGGGAGAGTTTTAACCGGTAGAGAAGTGTAAACAAACCTCGTGCAACAACTCTACCGAATAACAAGCCCTATCGAGTGACGGCTCTATCGAGAGAGAAAGTGCCCATAACAACTCTCCTGCGAAACATCTCTACCGCATTTGAGACCTCGGATAACAACTCTACCGAAAAACTCATCTACCGGAGAAAAAGCTTGGCCAAAACAACAAAAACAATTTCTTACGAACAGAAGTTCGTACAAAATGAGAAAGATGTAGCGAATAGATTGCATTTCGATGGGATTATTCGACGGGAGAGTTTCAACCGGTAGAGATGTGTAAACAAACCTCATTCAACAACTCTACCGAATAACAAGCCCTATCGAGTGACGGCTCTATCGAGAGAGAAAGTGCCCGTAAAAACTCTCCTGCGAAACATCTCTACCGCATTTGATACCTCGGATAACAACTCTACCGAAAAACACATCCACCGGAGAAAAAGCTTGGCCAAAACAACAAAAACAATTTCTTACGAACAGAAGTTCGTACAAAATGAGAAAGATATACCGAATTGATTGCATTTCGATGGGATTATTCGACGGGAGAGTTTCAACCGGTAGAGATGTGTAAACAAACCTCATTCAACAACTCTACCGAATAACAAGCCCTATCGAGTGACGGCTCTATCGAGAGAGAAAGTGCCCGTAAAAACTCTCCTGCGAAACATCTCTACCGCATTTGAGACCTCGGAGAACAACTCTACCGAAAAACACATCCACCGGAGAAAAAGCTTGGCCAAAACAACAAAAACAATTTCTTACGAACAGAAGTTCGTACAAAATGAGAATGATGTACCGAATAGATTGCATTTCGATGGGATTATTCGACAGGAGAGTTTTATCCGGTAGAGATGTTCGGATATACGGCCTCGCAAAGACAAACAAATATGTAGTCCAGCTTATATACTCTTTCCGGCCTCGGGCCATTCAATTCTCCCGCGGACATACAGAGAGCGCGACTCTTTAATCCCGAATAAAACTCCCAACCACCGAACGTGAGTACACCGAATATAAAAACAACAAAAATCGTCTGTTATTTGTAAACGAGAACCTTTCACATGCAGATTTGTTTACACACCGAGGATTACGTTCCGAGCTCGGTTGGGTGGAAGAAATTAAAAAAAAAATTCTTTTATTTTCCATTTTCATCCTTTTACGCCCTCATAGCTGAAGCATTATTTTTATGACCAAAAAAAATTGCTCTTTTTAAAGTAATTGAGGATTTTAGAAAAATCGATTGTCTATCCTTGGGGGATGAATTTACGAATTAGAGACTTGAATCTGAAATTCTAGAAGAATTGATTAAATTCTTAAATTCTGAGAGAATTAAGACAATTTTGAGAGAATTGAATTCTGAGAGAATTAAGACAATTCTAAGAGAATTGAAGCATTATTTCTATGACAAAAAAATCGCTTATTTTTAGGTAATTGAGGATTTCGGAAAAATCGATTCTCTTTGCATACTTGGGGGATGAATTTACGAATTAGACGCTTGAATCTAAAATTCTAGAAGAATTGACTCAGACGATTCTGAGAGAATTGAAATTCTAAGAGAATAAAAATTCTGAGAGAATTAAGACAATTCTGAGAGAATTGAAATTCTGAGAGAATTAAGACATTTCTGAGAGAATTAAGACAATTCTGAGAGAATTGAAGCATTATGTTTATGACAAAAAAAAATCGCTTATTTTAAGATAATTGAGGATTATGGAAAAATCGATTCTCTTTACATACTTGGGGGATGAATTCACGGATTAGACGCTTGAATATGAAATTCTAGAAGAATTGACTCAGACGATTCTGAGAGAATTTAAATTCTGAGAGAATTAAGACAATTCTAAGAGAATTAAAATTCTGAGAGAATTAAGACATTTCTGAGAGAATTGAAATTCTGAGAGAATTAAGACATTTCTGAGAGAATTAAGACAATTCCGAGAGAATTGAAATTCTGAGAGAATTAAGACATTTCTGAGAGAATTGAATTCTGACAAAATTAAGAAAATTCTGAGAGAACTGAAATTGAAGGCAATTCTGAGAGAAATCAAAAAAATTCTTGCAGCTATCGAGATTGTTTTTCATGAGTAGTCAATGACTCTCATTCCCCCCAAAGAGTTCGTTTTAATTGTGTCACGTGCTTTCTGCCACGTGATTGGAAACGATCGACAGCTGAATATTACGCAATATCGTGTAAATGTTTCGCGGAACGGTAAACTCTCGAATAATCATTGAAATGACGCAAATTCAACCCCCCGTTGTTAATTAATTTCCACCGATCTCGAGTCACGTGTACGAATATCGAAGGAAAAACTAAACTCGATGAAAATAAATATTAAAACAGATTTCAAAGATTATTTGATAAAATAAGCTCCCTGGTTGTTCACGTGTGCCAACAATGGAAACCCGTTTTCTTGTTTTTTGTTTCAGGGCTAAAAACAAAGCCAAGATAAAATTTCACCGATATGACGTTTAAAATCCGGAATAAATTTTTTTTCTACATCAAACATACGCGTCGAGAGTGCAAATACAATTATTGTAAAAACGAAAATGAGAATACACCTCTAATGAAGCAAAAAAAAATCAGTCCAATTTAGTATGTAAATTTTATAAATTTTTCTTCCGCTCTTCGCGATTTTTCCCCCGAGACGATGAACCGAGACTGAGGACGTGACTCCTTTACATATGTATTTAATTCACGTTTTTTCCGAATCAGTAATTTGAAAAAAAAAATGATTCTCAGATAAATACTGATGCTAATGATCAATTTTTCCATCATTAACTCATTATAGTCTAATTTAATTCCCGCAATATTTCAAGGCAAGATAATCAGGATTTCTAAACTGTTAACAAATGTAAAGTTACATATGGCGAAATAAATATTTTTTAACAGTTAATAAATCATTTTGACACAAATGAAATTTTGTCATGAGAACGCGAATATTTCTTAACATTAAAAAATTTTGTAACAGTTAAGAAATATTTAAATAAAAGTGCCAACTAAATATATTTCTTTACTACGAATAAATAAAATACCAACTATAATGCCAACTATAAATATTTATAGTTGGCACTTTTATTTGAATATTTCTTAACTGTTACAAAATTTGTTAGTCGTTAAGAAATATTCGTGTTCTCATGACTAAATATATATATATTTAGTTGACACTTTTACTTTAATAATCCTCAACGAATATAAAATTTTTTAGTGGTTAAGAAATATTTTATTTATGTCAAAATAATTTATAAGCTGTAAAAAATATGTATTTGATTTATTAACTGTTACAAAATAATTGATTTTCCCATACTTCAAATACGAGGTTGGTACGACAAAAAAACTTAAAATATTTGGTTTGGTCAATCGACTTTCATTTCGTCCTTTCCTCTCTATCTCTCTCTTATTTCTTCTTGTTTTTTTCCCCAGTTTTATGCTTCCGTTTGCTTTTCAACCCGCTTTATTTTCCATCCTCATTTCCGACGAGCGGTGTGGAGTGAGCAGGAAAATTTAATATTCGTCGTTGGTTCGTCGTACCTCGCTATACGCATATATACATTGATACGGGCTATTCCATGGCAACTGTATAAGTAGAAACGGAATTTTTTACCCTTTCAATTTTCTTCATGATTTTCAGCATCATCCCTTGTTCGATAATTTTTGTTTTGAAAAAGAAAACCTCGTGATTCTAAAATTTTCAAAATTTCTAAAATTTTCAAAATGGCGTCAACCCTCGTTTGCCAGTTCCGTCTAAATATTCTTATACTAAATTAGCCGGTTAGTATAATGGCGGAAGGTAAAAATAATTTGCAAAAATTCCAAAATTTTATGTGGAACTGGAAAAACATCCAACATTCCAAAATCAGGTAAGTCGAAGGTAAGACGCTGGTCGAAATGACCTGGAATGTCCCATATGCATCTGTACGTGTACATACAATATGCATGTACCGATATATATTGCATTATGACTGGGAAACTGGATCCCTTGTCGTACGATCGGAAGAAACGATATAATTTTCCGGCTGCCAGCTCTGCGAGGAAACATTTCGAGTCTCCGGAATTTTCCAGATGCGAATCGTACGTGAAACTATCGATCAATGTAAATGCGATTCTAAAATTCCTATACGCATCTTTCATTATTTTGTTAAGTACAAAACATTTATTGAAGGTTTGAAGGGTCCAATTTTCCGAAGCAATTTTTCCGGGGGTCCAATTTTCCGAAGCCAATTTTCCAAGGCAGATTTTCCGGGGGTCCAATTTTCCGAAGCCATTTTTCCGAAGCAGATTTTCCGGTGGTGCAATTTTTCGAGGGAAGTTTTCCGGGCTCAATTTTCCGAGATAAATCTTCCGGGTCCAACTTTCGGAGGAAAATTTTCCGGGGCCCAATTTTCCAAGACTAATTTTCTGTTACCATTATTCATTGTCGTATAACGTGGAAAATCTATCGTGTATTATTATGAATCGGTGAATGATAACCATCGCATTACGCGGCATCACATACTCGCATAATTAACCCCCTTAACGGAACAAGACTGCGGTATATTCATGTGTGTGAAGTTAGCAGATCGAATCCTAGCAGATCAAAAATTAATTGGAGTTCTATTTGCATCCAACATAGTTCTATAGTTCCTGATAGATTAGAACAATAGTTCTCATTATTTAATGTGAAAAAACCAGAATTGAAAAAATGATCTGCTAACTTCGCGTGAACTCGCTCAGCAGATCGGTGTTTTTAATTTTTTTTCTATTGGAACTTATGTATTTCGATGAGTTGTACAGTTCTATGAATAGTTCTAAACAATAAAAAATTTATTTAACAAAAAAATAATTATTTTTATTTTTTTTGTACTCGATGGGAATATTACTATTGCTTAAATAACAGTTCTGGCCCCTATGATTTTTCTGATTAGACAATTTGGATGCCTAAACAATTTTGTGGAGAGATCTGATAATTTAAAGCCGGTAAAATAATGAAAAAAAAATTATTATCAACAAATTGAGAAATAATATATGAGCTGTTAACGCTTGTATGGGAGTTCTAGCCTTTACAATTTTTTCGATGACACTATTTGACCCCTTAAACAAGTCCCCGAACAGTTCCAATGATAAATCGATCGTTAAATAATTTAAAAAAATTATAAACAAAGATTTTTAATTTCATTCACGATCTGCTATTGCTCAGGCACGAGTTCTGGCCTCTATGATTTTTCTGATGAAACTATTTGAATCCCTAAACGGCTTTTCAAAGAGTTCCGATAATTTATAACCCGGTAAATGATTAAAAAAATTTATTATTAACAAATTTAATAACAATACATGATCTGCTACCGCTTGTATGGGCGTTCTACCCTCGAGAATTATTCTGGTACTACTATTTGACCCCCCGAAGAAGTCTCGAAAGAGTTCCAATGAATGATCGATTGTTGAATAATTTTAAAAAATTATAAACAAAGATTCATCTATTCATTAACGATCTGCTACCGCTTGTATGGGAGTTCTGGCCTCTAGAATTTTTTCGATGATACTATTTGACCCCCTAAACAAGTTTCCGAAGAGTTCCAACGAATAATCGATCGTGAAATAATTTTAAAAAACTATAAACAAAGATTTTTATTTTCATTCACGATCTGCTATTGCTCAGGCACGAGTTCTGGCCTCTATGATTTTTCTAATTGAACTATTTGAATCCCTGAACGGCTTTTCAAAGAGTTCCGATAATTTATAACCCGTTGAATGATTGAAAAAATTTATTATTAACAAATTTAATAACAATACATGATCTGCTACCGCTTGTATGGGAGTTCTAGCCTCAAGAATTTTTCGGATGACAGTATTTGATCCCCTGAACAAGTCTCCGAAGAGTTCCAATGAATAATCGATCGTTAAATAATTTTAAAAAATTATAAACAAAGATTTTTAATTTCATTAACGATCTGCTATTGCTCAGGCACGAGTTCTGGCCTCTATGATTTTTCTAATGAAACTATTTGAATCCCTGAACGGCTTTTCAAAGAGTTCCGATAATTTATAACCCGGTAAATGATTAAAAAAATTTATTATTAACAAATTTAATAACAATACATGATCTGCTAGCGCTTGTATGGGAGTTCTAGGCTCTAGAATTTTTCGGATGACAGTATTTGATCCCCTGAACAAGTCTCCGAAGAGTTCCAATGAATAATCGATCGTTAAATAATTTTAAAAAATTATAAACCAAGATTCATCTATTCATTAACGATCTGCTACCGCTTGTATGGGAGTTCTGGCCTCTAGAATTTTTTCGATGATACTATTTGACCCCCTAAACAAGTTTCCGAAGAGTTCCAACGAATAATCGATCGTGAAATAATTTTAAAAAATTATAAACAAAGATTTTTATTTTCATTCACGATCTGCTATTGCTCAGGCACGAGTTCTGGCCTCTATGATTTTTCTAATTAAACTATTTGGATCCCTGAACGGCTTTTCAAAGAGTTCCGATAATTTATAACCCGGTAAATGATTAAAAAAATTTATTATTAACAAATTTAATAACAATACATGATCTGCTACCGCTTGTATGGGCGTTCTACCCTCGAGAATTATTCTGGTACTACTATTTGACCCCCCGAAGAAGTCTCGAAAGAGTTCCAATGAATGATCGATTGTTGAATAATTTGAAAAAATTATAAACAAAGATTCATCTATTCATTAACGATCTGCTACCGCTTGTATGGGAGTTCTGGCCTCTAGAATTTTTTCGATGATACTATTTGACCCCCTAAACAAGTTTCCGAAGAGTTCCAACGAATAATCGATCGTGAAATAATTTTGAAAAATTATAAACAAAGATTTTTATTTTCATTCACGATCTGCTATTGCTCAGGCACGAGTTCTGGCCTCTATGATTTTTCTAATTGAACTATTTGAATCCCTGAACGGCTTTTCAAAGAGTTCCGATAATTTATAACCCGTTGAATGATTGAAAAAATTTATTATTAACAAATTTAATAACAATACATGATCTGCTACCGCTTGTATGGGAGTTCTAGCCTCTAGAATTTTTCGGATGACAGTATTTGATCCCCTGAACAAGTCTCCGAAGAGTTCCAATGAATAATCGATCGTTAAATAATTTTAAAAAATTATAAACAAAGATTTTTATTTTCATTAACGATCTGCTATTGCTCAGGCACGAGTTCTGGCCTCTATGATTTTTCTGATGAAACTATTTGAATCCCTAAACGGCTTTTCAAAGAGTTCCGATAATTTATAACCCGGTAAATGATTAAAAAAATTTATTAACAACAAATTTAATAACAATACATGATCTGCTACCGCTTGTATGGGCGTTCTACCCTCGAGAATTATTCTGGTACTACTATTTGACCCCCCGAAGAAGTCTCGAAAGAGTTCCAATGAATGATCGATTGTTGAATAATTTTAAAAAATTATAAACAAAGATTCATCTATTCATTAACGATCTGCTACCGCTTGTATGGGAGTTCTGGCCTCTAGAATTTTTTCGATGATACTATTTGACCCCCTAAACAAGTTTCCGAAGAGTTCCAACGAATAATCGATCGTGAAATAATTTTGAAAAATTATAAACAAAGATTTTTATTTTCATTCACGATCTGCTATTGCTCAGGCACGAGTTCTGGCCTCTATGATTTTTCTAATTGAACTATTTGAATCCCTGAACGGCTTTTCAAAGAGTTCCGATAATTTATAACCCGTTGAATGATTGAAAAAATTTATTATTAACAAATTTAATAACAATACATGATCTGCTACCGCTTGTATGGGAGTTCTAGCCTCTAGAATTTTTCGGATGACAGTATTTGATCCCCTGAACAAGTCTCCGAAGAGTTCCAATGAATAATCGATCGTTAAATAATTTTAAAAAATTATAAACAAAGATTTTTATTTTCATTAACGATCTGCTATTGCTCAGGCACGAGTTCTGGCCTCTATGATTTTTCTGATGAAACTATTTGAATCCCTAAACGGCTTTTCAAAGAGTTCCGATAATTTATAACCCGGTAAATGATTAAAAAAATTTATTATTAACAAATTTAATAACAATACATGATCTGCTACCGCTTGTATGGGCGTTCTACCCTCGAGAATTATTCTGGTACTACTATTTGACCCCCCGAAGAAGTCTCGAAAGAGTTCCAATGAATGATCGATTGTTGAATAATTTTAAAAAATTATAAACAAAGATTCATCTATTCATTAACGATCTGCTACCGCTTGTATGGGAGTTCTGGCCTCTAGAATTTTTTCGATGATACTATTTGACCCCCTAAACAAGTTTCCGAAGAGTTCCAACGAATAATCGATCGTGAAATAATTTTAAAAAACTATAAACAAAGATTTTTATTTTCATTCACGATCTGCTATTGCTCAGGCACGAGTTCTGGCCTCTATGATTTTTCTAATTGAACTATTTGAATCCCTGAACGGCTTTTCAAAGAGTTCCGATAATTTATAACCCGTTGAATGATTGAAAAAATTTATTATTAACAAATTTAATAACAATACATGATCTGCTACCGCTTGTATGGGAGTTCTAGCCTCAAGAATTTTTCGGATGACAGTATTTGATCCCCTGAACAAGTCTCCGAAGAGTTCCAATGAATAATCGATCGTTAAATAATTTTAAAAAATTATAAACAAAGATTTTTAATTTCATTAACGATCTGCTATTGCTCAGGCACGAGTTCTGGCCTCTATGATTTTTCTAATGAAACTATTTGAATCCCTGAACGGCTTTTCAAAGAGTTCCGATAATTTATAACCCGGTAAATGATTAAAAAAATTTATTATTAACAAATTTAATAACAATACATGATCTGCTAGCGCTTGTATGGGAGTTCTAGGCTCTAGAATTTTTCGGATGACAGTATTTGATCCCCTGAACAAGTCTCCGAAGAGTTCCAATGAATAATCGATCGTTAAATAATTTTAAAAAATTATAAACCAAGATTCATCTATTCATTAACGATCTGCTACCGCTTGTATGGGAGTTCTGGCCTCTAGAATTTTTTCGATGATACTATTTGACCCCCTAAACAAGTTTCCGAAGAGTTCCAACGAATAATCGATCGTGAAATAATTTTAAAAAATTATAAACAAAGATTTTTATTTTCATTCACGATCTGCTATTGCTCAGGCACGAGTTCTGGCCTCTATGATTTTTCTAATTAAACTATTTGGATCCCTGAACGGCTTTTCAAAGAGTTCCGATAATTTATAACCCGGTAAATGATTAAAAAAATTTATTATTAACAAATTTAATAACAATACATGATCTGCTACCGCTTGTATGGGCGTTCTACCCTCGAGAATTATTCTGGTACTACTATTTGACCCCCCGAAGAAGTCTCGAAAGAGTTCCAATGAATGATCGATTGTTGAATAATTTGAAAAAATTATAAACAAAGATTCATCTATTCATTAACGATCTGCTACCGCTTATATGGGAGTTCTAGCCTCTAAAATTTTTCTGGTACTACTATTTGACCCCTCGAAGAAGTCTCGGAAAAGTTTCAATGAATGATTAATTGTTGAATAATTTAAAAAATTTATAAACAAAGATTTGTATACTCATTCACGATCTGCTACTGCTCAGGTATGAGTTCTGGCCTCTATGATTTTTCTAATGAAACCATTTGAATCCCTGAACGGCTTCTCGAATAGTTCTGATAATTTAAAACCTGTTAAATGATTGAAAGAATTTATTTTCAACAAATTTAATGATAATACATGATCTGCTACCGCTTGTATTGGAGTTCTAGACTCTAGAATTTTTCTGATACTACTATTTGACCCCCCGAAGAAGTCTCGAAAGAGTTCCAATGAATGATCAATTGTTGAGTAATTTTGAAAAATTATAAACAAAGATTTTTCTATTCATTAACGATCTGCTACCGCTTGTATGGGAGTTCTGGCCTCTAGAATTTCTTTGATGACACTATTTGACCCCCCGAACAAGTCTCCGAACAGTTTCAATGAATAATCGTTCGTTAAATAATTTTAAAAAATTATAAACAAAGATTTTCAAATTCATTCACGATTTGCTATTGCTCAGGTAGAAGTTCTGGCCTCTATGATTTTTCTAATGAAACCATTCGAATCCCTGAACGGCTTCTCGAATAGTTCTGATAATTTACAACCTGTTAAATGATTGAATCTGCTACCGGTTATATGGGAGTTTCAGCCTCCCCAATTCTACTGGTAATATAATTTTACGCTCTCATTGAATCTCCAAAGAATTCCAATGAATGATCAATAGTTGAATAATGAAAAAAATAATTATCAAAGATTTTTTTATTCATTTACGTTTTGCTGTTTCTCAGGTATGAGTTTTAGCCTTTATGATTTGTCCAATAACACTATTCGAAATTTCTAGACGCTAAATCTCCCATACAAGCCGTAGCAGATTTTGGATTGTTATTAAATTTGTTGATAACAATTTATTCAAATTATTTAACCAGCCATAAGTTATTGGAATTCTTCGACAAATCGTTCAGAGATCCTTTTAAAAATCATAGAGACCATAATTCGTACCTGAGCAGTAGCAGATCGTGAATAAATAGCAAAATCTTTTTTTACAATTTTTTTAAATTATTTAACAATTTATTATTCATTCGAACTCTTCATAGACTTTTTCAGGGGCTCAAATAGTGTCACCAGAAAAATGTTAAAGGGTAGAACTTCCATACACGCGGTAGCAGATCATGTATTGTTATTAAATTTGTTAATAATAAATTTTTTTAATCATTTACCGGGTTATAAATTATCGGAACTCTTTGAAAAGCCGTTTAGGGATTCAAATAGTTTCATCAGAAAAATCATAGAGGCCAGAACTCGTGCCTGAGCAATAGCAGATCGTGAATGAAAATAAAAATCTTTGTTTATAATTTTTTTAAATTATTCAACAATCGATTATTCATTGGAACTCTTCAAAAACTTGTTTAGGGGGTCGAATAGTATCATCAAAAAAATTCTAGAGGCCAGAACTCCCATACAAGCGGTAGCAGATCGTTAATGAATAGATGAATCTTTGTTTATAATTTTTTTAAATTATTCAACAATTGATCATTCATTGGAACTCTTTCGAGACTTCTTCGGGGGGTCAAATAGTAGTACCAGAATAATTCTCGAGGGTAGAACTCCCATACAAGCGGTAGCAGATCATGTATTGTTATTAAATTTGTTAATAATAAATTTTTTAAATCATTTTCCGGGTTATAAATTATCGGAACTCTTTGAAAAGCCGTTTAGGGATTCAAATAGTTTCATCAGAAAAATCATAGAGGCCAGAACTCGTGCCTGAGCAATAGCAGATCGTTAATGAAAATAAAAATCTTTGTTTATAATTTTTTAAAATTATTTAACGATCGATTATTCATTGGAACTCTTCGGAGACTTGTTCAGGGGATCAAATACTGTCATCCAAAAAATTCTAGAGGCTAGAACTCCCATACAAGCGGTAGCAGATCATGTATTGTTATTGAATTTGTTAATAATAAATTTTTTCAATCATTCAACGGGTTATAAATTATCGGAACTCTTTGAAAAGCCGTTCAGGGATTCAAATAGTTTAATTAGAAAAATCATAGAGGCCAGAACTCGTGCCTGAGCAATAGCAGATCGTGAATGAAAATAAAAATCTTTGTTTATAATTTTTTAAAATTATTTCACGATCGATTATTCGTTGGAACTCTTCGGAAACTTGTTTAGGGGGTCAAATAGTATCATCGAAAAAATTCTAGAGGCCGGAACTCCCATACAAGCGGTAGCAGATCGTTAATGAATAGATGAATCTTTGTTTATAATTTTTTAAAATTATTCAACAATCGATCATTCATTGGAACTCTTTCGAGACTTCTTCGGGGGGTCAAATAGTCGTACCAGAATAATTCTCGAGGGTAGAACTCCCATACAAGCGCTAGCAGATCATGTATTGTTATTAAATTTGTTAATAATAAATTTTTTTAATCATTTACCGGGTTATAAATTATCGGAACTCTTTGAAAAGCCGTTCAGGGATTCAAATAGTTTCATTAGAAAAATCATAGAGGCCAGAACTCGTGCCTGAGCAATAGCAGATCGTTAATGAAATTAAAAATGTTTGTTTATAATTTTTTAAAATTATTTAACGATCGATTATTCATTGGAACTCTTCGGAGACTTGTTTAAGGGATCAAATAGTGTCATCCGAAAAATTCTAGAGGCTAGAACTCCCATAAGCGGTAGCAGATCGTTAATGAATAGATGAATCTTTGTTTATAATTTTTAAAAATTATTCAACAATTGATCATTCATTGGAACTCTTTTGAGACTTCTTCGGGGGGTCAAATAGTAGTACCAGAATAATTCTCGAGGCTAGAACTCCCATACAAGCGGTAGCAGATCGTTAATGAATAGATGAATCTTTGTTTATAATTTTTTTAAATTATTCAACAATCGATTATTCATTGGAACTCTTCGGAAACTTGTTTGGGGGGTCAAATAGTATCATCGAAAAAATTCTAGAGGCCAGAACTCCCATACAAGCGGTAGCAGATCGTTAATGAATAGATGAATCTTTGTTTATAATTTTTTAAAATTATTCAACAATTGATCATTCATTGGAACTCTTTCGAGACTTCTTCGGGGGGTCAAATAGTAGTACCAGAATAATTCTCGAGGGTAGAACGCCCATACAAGCGGTAGCAGATCATGTATTGTTATTAAATTTGTTAATAATAAATTTTTTAAATCATTTTCCGGGTTATAAATTATCGGAACTCTTTGAAAAGCCGTTTAGGGATTCAAATAGTTTTATCAGAAAAATCATAGAGGCCAGAACTCGTGCCTGAGCAATAGCAGATCGTTAATGAAAATAAAAATCTTTGTTTATAATTTTTTAAAATTATTTAACGATCGATTATTCATTGGAACTCTTCGGAGACTTGTTCAGGGGATCAAATACTGTCATCCAAAAAATTCTAGAGGCTAGAACTCCCATACAAGCGGTAGCAGATCATGTATTGTTATTGAATTTGTTAATAATAAATTTTTTCAATCATTCAACGGGTTATAAATTATCGGAACTCTTTGAAAAGCCGTTCAGGGATCCAAATAGTTTAATTAGAAAAATCATAGAGGCCAGAACTCGTGCCTGAGCAATAGCAGATCGTGAATGAAAATAAAAATCTTTGTTTATAATTTTTTAAAATTATTTCACGATCGATTATTCGTTGGAACTCTTCGGAAACTTGTTTAGGGGGTCAAATAGTATCATCGAAAAAATTCTAGAGGCCAGAACTCCCATACAAGCGGTAGCAGATCGTTAATGAATAGATGAATCTTTGTTTATAATTTTTAAAAATTATTCAACAATTGATCATTCATTGGAACTCTTTCGAGACTTCTTCGGGGGGTCAAATAGTAGTACCAGAATAATTCTCGAGGGTAGAACTCCCATACAAGCGGTAGCAGATCATGTATTGTTATTAAATTTGTTGATAATAAATTTTTTAAATCATTTTCCGGGTTATAAATTATCGGAACTCTTTGAAAAGCCGTTTAGGGATTTAAATAGTTTCATCAGAAAAATCATAGAGGCCAGAACTCGTGCCTGAGCAATAGCAGATCGTTAATGAAAATAAAAATCTTTGTTTATAATTTTTTAAAATTATTTAACGATCGATTATTCATTGGAACTCTTCGGAGACTTGTTCAGGGGATCAAATAATATCATCAAAAAAATTCTAGAGGCTGGAACTCCCATACAAGCGGTAGCAGATCGTTAATGAATAGATGAATCTTTGTTTATAATTTTTTAAAATTATTCAACAATTGATCATTCATTGGAACTCTTTCGAGACTTCTTCGGGGGGTCAAATAGTAGTACCAGAATAATTCTCGAGGGTAGAACTCCCATACAAGCGGTAGCAGATCATGTATTGTTATTAAATTTGTTAATAATAAATTTTTTTAATCATTCACCGGGTTATAAATTATCGGAACTCTTTGAAAAGCCGTTCAGGGATTCAAATAGTTTCATTAGAAAAATCATAGAGGCCAGAACTCGTGCCTGAGCAATAGCAGATCGTTAATGAAAATAAAAATCTTTGTTTATAATTTTTTAAAATTATTTAACGATCGATTATTCATTGGAACTCTTCGGAGACTTGTTCAGGGGATCAAATACTGTCATCCGTAAAATTCTAGAGGCTAGAACTCCCATACAAGCGGTAGCAGATCATGTATTGTTATTAATATTGTTAATAATAATTTTTTTTAATCATTTACCGGGTTATAAATTATCGGAACTCTTTGAAAAGCCGTTCAGGGATTCAATTAGTTCCATTAGAAAAATCATAGAGGCCAGAACTCGTGCCTGAGCAATAGCAGATCGTAAATGAAAATAAAAATCTTTGTTTATAATTTTTTAGAATCATTTAACGATCGATTATTCATTGGAACTCTTCGGAGGCTTGTTCAGGGGATCAAATAGTGTCATCCAAAAAATTCTAGAGGCTAGAACTCCCATACAAGCGGTAGCAGATCGTTAATGAATAGATGAATCTTTGTTTATAATTTTTTAAAATTATTCAACAATTGATCATTCATTGGAACTCTTTCGAGACTTCTTCGGGGGGTCAAATAGTAGTACCAGAATAATTCTAGAGGCTAGAACTCCAATACAAGCGGTAGCAGATCATGTATTGTTATTAAATTTGTTAATAATAAATTTTTTCAATCATTCAACGGGCTATTAATTATCGGAACTCTTTGAAAAGCCGTTCAGGGACTCGAATAGTGTAATTAGAAAAATCATAGAGGCCAGAACTCGTGCCTGAGCAATAGCAGATCGTGAATGAAATTAAAAATCTTTGTTTATAATTTTTTTAAATTATTTAACGATCGATTTATCATTGGAACTCTTCGGGGACTTGTTTAAGGGGTCAAATAGTGTCATCGAAAAAATTGTGAAGGCTAGAACTCCCATACAAGCGTTAACAGCTCATATATTATTTCTCAATTTGTTGATAATAATTTTTTTTTCATTATTTTACCGGCTTTAAATTTTCAGATCTCTCCACAAAATTGTTTAGGCATCCAAATTGTCTAATCAGAAAAATCATAGGGGCCAGAACTGTTATTTAAGCAATAGTAATATTCCCATCGAGTACAAAAAAAATAAAAATAATTATTTTTTTGTTAAATAAATTTTTTATTGTTTAGAACTATTCATAGAACTGTACAACCCATCGAAATACATAAGTTCCAATAGAAAAAAAATTAAAAACACCGATCTGCTGAGCGAGTTCACGCGAAGTTAGCAGATCATTTTTTCAATTCTGGTTTTTTCACATTAAATAATGAGAACTATTGTTCTAATCTATCAGGAACTATAGAACTATGTTGGATGCAAATAGAACTCCAATTAATTTTTGATCTGCTAGGATTTGATCTGCTAACTTCACACACATGGTATATTCCGTGCTTGCAACTGAGGCACAAAGAATAAGAGAGAGAGGGCGGGGAGGGAGGGAGGGAGGGAGGGAGGGAGGGAGAGAGAGAGAGAGAGAGAGAGAGAGAGAGAGAGAGAGAGAGAGAGAGAGAGAGAGAGAGATGTGGATAATGAGACCAAGTAGGGAAACGACTCGGCGATAATTAATAACGTGTACTCCACACGCTTTTTCCTCTCTCTCTCTCTCTCTCTCTCTCTCTCTCTCTCTCTCTTTGTTTCTCACTTAATCTCTCTCTCTCTCTCTCTCTCTCTCTCTCTTGTGTGCTACAATGGAAAAGCTTGGCTCGTTTCTCGCTACGGTTCTAATGTTGCAAAAGCTCTTGTATCTTTGAAATAGATCACAGCGAGAGAGGCACATAAGGGACTCTTCTACCTCGTTAGCTTTTGTAATCGAAAGCTCGTCAACAACGGATTATTCAGCTTTGTTATTCTCAAGAGAGCGAAAAAATAGTACTTATGCGAATTTTTTTTCTTCTTTTATAAATTATATGCTTGTAGACCAGTTGGTTATTTTTAAAAGTAACACCTTAGGGCCATTCGTCAATGTTTTTTTCATGTAACAAAATCTTTTACTTTTTTTAACTTTTAATTTTTAATTGAATAACTTTTTTTTAATTCTAATTGGGTTCTAATTTTGCGTTCCATTTTTTTTTTTTTGCGATTTTCAAACTCCTCTAATTTCTACAAAAATTTAATCATCAGGATGAACTAAGTGACATTCTCTGACCTTAGCTACTTTGAGGTTTTTGAAATTTTAATGTTTTAGAAAATGAAGCCAAAATTGAGCAAACATTTTTTTGATGAAAATTCATTCCAATTTTGATTTTTCGGAAAAATTATTTTTTGACTCGTGTTCAGCAAGGAAAATTCATTTTTATAGGGTCCTAAAAAAATTAAATCATAATTTTTTTACTTTTATTTTCGAAAAAATTAAATCTTTTCACTAAAATGACTGTAATTTATTTTCTAGATAAAATTTCGATTTCCCTCATAGCTTATTCTCTCCGTTTAAGATTTTTAATGTTCAACCATCGATTTTTGCAAATTTTTGAAAGAAATTTCTGAATCAGTCAATCTATAGTAAAATTACGAGCTCTTGAAATTTCGCTATTTAGAGATTTCCAAAAAGTTGCCCGAAAAATAAGCAGAAAGAAAATAGTAATCACGCAAGATTGAAGTTTTTGTCGAAAAAAAAAACTCATGAAAAAAGCAAAGAAAAAAAAGCAAAAATATTATTTGTTGTTAATTGTAGAAACAATTGAACATCTTGAGGGTCATCGGAAAGAAATAATTTTTTCAATTCCGAAATACGTAAAAAACCACCAAAAAGCTTCAAAAATATTCATTATATCGATTCCAGCATAATTACTATTTTTTATTGCGCGTTGTTATTCCAACTGCCCCCTTAATAGTGCAACACCTTAGTCAGATGCAACGTGCATCCAACGACCCCGCACCATTTACCGCTAGAATAGTTCACATTTGTGAAATTTCGCCAATGTTACGGGGGCAGCAATACAAGAGGGTGTTATGATAACTTATAAGGGAGCTTTGCCCGTACAGTCCTAGCCAAAAATTTTATCTGATTGAAATTTCCGTACTTCGTGATTTTTTTAAGAATTTTCTCTCTATTTATAAATATCATAAAAAACATTCCGAAATACAAACAAAAAACTGCCAATTTTGAATATGTCTTTGCATACAGGTTTATCATTAGCTTCGAAAAGTAGGTCAAAAAATTCATAAATGCAGCTATTCTAAAAACTGGAATGTCAAAATAGAGAAAATTCTAAAAAAAATTCATATGCATTCAGAAAATTTTTCGCATTTGATTTGTTTAAGAAAAAAAAAAAACTTGTGGAAAAATCGTTGAATAATTATTTGTTTAAACAATTTATTAATAACTTTTGAGCAATATTATTATTGATAATTGTTGTTTATGACATGCCAAATGTTGCTAAATTTTTTTAAATTTTTATTTCATCACGAAGTACGGAAATTTCAATGAGATAACATTTTTTGTTGGGACGGTAGGGGCAAAGCATCCTTAAGGTTAGAATGCACATTTGCCCTCTCTCTCTCTCTCTGTCTCGCACACAGTGTTTACCAGCGCGCGAACGCAAAAGCCAAGCAAAGATACTCCGAGCAAAACAAGAGGGCTTCATCGTTATGAGAACATATATATATATATATATATAGATGTATGTATACTTGTGGACAGCGAACATGGGAAGGTCGTAACGAGCTAGAGACAGAATAAGAGAGCTCGCCGTATAACTTTGTAATGGGGTTTATCATACTTTGCCTTTTCAACGACCTCATGTTACCGCGGGCATAACAAAACGCATTTCGGACGATTCCACGCGCCGTCGTATAACCAATTTGCATACTGAAAACTTTTCTCGTAAACATTTTGAAGACGCCTCGCCTTTTACGTTATCCTACGTCTCTTTCCCTCGACCGATCATATATATTATATATATTCCACTCGCGCCCTCTCTCGGTCGAGCGTAGAATCGCCATCTTGAACTGTTTTACGCGGACAACGTCTGTCGCCGGAAGATAAAATGTTTTTTTTCATTTCCTCGTTCCCTTTTATTTTCCTCACGCGCGAGATCCGACTCTCTTCATCCTAAGAAGAGAATTTTATAGCTCGCGCGACGGAATGTTTTCGTCACGGAAAACGAATCGAGAAATGCAAACTAAAGCAATTCGAATGGGGGGAAGCGATGCAAAGAAAAATGTTGACGGTATAAGACGCCACGTTTGGTGGAAGAAAAATGACGAATTTTTACACGTCTTTTCGTATATATTCATCATGTCATATCGTATTTACACGCATATGATATTGGTTGATTTAGAATTTTGTAAAATTTGTCACAAAAAAAATGCGTTCACTCACCGGTTTGTCGGCGAGAAGCGTCCTCCCGCTCGTCCCTCTTTTTTCCTCATTTCTTCTCCGAATGCCGCGTTGATATGAATTTTCTTTCAACTGCAATGTTCGTTGGCTTCCCGTTGAAGTATCTCATGACACGAAGGATTTTTCTCTCTTCCGCCATCCGTTTTTTTCGTCCCTTTTTTTCGTCGACGAGGTAATCGAGACACGATTCTCTCCACGCTTTATCGAGAATACGTCAGTGACAGAGAGCGTCGCGCGTGTAACTGACAAGCACGCCGCGACGCGCGGGGGACATTTGGCGCGCGACCGGAAGCGGATAATTCTCTAACCGGAAATGAAGGGAAAAATAGCGCGTTACCGATTATATTCAAATGGCCGAACGAAATATTGATATCTTTTTGGCAATTGCGATCCACGAAATGATTCGTAGGTTGAGAAAAATGTTGGTTTACGATATAAACACAAAAATATTGAGTTATTGGAATATTTAACGCACGGTTATACCGGAAGTTCCAAGTAAAAGCGCCTTTATTCGAATCTTCGAGGGAAAATTAAATGTTGCGGCATTTGAGAACCGCGAAATTCTTCATGGCGCAAGAAATTGTTAATCTAATTGTCTTTGATAATAATTTGATTTAATGTTTTCGTAAGTTTTCTCAAGATTTTTACACTGGAATGTCAAAGCAAAGTCTCGAATTGACAAAAATATCACTTAATTTGTTATGATTGTTAAAATTCCCTATGGGATGGAAAATTTGTGACTGCTTTTACAAATTTTATCAAATTTCGAGCTACTGAAGTAAAATGTGTACAGATTATTTAGACGATGAAATTGTTTGATATTAAATATCCCAATAACTGGTCAAGAGCAGAGATGGGCAAATTTGCAATTACCGATTACTTTGAGCATTTTTAGTAAATTTAATTTAATTGCTCGAAGTAATTAATTAAATTTAATTGAATAAAAATGCTCAAATGGGCAATTAATTTTAATTTAATTAAAATGCTCGAAGTAATGGGCAATTAAACTGGTCAAGAGACATTCGAAAATTATAAATGAAAAAAAAAAAAAACATTCACACTTTCGAGCATTTGAATTTTCATTGCCCATCGCGAAATCACGCGCTTAACGAGGATAATAATTACCAATAATATTTACATTGAAAACTTTCTGCGACTGGGTGTTTGGTTTTCTTTTCCTCTTTTTTTCTTCAATTTCTCTGTACAATCGACTCGTCGCGCGACGATCGTTTACACATTTATAATATTCTATCTACATACAAACCGCCGTTAATTCGTACCAAAAAGAAAAAAAAAGAAAAAAAGAACTCATAGCACTGAAAAGCGCCACGTGCTGCTTTCTCGGCTTTACAAACAATGTATCGTGCGTCTCTGGCGCAAACTGCGAGACTGAACGAAACAAAACAAGAGAAAAAAAAATATTGAATTAAATTCTTGGCGAAAATGTATAAAAGAAAGAAAAATCTTGCGAGATACATGACGCAGGTACATCGAGTGTGCATGAGCTCTGGCCAAAGTAAACAATAATATTAATAATAATGACAGTATATCGATAAAATAACGAAAAAAAAAATTAAAAATCGAGGTTCTTCACTCTCGTGAACGAAAGCTCTCGCATATTTCGCACAATCATCGTTATTATCTTCGAAACCCTTTATCAATCATATCGCGAAATCTAAATTTCACCAAAACGGCGACTATCTTTTTTTTTTTGGTTTTCATCTTCACACGTCAATTCGCGTTACGAATACAATCAATTCCTGGCGTTTGTTTCGCTTTCTTTTCCTAACGGAAAGCGTCTAATCAACGACTAAGAGAAAGAGACTCGTGTGTACAAAGTTTTTTTTTTGTTCTGAATTCGGGAATTCTTTTTTTTTGTTCATTCTCATTTAAGGGAGCGAGATATATAGTATATATATATAATATTGGAAAATTCGCATAAATGCGCGATACTTTCATATAACGGCGAAAACTCTCGTCGTCTGGAAAACCGCGGGGATGGGGGTCGGGGGCGGGGGCAGGGGCGGCTTCGAGGTGTGAGATCGATGAACAACGGTGGCGAGATGAAAATTTCAAAACAAAGTAATTTTTTTTTTATTAATTTGTACGGTCAATTCATATGAAATTACTGTGTGCTAATTAGTTGTTACAGTTACGAACAGTGGCGATTTTTCTTCTATTTTTTTTTTTTTAGCTTTCTTTTTTTTTCTCTTGTTCATCGCGAACGATTTTTCCACAAAATTTCTTTTTGCCTCGTTGATCGTTTTGCATCGTCGATTTATTATTAAGCTTCGTTTTTTTTCTTTCATTTTCTTCTTTCGCTCGTTCTCTTTCTCGCTCGCTCGCTCTCTCTCTCTCTCTCTCTCTCTCTCTCTCTCTCTCTCTCGCTCTCTCTCTCTCTCTCTCTCTTTACGTAATTCAGTCGCAAGTTGGGGGGAAGGGGGGGGGCTTGGGGCGCTAACTACACAAACGAGGAACATGTATAATAAATATGGACTAACAATCGGTACTTATAATAGTACAGAGTAGAGAATGCAGTGTACATATAGTTTAGCAGCAGCATCAGCAGACATGTTTTCCTATTTAAGGGCAACATCATTCATTCCTTCCTGTTGTTGTTTTTTGTTATTTTCGTTTTTAATCTCTTATCATAATTATTTATTTTTGTTGTTGTTGTTGTTGTTGTCTTCCTCAATACTAATACTCCGGTAACGAATTAACCAGCAGCGATTATAGTATCTTAATAAAGAATTCGTCTCATTCATCCGGTTATACAATAATCCCTACGACGTGTCTCAGTTCCTCTCGCGCCCTTTTTTTTTGTTCGTCTCTCGTTTTTCTTCTTCGCATACTATAAAAAGAAAAAAAAAAAAACGAGAAAAATCTGGCGTATCCTCGTTTCCCCATTCAATTGCATACGGAACTTCTCAAAGTCAGAACGGCGGCGGATTCGTCGTTTATGCGGTTTTTTTTTCATTACTCCTCTCTCTCTCTTGTATGCGTCAATTTCGTTTTTTTTTCCTCATTCCTCTCGCTCACTCGGATTCTCTCGAATTTTCTCTCACTCGGAGATTGCTTACTTTGTTTTTTTTTTTTCGTTTTCCCATTTTTTCTCGGCCATTGTTCATAAACACTAACAATAGACTCTTTTCAAAATGTCCAACAATCCCTATTAACATCCATTAGCTATTCACAAACTTTCGACACCATTTTCTCCATCTCGACGTCCGTGTCGATGTCATGATGAAGGTGATGATTACTCGCACTCGCGTTACTCGAGGATTGTTGCGCAATTACGTTAACCGTACTATCGACACTCTCGCTCGTCGCCGTCGTCGTCGTCGTTAGACCAACCGTCGACGGAGGTGGTGAACTCGGCGTCACCGATATCGTCGATAATTCTAACGGTGAACCGGGCGATGGCAGAGGCTCAACGAGATCCTCGAGACCCTCCGGCGTTGGCAGTTTGTTGAGCTCTTCTCTCAGTAACCTGTAGTGCCTCTGTTAGGAATTTGAAAAAAAAAAAATTTTGAAAATTCCAGATACCGATTTCGAGTTGCAGCCCTCGAGCGATTCTCGATCAAGGTTGGGCACATTTGTAATTAAGGATGTTGAGTCCCAAATCGCAAATGATGAGAAAATTCTGAAAAGGGCCGGATAAGCATGTGAAATCTGCCCCCAGCGATTTTTAAAATTCCACATGGCTGATCGATTTCTAATTTAGAACAAACATTTTCCTGAAAATTTCAAATTTTTAATCCAAAAAAGGACGACATAATTTTAAAAAAACGTGTTTTTCAGTATTTATTTATTGTAACTATTCTACTGAATATTTTTTGATAACAATTATCGATAAAAGACGTTAAAAAGTAATTTTTTAATAAGTTATTAATTATTACTTTAAAAAAAAAAAAAAAATTGTCGCTGTATTTAAATATGTTCCTCTCGGGCGTCAATCACGAATTTTTCACAGAAAACTTCTTTCTTGCTCTTCTTAATACAGTAAAATTTTCCGCCTGATCCATTTGGTGCAACATAGTAAAAAAAAAATCGATTTTTTTCACATTTTCTTCGAACATTATTTACTATTTACTTGTAAAATATTTTTTTTCATTAAAAAATATATGAAAAATCTGATATTATTTCTCCATACTATTAGGGATAATTATTCAGTAATATAAAAAAACAAAAATTTTAATTTTATAATTTATGTTATATTTATATTGCTAAACAAAAGTTATTATCAATTATTTATATTGAAGAAAATAATATCATATAAAGATATCGATTTTTCTTTAATGCAAGTGCGCTTACCATTAGCACAATCACGAAGATACCGTTTAATGCCAGAGATTTTATTCGTACTTGGCTGATGATGAATGAAACAACGGTATGTTTTTGAGCTAATCAGCCGAGATTTTACTCGTAGTTTTATAATATTTAGTGTGATTTTTACATACTGAAGAGTGAAGACGGTACACCCAGAAAAAAAGATCTAGTACATTTAATTAAATCCTAAACAAGCCAAATAATTTTTTTTAGTTGTAGGCCTCTATACTTTTCAATGATTTTTTTTTAATATACCTATTAGGAAATATATTGCGATCTAATAAATTTTTATTTAATATGAACAAATATTTTTTCAAACTGTGCAAATATGTATTTGAATGAAACAATTTTTTTTAACATTGCAACTATTTCTTTCTCACGCACGATATTGGGCTACAATACATAATAAGATCTGCCAAGATAATAAGTCGTTTATTTGCAGATGAAAGAGTCAATGCTATAGTGAATGAAAATGGCGACGAAGGTTAACGGACGTTTTTTAAAACAATTTTTACAAATAATTTCTCATATTGTACCCTAGTAACCATCTCGACCAAGTCTTGCGCCAAATTTAATCAAGATAGGTATTTATATTTATTTACAGTCTTGGACTCATCTTGAGAAAGATTGCTAATTATAGGGTAACTAGGTAATTTCATTTCATTACTTGTATTAAAGAAAAATCGATATCTCTATATGAAATTATTTTATTCAATATAAATAATTGATAAGAACTTTTGTTGAGCAATATTAATATGATAACATAATTTATAAAATTAAAAATTTTGTTTTTATTATATTACTGAAAAATTTCCCTAATAGTATGGAGAAATAATATCATATTTTTTATATATTTTGAAATGAAAAAAAAATATTTTATTAGTAAATACTAAATATTATTCGAAGAAAATGTGAAAAAAAATCTGAGATTTTCAGGAAAATGTTTTTTTCCAATTAAAAATTAATCAGCCATGTGGAATTTTGGAAGTCGCTGGAGGCAGATTTCACATGCATATCCGGCTATACCCTTTATAATTAAGCATGTTGAGTCCCAAATCGCAAATGATGAGAAAATTCTGAAAATTTTGTATGTTTTTGAATGAAGTATTTAAGAGGTCGTGTAAAAATTTCACGACGATTAGGAAGCTCGTTATCGAACAATTGACATTAACAAATCAAATTAAATTAAATGTAGTCTTATGGAAAATGATGTAACTTTGCGATAAGTTTTTTTTTGACCTCTCAACTTTTTAATATCTACAATACATTGAAATCAACGGAAACAAAACGAAGTTTATTGATAAATATTTTTTTTTTGTTTAAAAATTGTTCTTAACAAAATGTTAATATTTTAATAACGAGCTTCCTAATCGTCGTGAAATGAAAGAAAGTTTTTAAAAATGTGGGAACGCCCCATATATATACCCAATGTTGCCACATTGGATTAATTTGTTTTACACAAATAGCTTGAAGGATAATGATTTTTGAATGCAATTTTATGAGAAACGCTTGAGGCGCTCGGATCAACCGCAAAATAATTAACTGAAAAGTAACCAAGAAAAATGAGTTTGTAACATGCATATTGTTCATTGGAAATAATTAAGTGATAGCTTTAGGTTATACAAATTTTCCGATATCGGGCTACATTTTATTTTGCTTTGTTTATTTAGGCACAAACCTAAATAAACCTAAATAATGAAGTGATAGCTTTAGGTTATACAAATTTTCCGATATCGGGCTACATTTTTTTATACACATAATTTAAAACTTCCTATGTTAGGCAAACTCATCAAGAGCAAATAAATAAAGTTAGAAGAATCATTACTGGATTACTGTACCGATGTCATTTTTGATTAGTACTTTTGCGTCCTCATAATTTTTTCAACCCGTACCTCACGAATCTACTTTTGTGTATGAAATGCCAAAGGGATGATCTTTGTTTTAGAAATAGTTCAAAAGTCATAAAAACTAAAGTAATTTAGTGAAGTAAATGAAAAAATAATTGGCCAATTATTTTGCTGAATTAAATTCGTTTCAAATTTCTAACGTGTCGTAGTAAACCATCCTCAAAAGGTAACATTGAAATGTTTGAAGCGCTTCTGTATTTTTAAAAACATCAAGTTCTGCGAGCATCGATTATAGGCAATTGAATTACTTTGAGCATCAATTACAAGTAATTCCATTACTTCCTAGCATCAATTACAAGTAATTGTATGTTATGCTTCTGAATTACATGTAATTAAAATACATTCGGTAATCGATGACCAAAATAATTTGCAATTTAATCCAATTCAGTTACATGGCTCAAAATGATATGTAATCAAATATGTAATTTAATTGAAATAATTGATGCTGCCCAACTCTGTTCTCAATATTAATTATTCTCGTCACTTGGCGCATTCTGGCAAAGTAATGAAATCGATAATTGCAAAATTACGAAATTACGAACGCAATGACTTTCTGCAAATTTCAAATATTTAATTTTCAATTATACCCCTTAAATGATTCTTTTAGAACTCAAGCTGACTATTCTTGGCGAATTTAGGCAAAAAAGTTGAGATCAACAATTACAAATAAATAAATAAATAAATACTCGATAAAGATAGGAAAATTTGAAAAAATCTTTACCCTCAGAGCCAAAGCATTGAGAGAGATGTTTCGCGATGATCGACGATCCGATCCGCGCAACTCCATGTCCATTATCCAACCTTGCAGTTGGGCTATTATTTCGTGTCGCTTGATCCAGAAATGAGTGTGTATTACCTGCAAAAGCGAAAAATTTAATTTAATTTAATTTAATTTAATTTGCCCATTGATTTATTTTTCAATATTAATTTTTTTTTGTTTCAAATGCATTTTTTTTTCAAGAACTATGACTTTAGTCTTGTCGCGTACCTCCTTAAAACAGGGGCAGGGATTTTTTATTTGGTCGAGCATTGCCCATTTTACAGTAGCCTGGCAAATATTGGCGTTGTACTCTTGACTAGATTGAGCTCCGGTCGGCGTTCCCCGTGATCTCTCGTAGCCCGGCTCGTTGAAGTAAGGCTCCGGCACCAAGATCAACGACTGTATGGATACTAAAACCTGCAAGCAAAATAACATAAGCATAAATACATGGAGCTCTGAGTCTTCATCGCAGGGATATATTTTTTAATAAATTTAAGGAGTTATAGCAAAGTCAGGATATTCAGAAAATCGTTTTTTTTTTAATCTCATTTTCGTCATGTACATGGGGCGTCCCTTCCCAAATCGGACAGTTTGAAACACTTTTTTATTTATTTCCTCAATTTTTTTATGTTTTTTAGTACCCATCACAAGACCCTTCCTGTTCAATTTTGAAAATTTTTTGATTACCCGTTCAAAAGATGTTAGATGAACAAAAAAACGCTCTTTTCGAAAAAAAAACGAAAAAAAATAGTAGCTATTGAGATCCCACGATCGGACTAGTCTTAAAAATTGGTGAATAGATAGATGCTTAGAAAAAGTTTTTCTTTTAAATCAAAAATGACACTCACTTTTAAAAACACGATTTAAAGTTTAAAACTCAAAAAACTCATTCAAAAACACGTCGAATATTTTTGTTGTATTTTTTTCTGAAAAAACCATTAGAAAAACAAAAATGATGAAAAAAAAACTTCCAAAATACAAAAAAAAAGAGCGGTTTTTTTGTTAATTCTGAACGGGTGATCAAAAAAATCTCAAAATTTAACAGGAAGGGTCTTTTGATGAGTACTAAAAAATACAAAAAAATTGAGGAAATAAAAAAAAAAGTTTTCAAACTGTCCGATTTGGGATGGAACACCCCACATACACTACCGGCGAAAAGATTCCGGAAAAAAACTTCAAAAAAGGTCTGGCACGTTTATTTTATGCTATTTCTCCGGAAGTCAACGTAGACTAATTTAACAAGTGGCCTTTCAAAGGGGAAGGATTCGGCTTCATTTGCTGATTTTTTAATTATTTCTACAATTTGTTTTTAGATTTGAACTCTATTTTGAAAACAGCTGTTTTTCGCCCTCGCTTCAGGTGCACCCATCTTCCAGAGGAATTTTTTTAAATACATTTTTACGATTAGATTCATAAAGAGGAAAGTTAGAGCTTCAATTTTAATTTTTTTTCAACATTGAGCGATTTTTTTTTCCAAAGTTATTCTGTTTTTTGTGAAAAGAGAGGAAATTTAAAAAATCCCGTATAACACGAAAACAAAGAGGATTCATGAAAAACTTCAAGATAGCAAAAAGTTGCGTCTGTTTTCGTCGACTTCAGAGGAATTTTTTCAGATTTTTTGTCCCAAAATTTTTTCATCTCATTTTCGGGGTCGAAGCTCGGATCATTCAATTACCATAACTCGAAAACTATGGGATTATTGATAAAATTTCAAGCGGAGAAAATACTTTATTATCCCATTTTCAACACATTGGATTTTTTTTCAAATTTTTTTCCCTAAATTTTTTTCCAGCCTCAACAGGAGTAAACAAAATTTTGAAAAAAAAATTTGAAAAAATTCCTCTAAACTCAACCAAAACAGACGCAGCTTTTTGCTATCTTGAAGTTTTTTATGAATCCTCTTTGTTTTGGTGTTATACAATATTTTTTTTAATTTCCTCTTTTTCACAAAAAACAGAATAACTTTGGAAAAAGAAAAGTTTTTAAAAAAAGGAAATTTAAGCTCAAACTTTCCCCTTTATGAATTCGCCGGTAGTGTATAATTACGTATATGCGCAGAAAAAAATCGCCTTTTTCGGCCTCCTGACTGCGTATAACCCGTTAATTTTCTTCACCGAGAAAAATTAAAAAAATGTACCTGAAGAAAACTACTCGTGTGAGCGTTCCATTTTTCCTCGGGTCGACCGTGCCACGTGTTCAATACGCTGAGGCAAACTTTGCCGTCGTTGTAGAGATTCGGATTGAAGCGAACCGAGTGACGTCCCGTTGTCTCGAGATTGATCATCATCGGACTGTTTGGATATTCCGGTGGGAAGTAAACGTCGAATTCGAAGCAACCGTTGGCGTAGGGTGTCTCAGCAGGTCCGGTTATCAGCACCTACGATTCACGAGAAAAATAAAATCATCCATATTCGCAATCGCGCACTGTATTTGCAATTAAATTCAATGCGATACCTTCATAATGTCGAGCCGATCAGCGTCGCATCTCACGAATACGCTACTGCTGTAGGAAAGTGGCAGAGCGTGGGAGAGAGTAACCGCCTCCTGAGCGAGTCTCTTGACCCTCGCAGGATGACTTCTGTCGCCGGCGGTTCTCATATTCGATTCGAAGTGATAGGAAACGGCGAATTTGTAACCACCACCCTCGATACTGTCGGCTATGATCTCAAAGGTATCTGTTGGTAATAAAAATCATATTTATTAAACCATCTCCAGTTATTTTAATTTAAAATTCAAATTTTCCTCAACAACTTTATTCGTTTCTCCAAGGAAAGCTTCGTTTTCTCATCAGTTTTTGATGTGGCGACAGTTTATTTTTAATTTTACACGCGAATGAGCTTATTTTCGAGCCAAAACTCCGAGTTTTCTACCAAACATCAATAACTTGTTTTCCATTTCACCGAAATTTTCAGATTTTCGATACACTGAGAGAAAAAAATACTAGAACCAATGAAATAAAGTTTTCAAGGCAGCAAATAATTTTTTTCATTATTTGCCAAAACATATTAGATTGGTTCCCTTATATATTTACTTGGTTCATTTTTTTCAGTCAATTAAATAAATTTCTGTTTCAATAAACGAATTTACTTGAATCTAACAATATGTTATCAATTATATGTAATATGTTGTTTGAATCAAGAACACATTTTATCATTCAAAACATGCATGTCTTTTAATACAGGAAGCACTGAGAAAAAAAATGTGTTGAATCAACAAATTAATTAGTGCAATCAACAGGATAAAATGATTGATTCAATCAAATGCGTGTTTATTAATTGTTGCTAAACATTTTATAAAAAATATATAGCCCTTGACAAATAATTTAATATTCATAGTTTAGTGACCCCAAAAAGAGATAAATAAAAAAAAAAGACAAATCTGCGCCAATTCTCCGATCTAATTTCTCTGTCCGACCGAGATTCAAACGCTGGACCCTACCTACCATCATACCTATCCTACCTAACTACCTAACACGCTACCTATTACGCTATCGACTACTACTATGCACTTGAAAAAAGTTAGGAGTTGTGAAGATTCGAATATAAGAAAACATTTAAAAAACCAGTTTTTAAATTTTTAACAACTTATGTATAATATTAAAGTATACTATATAAATGATAGTTCTTTGCTTGAAGGAAATAAAAATGTCATCATTACAAACAAATATTCTATTGGAATAAAATAATGTGTTATTTATTTTACTACAGCTTCTTTCAAAATAATCACAATCAATTTTATATCTAATAAATTTTGAAAATACTACAGAAATATTTTTAGAAGTAAAATAATGATAAATTTATTGCCAAGAAATCATTTTGTTAAAAAAAAATAATTTCGTATTGAAGTCATTTTTTAGATCCAAATAATCTCATGTTTATGATGCGATCAATGTAATTAATCCAATGAATACAAATTTAATCAAATCTATCATGCATTTAATTGTTACTATTAAATAAGAGTTTAATATAATGGAGTAATAGATTCGTGAAAATATTTTTTTAAAATGAAGAGTGATTTTCTTGGTGCAACAAATAAATAATCGAATTGATACTTTCATTTAATAAATAAATTCATGTTCTCAAATTCAGTAATTTTTTTCTCTCAGTGTACATGAAGTACGAAAAAAACGCGTAATTCGTGTTCGTGGTGAGCAAAAAAAAAATTGATATCTCACCGAACTGCAATCTCTTCATGACTTCCAAGTAGCGTTGCTCGACCGACCGAAGCGTCAGGTCAGCGCCAGTTGGACTCGGACCGGCGTGTTCCTCGCCAATGACATTGAGCCTGGACGTGGCGTTTTGTACGATATTAGCGCTGTCCTGTATATCAGGAATGAGAGTAGCCAGACCCTCGTCCTGTTCCGTGTCATCGGGATATTTCGTGACGTTTCGCGATTTATTGCCGCGCGTTCTATTGATCTTGTAGACATAAGCGTCGACGCATATTCTCATTGTGTAGAGTAACGATACGATGGAAGCGTCGCTCGACCTTCCGCTGCGTGGCATGAGCAACGGCGCCAATTGGCTCGACAGTGCCATCGCTCTCAGAAGTTGCAGTATCGCACGATAAAGCGGTATGTGTCTCGCCATATCGAGAACCGAGTCGTTTCTCAGATAAGACGAGAGTGCGGGTAACAGACAAGACCTTGCGAGAAGGTCGGTAAACGATTGGGGCAAATCTCTCTGGGGTTGTCCACCTGGTCCGACGTAACTCGCCAATACTTGAAGCAACACCGTGACGTGTTCTTCCTCGGAACGTTGACGCAACAAGGCCTGCTCGACGTTCCACGATTGTTGAGTCGAACCGGTACCAAAACCAGTGCCTTTGGCCCAATAAAGATGCGACTTGTCGTCACTTCGGCCACCGGCTTGGCCCAAAACACGCTGATCACCTGCCTCGTTCTGTCCCGTCTGATGTGTGAATATAGCGAGACAATTGAGCAAAAGCAGAACAGCGCCGACCTCGATCGTCGTTCGTCGCAACAACAATCCGTCGTCGGTGGTCGGTGGCGTTGCCTCGAGCAATTGTTTCAACACTTGAAACGGCAGTGTCGGCAATGACGAGGCGAGACTCGACGTCAATACGTCACCGCCGTCACCGTCGTCCGTGACGCCCAACGCGAGGCGCAACATGCACTGCGCCTGTTTGCGATCCTTCAGCAGAACTTCCGCGTAACCGGGCAAACGTAGAAACAGTCCAAACGCCGCGAGTGAATGCAACGGCACGTGCGGCGTCGGTGGTGTCGCACGTGGTGAATTCGACGTTCCGGCCTCCACGAGGTCAACGTACGTGTCATCGCTGACCTCGACTTTCACCCAATCAGCGTCCGGCTGCTCCGGCGATGATGATTTTTCCATGAACGAAGGTGGTCTTCCTGAATCCGGATAAACGAGCGGCAAATGTTTCGCCAATACAGCGAGACCACCGCCAGCACTGAATACACTCAAAGCGCTCTCGATGCTTCGATAATTCGACAATTCACTGTCGTTCAACTTTGGCGCTTCTTCTGGTGTAAATGAAAAAAAAACAATGTTTTAGTTGTGATTGAGTTAGAACTTTTTTTAAATCTTTTTGTGGAGGAAATTCAGGGCTGCCAGCGTTTCAGAGGGTCAAAAATAGTAGAATAGTTACTTAATAGGGACAAAATAGTAACATTTTCCCAAACAATTCAGAAACTTTTGTGAAAGCTAGTCATATTTTTTTTCAACATTTCAGAGCTCATTTGCAGTATTTTCATGAGAAATTTTTAGGATATGGGAAGTAAATGTAAGACAAGATAAAGCAACTTGAAAGTAACTTTTTTTCTTTTTCCTTCAAATTCGTCATTTTAGTGATACCATATGAAAGAAAATTTATTGTACGACATATTTACCATAGATTGATAACAATCCAAGGCCAAACTAAATCCGGCACACCATTCACACCGTGTTCTTTTTGAATTGCCTTTTTTAAAGAGGTGCTTCTACTCATCAATACGAACAACTTTTTCTATGGGGACTCCTCTGAAATAGTGAAAAAAATTTCAGAGGAATCCCCATAAAAAAAGTTGTTCGTATTGATGGGTAGAACCACCCATGTCTTTAAAAAAAGGCATATAAAAAAAACACGGTGTATTGAAATACATATTTTTTAGTTTTTCCTTGCTTTTTCTCATGAAGACATTTTTTTGACAAAAACTCTGCATGACTTGCAATCAGCGGTGAATTTCCCATCGAAATAACGTTTGAAAACGATACTAATAAAAATTAAAAATTTTACTTATTTTTGGGCGACTTTACTTCGATTTGACCGATTCCAAAATTTCTCTTTCGTACTTAAAAGCTGCGACTAAACTTAGAGAATGCGATAACTTAATATAATAATGCCGATAACTTAATTTTGGTAAAAACGAGAGCACTTTGAAAATCGCCGAAAAAAATGGAACGGCCTTGAAAAATTTGCAAAAATCGATGATCAAAGTTTAAAAATCTGCCAAGAATTGAAAAATTATCCGATTTGGATGAAACAAGCGGCATTTTGAAGCTTCGACGATCCCGAAAAGAATGAGTTTAAGAGAAAACCAGAATTTTATCTAGAAAAAAAGCTACAGTCATTTTAATGAACAGATCCAACTTTGGCCAAAATGCGAAAAAAATATTTTTTTTCTTTTTAAACCTTATATGGACGTATTTTTTCCCCTTGAACACGAATTTACCAATCGTTTACCAAAAAAAAACAAAATTTCTAAGAAATTTAATCAAAAACCTTTTTCGTTCAATTTTTGTCCCATTTTCAAAAACCTCAAAATCACGAAATTTCAAGTGCTCATAACTTTACTGACCGATTACAAAATTTCAGGCAGAACCACCTCTTTAAAAAAAAGGCATATCAAAAAGAACACCGTGTATTGAAAATGTGAAAAAATAGTGAAAAATAGTGACAATAGTGACTCACTGGCAACTCTGACTGGAAATGCGAAGGTATCGAAATTTTGTTCAAGATTTTGGTTTTCGATGAAGTAAAAGCATATTTGGGAGGACACTCTATCGCTACTTTGATGCTCTTTTGTGAAAATTTTTCAAGGGTTGCAGATTTTGTTGGATATTCCATTTCGAGAAGAGCACCAAGAAATTTAGATTTTATAAAATGCTACATATTTAAAAAGTGTTTCAATAAATAATTTAAGAAATGAAAAAAAATCGTAAAGGTTGAAAATGAACACATTGCATCGTAATCAAATTGTGATTCGTAATCAGCTCACCCTTTGAGTCCTTACTGTGCTCTTTGAGGGTGAGATGAATGCAAGGATCAGAAAGGGAGACGCCATTGTCCTCGGCAATGGCGAGTAATTGAGCGATGGTCAATTGGGGCGGAAGAGGCAAATTCGGCGGTGAAGAGTGTGTCAAGTACTGCTGATTTCCGGTATTCGATGGGCCACCCTGTGCATTGTTGGAACTTTTCGATGTGCTTGACGCCGCGTCTACGACGAGAGAAATATTAAAAAATGGATTATTTGCAATCTTGATATTTTATAAAATTAAAAAATAAACGAAAACGCTCGATATAAACGCTCGGGAGAATCGTTGAATGGTAAAGATTCATATCGAAAAATGACTTTTGCCCAAAAATTGATAATCTTCTCACCAGGGCTGCAAGTAATACATTACTTTTTGTAATGCATTGCCATTTTCATTACTCATTACAATGTAGTGTGTAGTGGAAAAAATTTCCATTGCCCATTACAATGTAGTGTGTAATGGAAAAAAATTTCATTACCCATTACAATGTAGTATGTAATGAAAAAAAAATCCCATTAGCCATTACAATGTAGTCTGTAATGGAAAAAAATTGCATTACCCATTACAATGTAGTGTATAATGGAAAAAATTTCCATTACCCATTACAATGTAGTGTGTAATGAAAAAAAAATCCATTACCCATTACAATGTAGTGTGTAATAAAAAAAAAATCCATTACCCATTACAATGTAGTATATAATCGAAAAAAAAATTCATGACTCATTACAATGTAGTGTGTAATAGAAAAAATTTCCATTACCCATTGCAATGTTATGTGTAATGGACAAAACTTTGATTGCAATTTTGAGAATGGAAAAATATAGATGAATAAATTATTGCAATTTTGCGTTACATTTTAATGACTTAGGTACCTTAAATTTTAAAAAGCATCTACATGCATACAAAAAGTTGAACGATGATGTAATACGTCACTGCCATCGTCTTTTCAGCTATGCAACGATGACGAACGCTCCTAAATTCAATAGGCTCACAGAAAATCACTTTGAGCAAAGGATATTCGTCAAAGCAAACGCTGAAAAAAAGTATATTTAGAAGTGCAGTGCAACGTTCAACTTTTTGTATGCATATAGAAGCTTTTTAGAATTTAAGGTACCCAAGTCATTAAAATGTAATGCAAAATTGCAATAATTTATTCATCTATATTTGTCCATTCCCAAAATTGCAATCACAGTTTTGTCCATTACACATTACATTGCAATGGGTAATGGAAATTTTTTCTATTACACACTACATTACTATTTTCTATTACAAATGGGTCATAAAATTTTCTTCCATTACACACTACATTATAATGAGTAATGAAAAATTTTTCCATTACACACTACATTGTAATGGGTAATGAAATTGTTTTCCATTACACACTACATTGTAATGGGTAATGGACATTTTTTCCACTACACACTACATTGTAATGGGTAATGGACATTTTTTCCATAACACATCCTAAAAGTAATGAATAATGCATTACTTTTACATTACAAATTTCGCAACCCTGTTTCTCACCAACGATGAATATGCATATATATATTTTTCTTTTTTTACGAAACGCAAAACGAAAATTCGACAAGAGAAATATAGATTTTTCAGAAAAAAACGTATATTTAAAGGTTTTTGTTTGTTTGTTTGATGTGATGTTTTGTCGTACCCAAATTCAAACGGGCTTTTCTTAATGTTGGCCCACGAGCCTGTGATCTATTAGAGGCTTCCTTAGCGCGTTTATCCTTCGCCGTGTTTCCCGCCGCAACGCTCAGAGTGTCCGCCATCAATTCAGTTCCCGTTCCCCATAACTTGCGTCGGCCAATCGGTGTGCCGCTAGCGTTTGTCTCATTTCCTTTACCGGAATTAGAGAGTCGCAAAAGGAGCCAAGTACCTGTATTTTTTACCACGCAGGGGCGAGGCGGATGGTATACAATTCTTTCGTTACTTTTATCATCACCAAACGATGTTTCTTTTTTTCATTCGCGTCAATATGATTCTTATAATCGAGACTTTCCGTCGAAGCGACGATTTCACGAGAACTAATTTTTCAAGCGCATCGCGAAGGACGATATTTACCGGGAAATATCCATTACTTTCAATCGTTGATATTACATTGTAGCAATGTTGGATGAAAATGATTAATCTCGACATAAAATTTCAATTTATCTTGCATCAAAACCAATGATGGAAATGGAGAGTCGAATAAATAAAAATTAGATTTATGGGTGCTGCCCAATTTCTAGTCAGAAAGTTTCTTCAGACTTTTAACATTTTTTTGGACCAGTAACGGTCAAAACTATATTTAATCAAAAGCTGGATTGTTTATAATTATTAAAAATAACGAGAATCGATTTCGATTCAACTTACTCCCCTCGAATTACTAAACTATGATATTAATTTACTCGATTCTTTGATCACTAAATTACTGAATTGAACTGAGAAAATAAAAATAATGGCATGTTATTACTTTTTGTAACTGTAATTCATCTGACTTTCAATTACTATAATTTTTGTAATTGCCATTGCTTTTTGCACTTTTAATTTATTCGATCTTGAATTACGATTATGTAAATCGTAATTAATATCGATCAATTGCTTCTTTCCTTCAACATTGCTTCATGAAAAGGAATTGAATTTTTTTAGACACAAAAATCAATTTACCGGAAACCTGTTGAAGTATATCGGCGACCGTTGACTGCGTCGACATGTAAAGCAATTGATGATAGTGACCAAGCGGATGAGCCGGATGCGGTGGCATCGAGGGTGTATTGTTGATAGATATACTATTGGCAGCGGTCATTGGAGCCTCGGACGTGACAGAGACCAATACTTTTTCACCCTCGAGCAACAATTGAAGTATCAAACGTCTCGTGAATCCCGATATTCCATGAAGATATCTCACGTCTGTGCCGAAATGAAAAAATGTTTATTATTCAACCATTTTTTCCCCTCACACTATCAAAATCTACTAAACATCGAGAATTCAACTCACTCGCTGACGTTCTCTGTTCCAATATAACGTTGGTCAAAAGTTCGGCGAGTAATTTCTGATTAATCGGATGACACCAGCAGCAGCGCGACAGAAATTTGATCATCGAGCTCTCCAGACTCGCGTATGAAACGTTCATCCAGAAAAAGCTGATAACCGATTATTAATAGAATTAAATTTCGCTGGAATTATGTTTCTTGTATTATTTTTTATTTGCTCAGAGCAGGGTTGTAAAATTTGTAATGTAAAACCAATGCATTATTCATTACTTTAAGAATGTGTAATGGAAAAAATTTCCATTGCTCATTAAATTGTAGTGTGTAATGGACAAAATTTTTATTACCCATTACAATGTAGTGTGTAATGGAAAAAATTTCCATTACCCATTAAAATGTAGTGTGTAATGGAAGAAGTTTTCATTGCCCATTAGAGTGTAGTGTGTAATGGAAAAAATTTACATTACCCATTACACTGTAGTGTGTAATGAAAAAAAAATCCTTTACCCATTACAATGTAGAGTATAATGGAAAAAAAATTGATTACCCATTACAATGTAGTGTATAATGGAAAAAATTTCCATTGCCCATTACAATGTAGTGTGTAATGAAAAAAAAATCCATTACCCATTACAATGTAGTGCGTGGTAGAAAAGAATTTCATTACCCATTACAATGTAGTGTGTAATGAAAAAAAAAATCATTACCCATTACAATGTAGTGTGTAATGGAAAAAAAAAATCCATTACCCATTATAATGTAGTGTGTAATGGAAGAAAATTTCATGACCCATTACAATGTAGTGTGTAATAGAAAAAAATTCCATTACCCATTACAATGTAATGTGCAATGGACAAAACTTTGATTGCAATTTCGGGAATGGAAAAATATAGATGAATAAATTATTGCAATTTTGCATTACATTTTATTGACTTAGGACGTAGATTTTTAGGTACCTTAAATTTTAAAAGGCATCTATAATATAGATGCTTTTTTAAATTCCTTAAAGTACCTTAAATTCTAAAAAGCATTTATGATATAGATGCTTTCTTAAATTCCTTTAAGTACCTTAAATTCTAAAAAGCATTTATAATATAGATGCTTTCTTAAATTCCTTAAAGTACCTTAAATTGTAAAAAGCATCTGTAATATAGATGCTTTTTAGAATTTAAGGTACCTAAAAATCTAAGTCCTAAGTCAATGAAATGTAATGCAAAATTTCAATAATTGATTCATCTATATTTTTCCATTCCCAAAATTGCAATCAAAGTTTTGTCCATTACACATTACATTGCAATGGGTAATAAAATTTTTTTCCATTACACACTACATTGTAATGGGTCATGAAATTTTCTTCCATTACACACTACATTATGAGTAATGAAAAATTTTTCTGTTACACACTACATTGCGATGGGCAATGGTTTTTTTTTCATTACACACTACATTGTGATGGGTCATGAAAATTTTTTCCATTACACACTACATTGTAATGAGTAATGAAAATGGCAATGCATTACAAAAAATAATGCATTACTTGGAACCCTGGCTCAGAGATATATTCTCACCTGGGTGACGATACCGATGGATTCTCGATTGGACGATTGCTCAGCAACGAAACGAGAGGCAACCAAAAATCACGACCTTCCTTGCCAAGCCAATCGCGCATTCTTCCCTCCGAGCATATGAGCGAAAGAAATTCCAGTATTACGGCTATGCTGTCCGGTTCGGTCATGCACAATCCACCTTGAAAAAAAAAGTAGAATCATTTAGATTGGCATTTTCAAAATTGTTTGACAATTTTATCGTCATGAGAGAAAATATCGTTACTGGAAGTGTTGCGAGGTTGATTAGCTGTTTCTCCAGCTTTATCACTGTCCGTCATACTTGAATTCGACGTGCTGGGCAATCTCTCTTCCTCCGAAGATCCACTGCCATACGGTTTCGATTTTTCCAGTTTGCAGAATTCTATGTGTAAAAAAAAAGAATTTATTTCCTCGTCGATATGGTTTTTTTTCAGCATTTTTGGAATCAGCGGAATATTCGTGATTTTCTGTGAAAAGAAACAAAAAAATTCGACATGACTCACCCGAAATCGTAGCGGAAAGCATACTCGGCAATCCCGAGTCAATAAGCTGCTGTATTCCAGGCGGTGATCTCGCTGCTGCCGCGACCGTTAACAATTGTCCCTCGGTCAATTGCAGCCTCTTCTGATCCGGAAGTACGAGACGACAGTACCAATCTTCGGCGTCCGTTTCGCTCTTACGATCGTCCGTTTGTCCCTCGCTTTCCTTACGATCGTCGGATATTGACGCCGAACGATCGGTCGCCAAATTTGGCACTAGTATGCGAACTTTTTGCAACAATAACGGGAACAACGATGGTCTTACGTAACACAATGCGCAAAGTGCAGCGTCGATGGCAAGTTTCAACGCGGTGTAAGTTCCGAGAGTCAAAGTCCATTCGTAGAGAGAACTGTGAACAGAAGAAAAAAAAAAGACATAAGTAGTTTCTGAATATGCATTTCTAAGCATTTGGAATATTTTTACGTTTTTTTATGCCATTTCGCCGGTATTCAACGTACTCATTTAACAAGCGGCATTTTAAAGGAGAAGAATTGGGCTTCATTTCCTGATTTTTTAAATTATTTTTACAAATTGTTTTTAGATTTGGACTCTATTTTGAAAACAGCTGTTTTTCGTCTTTTCCACCTCTCTTCAGGTGCACTCATCTTGTAGAGAATTTTTTTTATTCATTTTTACGATTGGATTCATAAAAAGGAAAGCTTGAACTTCAATTTTCTTTTGCTTCCTCATAAAGGAAGCTTCGCTTTCGTGAAAATTTTTTTTTTCGCGATTTTTATGCCAACATGTTCAAAATGTCCTAAAACATCGAGAAATCATATTTAGAAAAAATGTCCGGATGTGTGTGTGTGTGTGTGTGTGTGTGTCTTGAGTTTCAGATGTAAATAATTAATAACTCGAAAACGCTTCGAGATATCAAGCTAAAATTTAGCACACTTATCAAGCACGAGTTGCTCTTCATTATGAAAAAAAATTTGTTTTAATTATAACGGGTGTTCAGATTTTATCGACTTTTTTCGTTTTTGCAAGAATGGCGTAAACGCTCTAACCTCTGCAAATTTCAAGATATTGCACTCAAACTTTGTACAGAATAAGTATAGCTATTAAGGTTATTTGGTATTGAATTTGGCGAAAATCCATCGAGGGATTAAAAATTTATGGAATTTTGAATTTTTTGAAAAATAGCCTAAACGCTCTGACTTGTGCAATTTTTAAGATATTGTACTGAAACTTTGCACAGAGCTAATATAGCTATCGAGGTTGTTCGCTATTAAATTTGGCAAAAATCCATCGAGGAATTAAAATTTTATGAAATTTTTAATTTTTTGAAAAATAGCGTAAACGCTTTGACTTGTGCAATTTTTAAGATATTGCACTGAAACTTTGCACAGAGCTAATATAGCTATCGAGGATGTTCGTCATTAAATTTAGCGAAAATCGATCGAATGATTAAATTTTTATCAAATTTTTAATTTTTATAAAAGAAGCGCAAACGCTATTACTTTTGAAATTTTTTAGATATTGCAATGAAATTTTGTGAAGAGCCAGTATAGCTATTAATGTTATTTGCTATCAAATTTGGGGTTTTTAAAAAAACTTTGAGCGATTTTTTTTCCCAAAGTTGTTCTGTTTTTTTGTGAAAAAAGCGGAAATTAAAAAAATCCCGTAGAGCTTCAAAACAAGGAGGATTCATGAAAAACTTCAAGATAGTAAAAAGTTGCGTCTCCTTTTGTTGAGAGCAGAGGAATTCTTTTACATTTTTTTTCCAACTTTTTTTTTCTCATTTTCTGGGTCGGAGCTCTGATCATTCAATTACCATAACTCGAGAACTATGGGATTATTGATCAAATTGCAAGAGGGGAAAATACTTTATTTTACCATTTTCAACAGATTGGCATTTTTTTCCTAATTTTTTTTCCTAATTTTTTTTTCCAGCCTCAACATGAGAAAACAAAATTTTCGAAAAAAAATCTGAAAAAGTTCCTCTTAACTGAACAAAAACAGACGCAACTTTTTGCTATCTTTAAGTTTTTCATGAATCCTCTTTGTTTTCGTGTTATACGGGATTTTTCAAATTTCCTCTTCCTTCACAAAAAACAGAATAACTTTGGAAAAAAAATCGCTCAAAGTTTAAAAAAAAAAGGAAATTGAAGCTCAAACTTTTCCCTTTATGAATCCAATCGTAAAAATGTATTAAAAAAATGTTCTCTAGAAGATGGGTGCACCTAAAGAGAGGGGGAAGGGCGGAAAACAGCTGTTTTCAAGATAGAATCCAAATCTAAAAACAATTTGTAAAAATCATTTGAAAATCAGGAAATCAAGCCGAATTCTTCCCCTTTAAAATACCGCTTGTTAAATTAATCTACGTTGACTTCCGGCGAAATGGCATAAAAAAGCGTTCCAGACCTTTTTTGAAGTTTTGTCCGGAAACTTTTCGCCGCTAGTGCTATTGTCCCAGAATCTTAAAAATAAAATGTGAATGCTCACTTGAACAATTCGTCGGGCAAAAGAGCTTCAAGATTATACGTCAATCTTTGTTGCTGATGAGCCTTCCAAATAATCGAGGCTACGCAATGAACATAAACGGCGGGTGGACAAACGACATTCGGTGCGGTTGAAGGTCGTGTGACAGCGCTCGTTGCTGCTGCACGAAGCCAGGAGAGTACGGCCGAAACTCGAGCCTCTGTATTGGCATCCTGGGCCGAGCACAATTGTTGCAAAAGTTCGACGACGAGTTGAACCGTCGATGACTTACGGCTGGTTGAAGTGCCTGAAAAATTGGCCAATAGAAACCAGAAAGATATTAATATTTTTCGCCAGAAAAGGAATTCTCGAATCGTTGGTGATTTATTTTGACAAAGGACATACAAGGATCAAGCGTACCCTGGAAGAGCGGAGTGCAACGATTATTCAGCAACAAATTGATCAATTGAAGACCCAATTCGCGCGAGTGAAGTCCCAATTGAAGGAGAACCCTCTCGAGATTCGGTGTGTAGAGAGATCGTGGACGCAGCAATAGAAGACTGCAGCAGGCCTCGATAAGACCATCGACGGAAGCGGCTGAATTTAGAACGTTACGAGCGAGATTACTCGACAAAGTGCTCACGGATAAACACTGATGCACGAGTCTCAGCCAACCGAAACTGGAAAAAATAAAAATTAATATCAATAGGGAGATTAGAAATCTCTGTCTCAGAACAGAAGAGCTCTGAAGGCAAAGAATCGAAAAACGAAAATTTGCAAAAATTCGATTCTACAAATCGAAAATGATCCTAAAAATGATTGAACAAGATCTGGGAAGATTTTCCTTTTACTCTTAATGAAACTCTAATGGTGAAAAAAGAGAAAAATTAATTTAAATCACAAGATTAGATTATAGTAAATATCGTACGATTCTGAAAATCTGTCTTGGAAGAATTTTCAAAATGTAAATTTAGATTCAGCAAAAACTGAGAAAATAATGTTGAGACGCTATCGAACGATCCACCAAATTAATCGATCAAGTTTCAGGGACAAAGATCTCGAATTATTTTTATTTAAGTGGATTGTCTTTTTTTTACCTCGTTTTCGTCAGCTGTTCCTCGTCTATTGTCTCATTGTGAGTCTTTATCTCACCGAACGCGGTTGTACCGAGTATTCTAATCTGACTGAGACTGATATTAGCACAATCTCGTGGTTTGTAGAGACGCACGAGTACCGATGTCGCGACCTCGGGCTGCGACAGGGTCAAATGTATCGAGGTGAGACCGGCCGTTGGCATCGGTGGACACACCGGTGTAAGATCGGAATTTCCCTCGCGGGAAATTTCCAGTGCGACGGCCGATGGACAAGCTGGAAAATGATTTTTTTGTTTTCAATTTATTTACGAATATTCCCGGAAAGAGAACAAAGTAGAAATGTGGGGTTCTACTAATTTTTTTTTTTGTAATCCTGAAAGCAGATAATTTAAAATTTGCAAGAAAAATTGAAACATATGAAAGATTTACAAATGATTAAAAATTATGAGATATATGAAAATTATCAATCTCTCTATCGTGTTTCAATCTACCATTAGAAAAACTAAAAATAAAAAACCTTGCAAATTGGACATTTGCACATTGCTTTCTCATCTTTATCCATAGTTCACACAGCTTCCTTTATCGCAAAGTATGGCCACCAAATTTGGCTTCTTCATAAAGGAAGCTTTGTTGACTATCGAAAAACATGAGTATTCAATGTGCAAAATTGCCAAATTCTTTCAAATTTACTTCTTGCCAAATTTGATTTTTGCCAAATTCAATAGGAAACGCCCTTCATCACTGTTTTGTATGTGTTCAAAATTTTAGTACAATATCTCGCAAATAGCCGAAGTTAGAGTACGCTATTTTTCAAAAACCAAAATTTGATAAAATTTTAATCATTCGATCGATTTTCGCCGAATTTAATAACGAACATACTCGATAGCTATATTAGCTCTGTGCAAAGTTTCATTGGAATATCTTAAAAATTGCACAAGTTAGAGCGTTTACGCTATTTTTCGAAAAATTAGAAAATTCAGAAAATTTTAATTCACATCCAATAGCGAAAAACGTTGATAGCTATACTAGTTCCTTACAAAGTCTTATTGCAATATCTTGAAAATTGTGCAAGTTAGAGCGTTTATGCTATGTTTCGAAAAAATCAAAATTTGATAAAAATTTAGTCTTTCGATCGATTTTTGTCAAATTCAACACCAAACAATCTTAACAGCTATACTACTTCTGTACAAAGTTTGAGTGCAATATCTTGAAAATTGAAGTCAGAGCGTTTACGCCATTGTTGCAAAAACCGAAAAAGTCAATAAAATCTTAACACCCGTTAGAATTTAAAAAAAATTCATAATAAAAGGCAATTCGTACTGGATAAGCGTGCCAAATTTCAGCTCGATATCTCGAAGCGTTCTTGAGTTATTAATTATTTACATCTGAAACTTAAGATACACACACACACAAATATAGAAAAAAAAATTTGTCACGAAAACAAAGTTTCCTTTATGAGGAAGTAAAAAGACTTGGCCATTCCTTTCAAACGTTGCGAAATTTAAAAATTTTGCAAATCGGAAATTTGCACATCGCTTCCTCAGTATTTTTTCGTATTTACAAATCCTCCTCCATGAGGAAATGTTAGCGAATTTTAGTAAATGTTAGCTGTCACAGTTTTGGCTTCCTCATAGAGGAAGCTTTGTAAATACGGAAAAATACTCTGGAAACGATGTGCAAATTTCCGATTTGCAAGTTTTTTTTACTACCTCTCGTTATCGGAGTAATAAAACGGCAGCTTTGTATCGTACAATTTTCGATCAAGCTTTTTTTTTGAAAATTTCAACATCGCATAAAATTTGCACGTCTCAAGCGACTTTTGCAAAATTGAATACCAAGTAACTTTTTCAATTAAAATACCATTGTTGAAATTTTGAGCCTGGTATAACGAAATATGTGCAAACTAGATTGATCACACGTTTTCCCAAAAAAATCAAAATTTTATAAATCGCTAACTCATTTATCGATTTTCGCGAAATTCAATACCAACAATATTTTTCACTCAAACTATCGGTATAATTTTTTTAACCTGATATCGCAAAATTTGCGGACGCTAGAGCGATCAAGCTTTTTCTTTGAAAATTTCAACATCGCATAAAATTTGCACGACTCAAGCGATTTTTGCAAAATTGGGTACCAAGTAACTTCTTTCATTAAACTACCATTATAGAAATTTTGAGCGTGGTATCACGAAATATGTGCAAGTTAGAGCGATCACACTCTTTTTGCAAAAAATTAAAAATTTTATAAATCACGAACCCCTTGATCGATTTTCGCTAAATTCAATAACAATAATCTTTAACACTCAAACTATCTGTATAATATTTTTTAACTCGATATCGCAAAATTTGCGAACGCTGGAGCAACCACGCCCTTTGTTTGAAAATTTAAGTCGCATAAAATTCGCGCTGAATTTTTGCAAAATTCGAATTTTTCGAGGCAACGACACACACACACACACACACACATACATACATACATACATACATCCGGACATTTTTTTCAAATATGATTTCTCGATGTTTTATGACATTTTGAACATACTGACATGAAAATCTCGAAAAAAAAAATTGTTCACGAAAACAAAGCTTCCTCTATGAGGAAGCAAAAACAACAAAAATCTCGAAAAATATCTTTATCAATGTTCTCGTGATTGGAAAAATCAAAATAAACTCACTGGCGAGGGATGCCAAATGTGGTTGAAGCTCAACTTCCTTCAGCAATATCGCGCACGGGAGAGTAATCGTCAAATCGATGGAAGCTTCGCCCGGAAAGAAGTGATACGACCACGCGGCTGTTCTGGCGCGTCTGTGAGGAGCGGCGCTCTGTATGAGAACATCCGCGGGCTCGACCATCGGTTTTGCCCACGAAACGGTGCCAAGAGGTGCGAAATTGAGCAGACTGTCTTTGCACGATTCAAGATTGTTGGCACTTTTTTTACTGCTCGTCGAGGCGGTTGCGGCGAGATTAGGGGCGTTCGATAGATGCTGCATAACGAGCGCTATAACGCCCGGTGACGATAAACCGCCGTTTGTACTTCCGTTGTTCGAATTAACGAGATTCTCGCAGAGCACCTTGACACCGCCCATCGTCGTGAATACAGCCACGGATTCCTCGTTGTCGAGAACTTTCAGAATGTACCATAACAACGGTTCGGACAATTGCATCACTCCCAATTGACGATCTGCGCCACTTTGACCGCACGCTAATTTTGAAAATAAATAATAAAAAATTTAATAAGACATTGTGTATTTTTTCTTCAGGAATAATAAGCGTTCTTAAGCCCAAAAAAAAAAGAATATTAGAATAATAAAAATATCACATCAGAATAATAATAATAATAATAATAATAATAATAATAATAATAATAATAATAATCATAACAATAATAATAAATAATATCAGAATAATAAAAATAGAATATTAAAACGACCCTAAATGAAAAATATCAAACATTAAAAACAAAACGAAAAAAAAACCGAAAAATTGAAATTATAAATAATAATTTTAAATTTCTTTTTTTTTTTTTTTTAATTTTTCACGTTCCTAAACTTTTTCATCGACTTATTTTAACATTTTTCTCCTTAAAAATTGTTTATTTGATTAATCAATTTGTTATTGATTAAAACTGCAAATAGATCACAAAATAGTAATCAGCGGATTTGCTTTTTTTAACACAAGTATTGATTTTAAATTGACTTAAAGGGATCGGAAAACGTATTAAAACTATCCTAAATGAAAAATATTAAACAAGGACATCAATAAGCAATTTTTCCCCCTCTCTTCAAGTGCACCCATCCTCTAGAGGATATTTTTAAATACATTTTTACGATCGGGTTCATAAAGAAGAAAGTTTGAGCTTCAATTTCCTTTTTTTTTTTAAATTTTGGGCGATTTTTTTTTCAAAGATATTTGGTTTTTTGTGAAAAAAGAGGAAATTTGAAAAATCCCGTATAACACGAAAACAAAGAGGATTCATGAGAAACTTGAAGATAGCAAAAAGTTGCGTCTGTTTTTGTTAAGTGCAGAGGAATTTTTTCAGATTTTTTGTTTCAAATTTTGTTTTCTCATGTTGAGGCTGGAAAAAAAATTAGGGAAAAATATTTGACAAAAATTCCATTGTGTTGAAAATGGTAAAATACAGTATTTTTCCATCATGAAATTTTATCAATAATCCCATAGTTCCCGAGTTATGGTAATTGAATGATCCGAGCTCCGACAAAAAAAATGAAAAAAAAAAAATTGGAAAAAAAATCTGAAAAAATTCCTCTGAACTCAACGAAAACAGACGCAGCTTTTTGCTATCTTGAAATATTTCATGAATCCTCTATGTTTTCGTGTTATACGGGATTTTTCAAATTTCCTCTTTTTCACAAAAAACAGAATAACCGCTCAAAGTTTTAAAAAAAAGGAAATTGAAGCTCAAACTTTCCTCTTTATAAATCCAATCGTAAAAATATATTTAGAAAATTTCCTCTACAAGATGAGTGCAGCTGAAGAGGGGAAAAAGGCGAAAAACAGCTGTTTTCAAAATAGAGTCCAAATCTAAAAACAATTTGTAAAAATAATCATGAAAATCATATCAGAATAATAATAATAATAATAATAATAATAATAACAATAATAATAAATAATATCAGAATAATAAAAATAATATCCCTGTACATTTTCCGGATTTTCCGGACCAGTTTTTAAATCGCTGATTTTTTCACGCTTTGAAAGTTGTTTAAAATCCTAAATATTTGGATTTTAGTAAGAAAATTTGGAAGGAAAATTATCCATTTTCATTAGTTGGTGGAAAATAAATGTACTCACACGAGGCGAGATAACGGTAGAGAGGATTCAGCACGAGTGTCGGACTCGTGGCTTTTTTCATCAGTGTCGATAAAAGCTCGAAAGTTGCGTCGGGAATTGACGCTGGATCACGGAGTTCCGGTTCCTCGCCATCGAACAACATCGCCAGAGAAAAACCGGTACTGTATCCGAGCGCTCCGAGCAATCTCATCATCGTTGGCTCGTGTTGCAAAACTGTAAGATTTCGTAGAGTTTTTTGAAAATGAAGCCAAAATTGAGAAAAAATGTTTTTGATGAAAATTCATGAAAATTTTGATTTTTTGAAAAAACTATTGGTAGATTTTTGTTTAAGGGGGGAAAATACATCGATATAAGGCCTGAAAAAAAATAGTTTTTGAATTTTGGCCAAAATTCAATTGGTTCACTAAAATAGCTGTTATTTATTTTCTAGAAATAATTGCGGCTTGGACACGAGCTCATTCTCTTTGTAATCGTTCAAGCTTCAAACCCTCGCTTCGTTCATCCGATTCCGATCATTTTTCGATCTTTGGCAGATTTTTAAAGTTCGACCATCGATTTTTGCAAATTTGTTGAGGCTATTTTGAGGTTTTTGAAAGTCGCCCAAAAATTAACAAAAAATAAATTTATTTTTATCGTTCTAAAACCTCATTTAAATGGGAAATTTACCACTGATTTTAAATCAAGCAGAGTTTTTGTCGAAAAAAAATTACTCATGAGAAAAAGCAAGGAAAATCTAAAAAAAATGTATTTTTTTATAAAAATAGCGTCATCATTTTGAAATTAATACGCCATTAGTGAAAGATGAAATCCCACAGGCCATATTAATTCTTCAACGTATTTGCGTACAAAAAAAATGTATCGTTACCGGTATCAGCAACACAAGGATATCGAGGTTTCGGCGCTGTGCTGTGATTTTGCCTCATGGACGTTTGTTGCTCGGCCACTTTGCTCTCGTCGGTCTGCGACGTATTCAATTTCACCAGAGAATCATTGCTACTCGTGCCAGGACGTTGAATATTTTCACCGAGTTCCATGTCGATCGTACTGTCGGTACGGGATAATCTTGCCTAAAAACGAAAGAATGAATTTTAATTTTCAAAAAAATCGCAGCTCATCGATGTATGCAATTTATTAACAATATATTGTTTGGTCGATGAAAGAAAAAAAAATCTATATCAAGAACAAGTGTATATCGTTTGCTCACGTTTGGCAAGGGCGTCTGAACGAGTCTGCAAACCAATTTAATCAGAGCAACGACCAAAGTATCCCACGAAGTTGGTCTTCCTGTCTTGGATCCACCGCCAAGAACGCAGGAAAACAAACCACCGAAATTGCCGGTTTGGTTCGAGGAATCTGCGATACCACCGCACTGTGCACCTACTTCACAAAATTATTAAAATCAGGAAAATTATAAAAATAAGAAAAATTATTATACCCAACTAGGGTGCAAGTAATGCATTACTTTTTTCAATGCATTTACATTTAATTAACCATTGAATGTTATTTCCATGTTAATGGTTAGTGAAAATAATTTCCATTGACCATTGAATGTTAATGGTTAACGAAAATTATTTCCATTTGCCATTAAAAAAGTAATGATTAATATATTACTTTTTCATTAAAAATTTCGCAACCCTGTACCCAACATTCCAAGATTATAAATCACAGGAAGAAAAATGGCCAATTTTATTTGTTTACCTCTTGCGCTTCTAACGTACGTAGATACCAAAACACCGACGCACTCGGATATGCTCATTGCTGTGCCGAGATCGGTATTCGTGAAATTCAAATTAATCAATGAGGTTATCAGTATGCATTGGGCGTCAAGAGGACCGCGTCTCGCCACAAGTGCACCACCGGGCTGCACAAGCTGATAAACGACCCAAAGAAGAAGCTCCTTCAGTGCATTACCGAGCGAACTTCCTGGTGTAATGACGTCACAGCGCATTTCCAGTCGCACGAGAAAATCCTGAAGTGCGAGACCGACTCGAGGACCAGCCTATTTTTTACAATTTAACCAATTAAAAACTGCGTGAAAAAATAGTGCATATTTTATGAAAAACAGACTGCTATCTGTCCTTACTGTCCCAGGGACTACCATAAGGAAAGGATAAAGGTTAATGTATCGTCAAAATCTTTTTACTCCATTTAGACAACGTAGACAAATTTAACAAGCGGCATTTCGAAGGGGTAGAATTCGGCTTCGTTTCCTGATTTTTTAAATTATTTTTACTATTTGTTTTTAGATTAGGACTCTATTTTGAAAACAATAGTTTTTCACCTTTTTCCCCCTCTCTTCAGGTGCACCCACTTCTAGAGGACATTTTTTTAATACATTTCTACGATTGGATTCATAAAGAGCAAAGTTTGAGCTTCAATTTCCTTTTTTTAAAAACTGAGCGATTTGTTTTCCAAAGTTATTCTGTTTTTTGTAAAAAAAAAAAGAGGAAATTGGAAAAATCTAGTATAACACGAAAACAAAGAGGATTCATGAAAAACTTTAAGATAGCAAAAAGTTGCATCTGTTTTTGTTGAGTTCATAGGAATTTTTTCAATTTTTTTCCCCCAAAATTTTTTTATCTCGATTTTCTGGATCGGAGCTGGAATCATTCAATTACGATAACTCGAGAACTATGGGATTATTGATAAACCTTCAAGAGGGGAAAATACTTTATTTTAACATTTTCATCACATTGGAATTTTTTTCAAATTTTTTCCCTATTTTTTTCCGGCCTCAACATGAGAAAACAAAATTTTTGAAAAAAAAATCTGAAAAAACTCCTCTGAACTCAACAAAAACAGACGCAGCTTTTTGCTATCTTGAAATTTTTCATGAATCCTCTATGTTTTCGTGTTATACGGGATTTTTCAAATTTCCTCTCTTTTTCACAAAAAACTTTGAAAAAGCAAAAATAACTTTGGGAAAAAAAAACCGCTCAAAGTTTATAAAAAAAAGGAAATTGAAGCTCAAACTTTCCTCTTTATGAATCCAATCGTAAAAATGTATTTTAAAAAATCCTCTGGAAAATGGGTGCACCTCAAGAGGGGGAAAGAGGCGAAAAACAGCGGTTTTCAAAATAGAGTCCAAATCTAAAAACAATTTGTTAAAATAATAAAAAAATCAGGAAATGAAGCGAAATTCTTCGCCTTTAAAATGCCGCTTGTTAAATTAGTCTACGTTGACTTCCGGCGAATGGCATGAAAAAACGTTCTAGACCTTTTTCGAAGTTTTGTCCGGAAACTTTTCACCGGTAGTGTATAAATGTATAGAATAAAAAGGGGAATTGTGCAGCAGCCCACGTAATTTATACGGTTTATATGAGAAAAACTAACCATCATGTACTGTTTGTCACGTGGCTCGACGTTCAAGCCATTTCCAGATAGAAGACGTAGAAACATCGGTCCCATGTTTCGATCTTTGACAACGCAGCTTGCCATACCACCGAGTAAACCGTCCAATGGAGTGCTTATACTGGGATCAACGTGATCGCTCGGCATCGGTTCGTTGCTCGCAAGCGTCAGTGTTTGCAGTGCCAAGCACCAAGCACGAAGCGAAACTCCCGGATGCCTGTAATTTTTTTTGCAAATTAATAATACAAATCGTTCGTTTTAAAGCTCAATTTAAGCCAGTTGAAAAAACCTTCCTGACTCCTTGACCATTTTGAATCAAATTTTAGATTTGGACAACAACAATCGATTCGTCCTGATATTGGATTTTTCGACGAAGAAATGCATTTCCGAATCGATTCCAATGCAGTAACTAGTTTACACAACTAAACATCCAGGACAAAATATCCACGAATCATTGTTTTAATAAAAATCCCACGGAATCTCTAGTCCTGTGTGTAACTATATGAGGTAATTCATTTAAAAAAACATTAGTGCCTCTTAAATAATTGATAGCGTAACCGGATCGAATCCAGAATCTCGGACGTTTACACACAAATTTCATGATCATGGATATTTCGGTCCCAAATATTTTGTCCTGGATATTCAATCTCGTCACGCAAAGATCGATGCGTACCAAAGTAGAGCCGACAGAAGACCGGAAATGGCTGCGGAGCTCAGCGGAATAACGGGCGTCAGAGAAGGATCGAATTGATTCGTGGTGCTCGATTGTTCCAGAGTCGCGTCCAAATTCAAGGTCAACCACAATTGCAGTACGAGTTCCAAGCTCGTACCTGTGTGCTGCTGTGAAAAAAAATCACGTCATCAGGAAAATTGATTTTGTAGAATGGAGAGAAAAAGTCGTGGATTCTCGCGAGAATCTTCGCGACTTACTTGAAGCGAAAGATCGGTGAATATCTTGTCGAAGCATCGAGTAAGCATGGAGAGACCCGACGGTGTATCTTGAATATTCCACATTTCCTGATTTCTATCCGACCAGCCGGAATTTCTCGGCGATGGCTGAGACGAACGACTCGCGTCGGACGGTATCTTAAAAAGAAAATTGTTGATCAACGAAAATAATTGGGATCACAATAAAGTAGTTGGAGAAAGAAATCGCGCTCACTTGTACAGTTGCGTTTATACTGAGCGGTAGATTATATGCACCGAGAGTCGATAATCTTCGTAGAGATATCTCAACGCCCGTTTCGATTCCATACTCAAGCCTCGCATCGATCGCCAAGGAAATGCTGCTGAAATTTCGAATATATACGGCTCAATTTTAGAAGTCAAAAACATTAAGATGTAAATTAGACTGATTCAATGAAGCGACTATTTTTTGTTTTTCGAAATAACACATTAAATACTTTCGGGGAGGTGAAAAAAGGTGCCTGTTAAAAGCAGAGCTCTTAATATAAATATTCAGATATGTCTCATAGCTAATTTCTATTTCCCATTTAAATAACACAGGAAATTTTTTTTTCAAACTTTGAAATTTTATATCTCGGCTTCAAGTCAATGTACCAAAATAAACGACAAATATTCCTGTAGAAAATCGAACGTTCTACAAAAAAGTTTTCTTATGGTTTTTCGATAAACACACTTCTTCAAAAGTTATTCAAGGTTAAAGTTGAATTTAGAGTAAATTTCACTTTTTTTTAGATTTCGGCAAAATGTTGAAACTTATTAATAAATATCGTAAATTCTTTCTTAAAACGAAAGTTTAAATTGCATTAACATAAGTTACTTAATTTTTAAATTAATTACCAACGATAGTTCACCCATATTCACAGTCCAATATACATTCGGGACATTCCATACCAAGTTGACCTGAGTGTGACCCTCGACCTCGCTGATTTCCTTTACGATTTTTCATATGTTTCTTCCAACTCAAAATAGCATTCAGAATTTTTTTCAGATTTTTAAAACCAAATTCGAGTACGTTATGATTTTTGGAAATTTTTTTTCGTAAACCTTGAGGGCTGTAATTTAATTACCTGAAAAAATTCTCAAAAATCTGGTGTCAAAAATGAAAATTTTGTACCCAAAATTCATGATGTCCAGGATTTCCCTTCCACCTCGATTTTAGGTTCTTATGAAGAAAACATTAAAAAAAATAGATGCAGAATTGATCTACCGTGTAAAGTGGCTTGAATATTTTTATTGTTAACCAGCAATTTCCAAAAATAGTTGGTTCATTTCTGCATATATTTTTTTTTACGTTTTCTTCATAAAAACCTAAAATCGAGGTGGAAGCGAAAGCCTGGACACCATGAATTTTGGGTAAAAAATTGTCATTCGTGACACCGGATTTTTGAGAATTTTTTCAGATTTTTAAATTACGGCCCTCGAGGTTTTCGAAAAAAATGTTCAAAAAATCATAACGTACTCAAGTTTGGTTTTAAAAATCTGAAAAAAAATTCTGAATGCTATTTTGAGTTGGAAGAATCATATAAAAAATCGTAAACGAAATCAGCGAGGTCGAGGGTCACACTCAGGTCGACTTGGTATGGAATGCCCCATATGTATTAGAACGTGAATAACTTTTGAAGCAGTGAGTTTATCGAAAAATCATAAGAGACCTTTTTTGTAGAGCGTCCAATTCGCTACAAGAATACGTATCGTTCAATTCGCTACATTGACTTGAAGCCGAGGTATAAAATTTTTAAGTATGAAATTTTTTTTCCTGTGTTATTTAAATGGGAAATAGAAATTTGCGATGAGACACATCTAAATATTTATATTAAGAGCTCTGCTTTTAACAGGCATCTTCTTTCACCTCCCCGAAAGTATTTAATATGTTGTTTCGAAAAACAAAAAATAGTCGCTTTTTTCCAATCAGTCTAATGTAAATGTAATTTGCTCATTTGTCTTCGTGAAGGAGTTCGTAAAAAAAACTTTCGTGTGATTAACATTTTTTTTTAAATAGAAAAAAAAAATTTTACCCGGAACTTGCCGAGGCCGGTATTTTCGAGACTGTGCCCTTTTTCAATGTATTTTTTCCACGCTCTAATATATCGTCCAGAAAATCCTCGAGTTCGCTGTCATCGGATTCAAGGAGTGAGGGTAAATTAAAACCATTTGATTTGGCTGTTGACGCGGAAGCTTGAGGCGGTGCTATGCTGTCCTGGGTATCCTCATCGCCGTCGCCCTCGGCGAAACCCTCGTCATTGCCGAGGGCCGTTGCCGAGCCACTGGTTCCGGCCATCGCTCCTAAATCGTCGTCTCCCACGCGTCCACCCTCCGCACCGAGGGGCTCGTATCCTTCCTCGGTGGGATTAACGTCCTGGCCCTGAGACGGACGTGGGAAGAGTCTGCCACCTGAGAAGAATATTTGAGAGTTTGAATCTGTTCGATCTAGATCAGAGCCCTTTTTTTCATTCACGATGCTAATATTTCTTACTTAGAACTTCATGAAAAGAACGGTTCTGTAAAATTAACTAAATTATTTTGATTGAAAAAAAAAGAAAATTGATGGATGGATTCGTGAAGAAAATACTACGTCGAAAAAAATAGGCTTCCGCTCATGATAATTGAAATCAAGGTCCAAAGAATCTTGAATTTGTAGAAACTTTCTTCTAAGCAGGGTTGCGAAATTTTTAATGAATGAGTGATGCACTAATCATTACTTTTTTAATGCTTAATGGAAATAATTTCCATCAACCATTGAATGTTAATGGTTAATTCGAAGTATGTTCATTAACCATTAACATTTAATGGATCGTGGGAATTATTTTCAGTAACCATTAAAATTTAATTGGTAATGGAAATCATTTCCATTAACCGTTAAAATTTAATGGCTAATGGGAATAATTTCCGTTAACCATTAGCATTATGTTTAATGGTAATAATTTTCATTGACCAATAACATTAAATGGTTAATGGAGATAATTTTCATTAAGCATTAACTCTTGTATATTCATGGAAATAATTTCAATTAATCAATAAAATTTAATGGTTGATGGAAATAATTTCCATTAACCATTAAATGTTAATGATTAATGGAAATTATTTCCATTAACTATTAAGGTTTAATGGCTAATGGCAATAATCCCCGTTAATCATTAGCATTATGTTTAATCGTAATAATTTTCATTAACTATTAACATTAAATGGTTAATGGATATAATTCTCATTAAACATTAACTCTTGTATATTCATGGAAATAATTTCCATTAACCATTAACATTCAATGGAAATAATTTCAATTGATGAATGAGAGTTAATGACTACTGAAAATGTAGATGAATTAAAAAAAAGTAATGCATTATTTGCAATCCTGCTTCCAAGTCACTTTTTGGCGAATCGAAACTTTTCGTTCGACTCATTAGAGAATAATCGAGGACCATGAGAAGTAGAGAACAAAAAATGGAGCGTTATCACGTTACCTTCGAGGAGATCCTGGAGCAAACAGGAAACGGCGTGCGACGACCACGCAGAATCCGAAGTTCCGGTAGCCAATCTGACTAACCTTAGCAGCTGTTCTTCGGTCATCAACTCGCCCAAGCTAATCGCGGGTCTCGTGGATACCACTAGCCTAGCCACTACCTAACAGCGAACAGGATAGGAGAACAAATTCAACGGATGATTACGAATTCGCAAAAAAAGTGTAGTAATCGAAAAATCCAGCGAGATTCGAAAACGATTAGTTTGTAAAAAAATTTTTTGAAAAATTCGGCATTGAGTTTAGTCGACAAAATGATCGAAGCGACATCGCGTTATCGAGGATAAGTACGAGGGAAGAAATTTTTGTTTTCAATTTCTCGAAATAGTCGCTCACCTTGCAGGCCAACAAAAACATGTCAACGTTAGCCGCATTGTTCAGTATCAGAGCAACCAAACCTCGTGCGACTGGCAACACGTTCTGATGAGACAAATTCGCCATGCAATCGTGATCGATGTCGGGAGGTTCTGGTCTACTGCAAATAATCACGATTCAAATGCGTTGATAATGAAAGGAACGATAAAAGCTTAGTGAAAAAAAAAAAATAGTTGACAATGTAAAAAAAAAAATACCTCGTGCTGGATTGAGGATGACTGCGATTTCCTCGGGAAATATGTTGCACCTCGTTTCTTCTGATGCTTATGATATCCTTACAGTGTTTCGATGTGTGTTGCTTGAGAGTCCTCTTGAAAAATCGTTCTTGCGACTTGAGGGCAGCTTCCAATTTATTTGACAATGTCGAAACTTGTGCGGGCATAGATACCCATGCCTGTGAAAATTAAAAAAAAAAATACAACAGTCGAGTGATTTTTTTGCGAATATGGGTCATTCCATGTCAAATGTCATGGGTCATTCCATGTCAAATCGACCAAGAGTTGGAATCGACCCCTTTCAATTTCAATGAAATTTGGTCAGAAGTTTTCGTTTTCAATAAAACAAAGTTCCACCAAAGGAACAAAATTTTCTTCGAAAGTTATGCAAAATTCGAAATTTAACAATTTTTCAAATCTTCCAAGTTTATTTTTCAAATATCTCGAAAACTATCATATTTACGAAAAATTGTTCTGAATTCGTCCTGAAGAGTATATTTGGGGCTACGAAAAAAAAAATATTCTGAAATTTTTTTTTGAAAAATTATAAATTTTGAGAAATTTGAATTTTAAAAAATCGTGAAAATCCAAGTTCCGTATTAAATTTTTGGTTCAATTTTTTAAATATAATACCTTGCACTGATCTTAAAAGATCCTGAAATTTTCAGAAAAGTGTTTTCGTTTTATTCAAAAATATGAATTTTCAAATGAATTATTCAAAAATACGAATTTTTGAATTCTTTTAAATCGTGTAAGTCCACGATCAACATTAAATTTTTTGTTCAATTTTTTTAAATATAATATATACCTTGTGCTGGTCTTTAAAGATCCTGAAATTTTCTGGATGGTGTTTTTTTGTTTAAGAAATGTAAATATTTGAATTTTTGTAAAAAAATTCTTTTTTTTACCTCTCAGTTCAGTAAAATTGAACAATCATGTAGTTTTATAATTTTGAGCAGTAAAAAAAAGTAAAATTAACAGTATTTTGGTGAAAAAAAAAAAATTTTATTTACCAAAATTCAAAAATTTATATTTTTGAAACAAAAAAACACCACCCTGAAAATTTCAGGATCTTTAAGGTCAGTACAAGGTATTATATTTAGAAAAATTGAACAAAAAATGTAATGCTAATCGTGGATTTACACGATTTTTTAAAATTCACATTTTTAAAAAAACAAAAAACACTTTTTTCAAAATTTCAGGATCTTTTAGCTCAGTACAAGGTATTATATTAAAAAAATTGAACCAAAAATTCAATACGGAACTTGGATTTTCACAATTTTTGAAAATTCTCCAAATTCATCATATTTCCAATTTTTTTTTTCGGAATATTTTTATTTTCGTAGCCCCAAGTATACTCTTCAAGACGAATTCAGAGCGATTTTTCGTAACTATAATAGTTTTCGAGATATTTGAAAAATAAACTTGGAAGATTTGGAAAAATGTAAAATTTTGAATTTTGCATAACTTTCGAAGAAATTTTTTTCAATTTTTTTCCTTTGGTGGAACTTCGTTTTATTGAAAACGAAAACTTCTGACCAAATTTCATCGAAATTGAAAGGGGTCGATTCCAACTCTTAGTCGATTTGACGTAGAATGACCCTCATTCCTTAACTTCGTTTCCGGAATAACTTATTTTTAATTCAACTTAAATTGAATTAAATTTGTATTCAATATTTTATTCAATAATTTAATACGACGTACCTGGGTCTGCGAGGACGTTTGGAAGACCTTTTTTGCTTGTTCAAGATCCTGCAACTGTTGTTTGTGATGCATCAGGCGTTTTTGCAATTTTCTACGATAATTTCGCGACGCGGAAGATCGTCCGGCGCTAACGTATTTCCGTTGCATCGCTGATTCGCCTTGTAAAAATTCCCAACGCGAAGATACACCTGGAAACAGAAAAATGTGCGATAGAGGTCATTATTTGCGACATCCGAAAGATATTGAAAATTTTCGTTAATTAAACGCGAGCACAAGGCAAATTTGGGATTTCTGATTATCATTTTTTTTTATTAAAATGATTAATTTTAAGCAGCTACCTTGCTCTTTGTTTTTGTCTTGATTCTCCTCGAGACAGGGTGACTGTTGCGTCGTCGTGTCTAAGCAAACGGACAGGAACAGGAGAACCCAGCCAATGAGGGTCGTGTCAAGGGCGTTCGAGGCCGATGAAGCTTGACCGTTCGATATCGGCGACAATAAACGGCCGAGAGTGCGAACCATCGCGTCGACAACCGACGATTTGTTAGCTCCGGCGATCAGTGATTTACGGCCAAGGAATGTTAGCAATATGAAAACCCTGTGAAAATTTGGTAATCATGAGGATTCGAGGATTGACGCCACACACGAAAAATCGAAGCTAGATTTCGAAAATCTTTTCAAAAATTAAAAATAAAACGAAAAAAAAACCGAAAAGTTGTAATTATAAATAATAATGTCAACTTTTAGTTTTTTTTTTAATTTTTCAAGCTCCTAAACTTTTTCCTCAACTAATTTTAACATTTTTGTCTTTAAAAATTGTTTATGTGTTTAAACAATTTGTTATTGATTAAACTGCAAATAGATCACAAAATAGTAATCAACGAATTTGCTGCTTTTAACACAAGTATTGATTTTAAATTGACTTGAAGGGATTGGAAAACTAATTAAAACAACCCTAAATGAAAAATATTAAACAAGGACAGCAAAAAACAATTTTTACAGAGAAAAACGCTGAAATTGGTTGATAAAAAAGTTTAAAATGAAAAAAAAACCGAAAAGTTGTAATTATAAATAATAATTTCAGCTTTTCGTTTTTTTTTGTTTAATTTTTCAAGTTCCTAAACTTTTTCATCGACTAATTTTAACATTTTTGTCTCTAAAAATTGTTTATTTGTTTAAACAATTTGTTATTGATTAAAACTGCAAATAGATCATAAAATAGTAATCAGCGAATTTGCCGTTTTCAACACAAGTATTGATTTCAAATTGACTCAAAGGGATCGAAAAACGTATTAAAACGAGCCTAAACGAAAAATATTAAACAAAGACATCAATAAACAATTTTTAAAGAACAAAATCTTGAAATTAGTTGATGAAAAATTATAGGAACATGAAAAATAAACAATTTTTTTTATTAACAATATTTATAATCAATTATATTTATAAATAATTTGTAAAGAGAAAAATGTTAAAATTAGTTGATGAAAAAGTTAAGGAACGTGAAAAAAAAAGAAAAGTTGAAATTATAATTTAAACTTTTCGTTTCTTTTTTATTTTTCACCTTCCTGAAATTTTTCATAAACTAATTTTAATATTTTGTTCTTAAACAATTTTTCATTGATGTCCTTGTTTGATATTTGTTATTTAGGATCGTTTTAATACGTTTTTTGATCCCTTCAAGTTCAATTTGAAATCAATACTTGTGTTAAAAACAGCAAATACGCTGATTACTATTTTATAAACTATTTGTAATTTTAATCAATAACAAATTAATAAAAATGTACAAAAAATTAATAAAACTATGACCATTGTTCAAATGTATCACTAAGTATCATTCTCCATATGTGGAGTTAACTTGTTATACCGGAATCTTTGGACTTGACTCGTTATGTCGCGATATTCAGACTTAAAATGAATATTCAATTATTATAAACAATCAGAATTATCAGAATTTGTAATTTTGTCGTCGGATATTTTGGAATCCTGATGTATTTCTCCTGTATTGACGTGTTATTGAAAATAGAATCTCTCAAAATGGAAACAGCGATTTCTCGGAATTCTTGTTTTTGGACTTAAGTTTTTATGCTTGCAAGCCACAGATATATGCTCAAATCCAAAATAAAAAAATAAAAAAATAACAGTGAATGAGCCGGATTAAATGCACGATAATCCCGACGATTTTTTACCTGTCTTGCGGAAAGATGTGAGTCGATGAAGTAGAGTACAAATTAACGAGTGTATTGGCCAAAAAATTGCCCCACCAAGGCTGATGACCGGCCATTCGTGCTAACAATGCAGCAGCGTGTAATTGCAATCGCGGTGCCGGTGTAACGACGCAAACAGAATGGAAGAAAGCCTCGCATATAGACGGTGTAAAAACATCGCAGAGAGACGATGGAACCTGTAAAAAAGGTCGAAAAAACCGTTAGCGACTGGTTTGATTAAAAAATCTACGAAGAATGTCGTATCTCGTACGATGATTAAGATACGTACACTTGGCACAGGTCCAATTTCGTAAACTGTGTAGAGAAGTATGTCCAACAATGTTTCACCGAGTACGCGAAGTTTGTCGCTCGATGCACTCGCCAAGGACACCGCCGGCACGACTTGAGATCCTCTCCAAGATTCGAGTCTTCGCCATACTCCGCGCACGATGTTCAATTGATGTTGAAACATAATGCATTCCTGCGAACAAATATATTGTCATATGAAAACTCAATGCCTCAAATATCATGAAAATTCGTTTATAATCAGGGATCCGCAAAAAAAAATTACGATTGTCCATTTTTCAATTGATGGAAAATCGATAATTTGAAAATATAGAATATCAATTGATGGAAAAATTGAAATTATCCGAAATTGTATTTTCAATTATCCAAATAATCGGTAATTGGTCTAAAAATATTTTCAATTATTCGAATAGTCGGTAATTGGTCTGAAAATATTCTCAATTACCCGAATAATCGGTAATTGATAGTAAAATAATATCAATTTTTTAGAAAAATGGGTAATTGGTCGGACAATAATATCAATTTTTCAGAAAAATGGGTAATTGGTTTGAAAATATTTTCAATTTCTCAGAAAAAAATTAATAATTTATTGAAAATGTGTTTTTGTAAAAATATGAGTGATTAAAGATATATAGAGATATATATCTATATATGTCTATATACCTCTATATTAGGATGACCGTTATTTGGGCTTTGGTGAAAAAAATTCGATGCCACCCCAAAAACTTAATCAAGGTGTATCAAAAAAAAAATCTGTGTAAAGTTTTGAGGCGCTCGGAAAATTGGAACACGCGCTGCCGAGCGATTGAAAATTTAAATGGAAAATACATGTATTTATCCCACGCATCAATGTTTTTTTTTTCCGAGTATAATATTAATGAGAAAAATTTGAAACTTGGTACACTTATTGTGCATAGTATGATGTACAAACCCAAATTTTTTCCATTTTTTTCATTCATAGTTTTGTTAATGACAAGCTCTGTAAAGATGCCCATATTTCGTTTTTTTTAAAAAACGAATGAACGAACGAATGAAAAAAATTGAAAAAATTTGGTTTTTTCTCATTAATATGATACTCGGAGAAAAAAAATCATTGACGCGTGCGATAAATATCTGTATTTTACATTTAAAATTCCAATCGCTCGGTGGCGCGTGTTCCAATTTTCCGAGCACCTCCAAATTTTACACAGATTTTTTTTGATACACATTGATTATGTTTTTGGGGTGGCATCGAATTTGTTTCGCCAAAGTCCAAATAACGGCCACCCTACTCTATATGCCGGTATATGCTTGTATATACCTCTGTATATCTCTACATATCTCTTATCACTCCGATTTTCAATAATTTATTAACTTTAAAAAAAAAATTGATATCATTTTTCGACAAATGACCGATTATTCGGATAATTGAGAATATTTTCAGTCGAATTACCCATTTTTCTGAAAAACTGATATTATTTTTCGACCAATTACCGATTATTCGAATAATTGAGAATATTTTCAGATCACTTACCCATTTTTCTGATTAATTGATATTATTTTTCGACGAATTACGATTATTTGGATAATTGGAAAAAAAAAATTTTCCATTAACCATTATCGGGTAATAGAAAATTTAGATATCAAAATTATTAATTTTCAAAACATTGATTTTCCGAAAATGCGCCTGAAAATATCATTACTACCGATCTCTGGTCTATATCAATGATCGATGCCGTATTTTGCAACTTGCCTGATAAGTCGACAAAATTCTCGCGGAAGGCTGTTCCTTGTTTTCCGCAGGATTTTTCGATCGATTGAGATAATGTTGCATGTGCATGACGTTTGGTGTTTCGGTGCAGAGCAATGGATCCAGAAGAGACTTCAGTCTCTCCGTTGCCAGACTAAATCTGCAAGATCATAAAAATCGTTATCGCAAACCCAAACGAATTTTAGATTCCCTGATTTTGAAACGATCTTCGGAGTCTTCCACGTTTTCTGCATCTCTCATATTTTTCAATTCTTAATTGCGAATAATAATTACCTGCACTGTACGTCTTCAGCGAGGGCTGACAAAATGCTGCACTGAGTGTCGATAGTCGCTTGCAACGTCGAGTCTGCATTTCCAGCGAGATTCGATTGTGAACTATTTGGCTCGGAATAATCTTCACCCGGAAGACCGACCATGTGACCGTAAAACATACCCAATGGAATTTTACAACGCGTCGTTGACATGCCGTAACGTCCGATAGTCGTGATCTGAAAACGAAATTCGAGGAATACAAATTTTTCGATGGACAAAAATGATCTTGCAAAGCTATTGGGTTTTTGTTTTCATTTTCCCTTTAACGAGACTCGTACCTTCAGGTAACGGCAAACTGGCGGTGGTTGAAGGTCATTGACGACCAACGGTTTGGTTCCAATGTCACCGGCGACGACGAGACGCGTGCCATCGCTCTCCTCGTTTTTCGTCCAAATATCGATCGACAACGAGACAAGATCGCTGCACGATGGTATCATCAAATCGGTCAGCAATATCGGCGATCCAAAATCAAGAACGACGAATCTTCGTGCGCCCGAGTGCATCCGCTCGACGACGAGGGCCTGCTGTGGTGGCCAACATAATAATCTTCCCCATGGGAACGTCACCTCCTCGCGCTAAAAAATATTTTGAGAAAATTTTAAAACAAAAGCGCACCATCGAATTTTTTAATTAGAGAATTATCATCATACACGAGATTATCAATATACTAAACAGAGGTAAAATTACTTGTTGCTTATATTGAAGCTTTGCAAGGGCGTACCAATTTTGAGAAAGAAATTTTGTGGAAGCAATTCTGAAGAAGGAAAAAGTTGTTGCCTGCAATTGCAAAATTTGGGCTAGCTGGAAAGCAGAGTTGTGAAAATAGTAATGTAAAAGTAATGCATTACCCATTACAAATTACAAAAGTAATGTGTAATGGATGCATGTGCCATTGCAAATAAAAAAGTAATGTGTAATGGATGCGTGTTCCATTACAAATAAAAAAGTAACGTGTAATGTATGCATGTTCCATTACAAATAAAACAAGTAATGTGTAATGGATGCATGTGTCATTACAAATAAAAAAAGTAATGTGTAATGGAGGCGTGTTGCATTACAAATAAAAAAAAGTAATGTGCAATGTATGCATGTTCCATTACAAATAAAAAAAAGTAATGTGTAATGGATGCATGTCCCATTACAAATAAAAAAGTAATGTGTAATATATGCACGTTCCATTACAAATTACATTTTGAAAAAAAAGTAATTTACAGTGGAGAATATTCCATTACAAATGAAAAAATTGCCGTGCTCGTATGAGAAGCTGGCACATCGCTGTCTCATTATTTTATTTCGCTCACTAAAAGTTCATCCACGATTATCACAAATGATACATAAAGTTTTAAAAAAAAGAACATGCACGTTATTTAGAGATTCAATAAAGCGGCAAATTTTGTATCAGTAACTTGTAATTTTTATTAGATTGCTTATAATTATGGGTAACAGCGTGTAAAAACAAGTTCAATATAAAGTTGGATAATTTTTGGGGTTGAGTACATTTTCGTACTTCATATTTAATGATGAACTCTCTGTTTTTTTTCGTTTCTATCTTTTAACTTTATGGATCATTTGTGATAATTATGGATGAACTTTTAGTGAGCGAAATAAAATAATGAGACAGCAATGTGCAAGTTTCTAATACGCGCACGGCAATTTTTCTATTTGTGATGGAATATTTTCCACTGCAAATTACTTTTTTTTAAACTTGTAATTTGTAATGGAACATACATTACACATTACTTTTTTATTTGTAATGGAACACGCATCCTTTTCACATTACTTTTTTTATTTGTAATGGGACATGCATCCATTACACATTACTTTTTTTATTTGTAATGGGACATGCATCCATTATACATTACTTTTTTATTTGTAATGGAACATGCATACGTTACACATTACTTTTTTAATTTGTAATGGAACACGCATCCATTACACATCACTTTTTTATTTGTAATGGCACACGCATCCATTACACATTACTTTTTTTTATTTGTAATGGGACATGCATCCATTACACTTTACTTTTTTAAATTGTAATTGAACACGCATCCATTACACATTACTTTTGTATTTTGTAATGGTATACTTATCCATTTCACATTATGCAGTGTAATGGGTAATAAAGACAGTAATGAATTATCAAAGTGATGCATTATTTACAACTCTGGCTGGAAGCGACTTTTGACTCTCAGTCTATAATCGCTGAAATTCTTTCAAATTGACAGAAAAAAAAGAATGTGCACGTTTGGTTGAAAAGATTCGGTGAACAATTGCAAAAGTCACTGCAGCCTCCCCTGAAATTTTGAGAGACATTCTAAAAACAATTGGATCAAAGTATAATTATAAATCCATATTGATAGCCAATCTTCAAGCTTAACCCTTTAATTAATTCTGCGTGACCGAGCGTGATATCCAGGTGAATCTTCCTTCGCACGTTGCGTACTGTCCCTGAGAATATTTCTACTGTTAGAGAATGGTAGAGGAAGAGATACAAAAAAAAAGAAACCACCACATTTTATGAGATCAAGCGTGCAAGATACCGAACGAAAAAGAGCGACTACGCAGTATTCTCGATAAACGAATCTAAATCCTTCGAACGAACGAATAAAGCTCAATCAGGGTGTCTAGAATAGTCGAGTAGGAAAATTCTGACTTTCCCAGGCTTTCCAGGTTCGAAATCCTTCATTTTCCAGATCCATTTGTCGAACGAATGCATGGATAAATCCACAATTCAAAAATTAATAATACAATGACTTTTTGATGGCATACAAATAAAAATTCGCCTTTCTCATAATTATTGCGAATAAAAATTATGTAAAATTTATGAGCAGCGTACGAATTTTTGTTCGGCTCAGCGAAAATTCGATATTTTCAGGTATTCAAGTTTCTCATTATCTCTAGACACCCTGTATACTTATGAGGTATTCCATATCAAGCCGACCAATCCGTGGATCCGACCATTTCTGATTTTGTTGAAAATTTTATATTTTTTTGTACGTACTAAAAGCAGTCTCTCAGAATTTTTTTAGATTTCTGTCTCAACCCAGTTAACCACAATAAATTGTTCAAAATTTGACACAATTTTTTTTCAAATGCTCATAACTTTCTTAAAACCGGAGATATCAAAATAATACAAAAGATCATTTTTTTCCGTCTTGAGTTGCATTTTTATTTTAAAAAATACAAAAAAATATCGATATTTATTTTCATATGTTTTTTCAAGTTTTAAACACAAAATTTTTTTTTTTCAACTTGGACCCTTTTTATTTTTTTGAAAAAATTCACCACTTTCTAAAAGACATTTTTACAAATACTAAAAAATTGGCAGTTTGTGCTTCTCATAACTTGTATTTTTTTTTTCTATTTTTTATCGAGTGTGAACTAAGGAATCGTGTTTCCTCCTTGAATTAAAAAATAGAAAAAAATACAAGTTATGAATATCACAAACAGCCAATTTTTTAGTATCTGTAAAAATGTGTTTTAAGAAGTGGTGAATTTTGTCAAAAAAATAAAAAGGGTCCAAGTTGAAAAAAAAATATTTTGTGAAGTTTTAAACGCAAAATATTTTTTTTTTTCAACTTGGACCCTGTTTATTTTTTTTGAAAAAATTCACGTTTTAAAAGACATTTTTACGGATATCAAAAAATTAGCAGTTTGTGATATTCATAACTTGTATTGTTTTTCTATTTTTTAATTCCAGGAGGAAACACGATTCCTTAGTTCACACGCGGTAAAAAATAGAAAAAAATACAAGTTATGAGAAGCACAAACTTCAAACAAATTTTTTCAAAAAAATAAAAAGGATCCAAGTTGAAAAAAAAAATTTTGTGTTTAAAACTTTAAAAAAGTATGAAGATAAATATCGATATTTTTGTTTGTATTTTTTTTTTATAAAACTGCAACTCAAGACGAAAAAAAATTATCTTTTGTTTTATTTTGATATCTCCGGTTTTTAAAAAGTTATGAGCATTTGAAAAAAAAAATGTGTCAAATTTCGAACAATTTATTGTGGTTAGTTGGGTTACGACAAAAATCTAAAAAAATTCTGAGAGACTGCTTTTAGAACGTACAAATAAATAGAAAATTTTCAAGAAAATCATAAATGGTCGGGTCCACGGATTGGGCGGCTTGGTATGGAATACCCCTTATATATGTAATAAGAATACACCTTGAGCGAGTGAATGTATAAGAGCGAAAAAAAACACCATAGAAAACTCCTGAAAAATTATCAAGAAGGAGATTGAGTTTTTTGTTTCTCAGCTCTACGTTGAAATCTACCTTTTTAATACTGTTGTCCTCAACTTTGTGACCAACCGCACCGACATTGGATATCGTCGATTTTTCTTTAGTAACGCTCGACGTTAATGCATGAGAATTAGTCGTATCGTTTTGTTCGCTGTGCCAAATTGTGTTATCACCGGTCATATTGTTCGCCTCATCACTGTCCGATTGATCGTCGGGCGTGATCGAGAGTTGCGTCACCGGTTTCTTTGTCATTTCTGCTGTGCACTGACTAAGCAGATTGCTCAATTTTCCTCTCATCTTAGCCTGAAGCTCTGGCACTAGAGATCCCGCATCCAAGTTCTACAATGTAATTCATATTCCATCGATAATACAGCGAATGAAACGGAAACAGCGAAATTGAGAAAACCACCGACAAACGACAAACGGAAAAAAGTCACAAAAGGAAATATCGTGTCCGAGCATCGAATTTAAAGAAAATAATAACACGACCATAGTCCAAACATGAAAAAATCGATCCCTGAACGACCAACATGATAAAGCAACGAAAATCATTTTTTTTTATCATCGGAAAACGACGAAACAAAATCTTTTCTCAAATTTCATTGAAAATAAAAAATAAAATACGGATCGGCGTTTTATACTCACGTAGGTCGTGTGATGAACGGATTTTAGCTCGGGAACAACGTTGTTGGTCGTTGCGCTTGTATCGAATATTCCCGTGCTCATATTAACGGCATTCGCTCCAGGATCGATTTTCTCCATTTTCGTACCGTCAGATGCGGCATGACACGTAAAGTGAAGTGGCTCGACCTTTGCGAAAAACAAACGATCATATTAACATCAATATCAAATTATTCAATTCAAAATTCCCTAAAATCTAGTTCCGCCGGATTAATATTGAAATTTTTCCCTTTTTAAAATATTAGTGAGAAATAATTATATTCAAGTTTTTAGGATATTCTAAAATTTCCCTGATAACAGTCGAAAAAGATTTCATTAAAATCATTTAAGTGATTTCTTACCTCAAGAAGTCCCTTCATACTGTGATTGGTGCACAGTGCTTTTAATTTACTCGGTACGATGAGTTCGCCGCTCGAGTGCGTCGGCAATGTCAATAAATCACGAAGATCAATCGTATCTTGCATGTAATTATTATTCGTGGATGTAGTGGTGGAAGCGGAAGCTTGCTCGCCCGTTAATATCGTCGCGTAAGTAACGGGCATCGAGCTCGATTTTGGTGGCATTGGTGGCTCGATATCGAACAATTCCGTCTCGAAAGGTGTATTGTACAAGCCGAATCTGTGAATCAAACGAACCCCCGAAGATAATTTAAAAATATTCGTCAAAAATATTTATAAAATTATTTGCTTCTCAAAAAATCTGTTTTAGGGAGAAATTTCCGCCACAATATTTTTCAACTGTGAATTTGTACCAGAGTATGAAAATAGTAATGTAAAAGTAATGCATTACCCATTTAAACAATGTGTATTGGATAATTTTTCCGTTACAAATTACTAAAGTAACGTGTAAGGAATGAATGTTCCATTACAAATGAAAATAGTAATGTGTAATGGATGCGTGTTTCATTACAAGTAAAAAAGTAATGTGTAATGTATGTATGTTCCATTACAAATAATAAAAGTATCGAATCAAACGAATTCCCGAAAAAAATTTAAAAAATGTTCATCGCAAATATGAATAAAATGATTTGCTCCTCAAAAAATCGTTGTTAGATCTGTTTTAGCGAGAAAAAATATCAAGTTCTATCAAAATTGACGCCACAATATTTTTAAACTGTAGATTTGTACCAGAATTGTGAAAATAGTAATGTAAAAGTAATGCATTACCCATTGCTTTAAAAATTGTGTATTGGATAAGTTTTTCGTTAATGTGTAATGGATGCGTGTTCCATTAGAAATAAAAAAGTAATGTGTAATGTATGTATGTTTCATTACAAATAATAAAAGTATCGAATCAAACGAATCCCCGAAGAAAATTTAAAAAAAATTCATCGCAAATATTAATAAAATTATTTGCTTATCGAAAAATCGTCATTAGATCTGTTTTAGCGAGAAAAAATATCAAGTTCTATAACAATAAACGCCACAATATATCTCAACCGTGGATTTGTACCGGAGTTGTGAAAATAGTAATGTAAAAGTAATGCATTACCAATTTAAACAATGTGTATTGGATAATTTTTCCGTTACAAATTACTAAAGTAACGTGTAATGAACGAATGTTTCATGAGAAATAAAAATAGTAATGTGTAATGGATGCGTGTTCTAATACAAATAAAAAAAGTAATGTGTAATGTATGTTCCATTACAAATAATAAAAGTAATGCGTAATGGTTACATGTGCCATTACAAATAAAAAGATAACGTGTAAGGAATGAGTGCTCGATTACTAATTACAATTGCAAAAAAAGTAATTTGTTGTGCAGAAGGTTCCATTACAAATTAGTGTGTTTCTACGACAATTTGGAGCAGATACTATTTTGCTATCAATTATGCTATAAGTATACAATATTTGCTATAAGTCTATCAATTTTTCAAAGAAAGTAATTTGTGTGTATCAAGTTTTTGATAAATTTACTATCGTAGTGATAAATGTATGAACAGCGATTGTTTGGAGTAATTTTTACTCTATTCTTGAATTGTTATTTTTACAACAATGGTGTAAAAATTATTCAAAAAAATAGATGTTCATAGGTGTCAGTGTATATTAAGTTAATATACACTGACACCTATAATTCTTTCTTAATGGTAATTTTTACAAGAATGGAGTAAAAATTGATCCAAAAAATCACTGGTCATACATTTACCACTACGATAATAAAGTTAACAAAAACTTGATGCACACAAATTATTTTCATTGAAAAATTAATAGACTGACCTTTGAGCAAAATAATACCTGCTCCAAATAGTCGTAGAAACACACTAATTTATAATGGAATATTCTCCACTACCAGGATTTCAAATAATGCATTACTTTTTTTAATGCATTTACATTCTCAATAACCATTAACTCTTATTGATTAATTGAAATGATTTCCATTAACCATTACATGTTAATGGTTAAAGGGAGTTATTTCGATTAACCATTAATATATAAGAGTTAATGTTTAATGAAAATTATCTCCATTAAGCTAAGAATAGCTGAATAATCGATTAAACCATTTTAATTACATTAAATGTCAACAGTCCATGGAAATAACTTGCATTAGCCACTAACATTAAATGATTAATGGAAATTATTTTCATTAACCATCAACACGTAATGGTTAATAGAGATAATTTCCATTAACCATTGACTCTTATTGATAATTAAAAATAACTTCCATTAACCAATAACATTTATTGATTAATGGAAATTATTTTCATTAATCATTTAATGACAATAATTTCCATTAACCATTAAATGTTAATGGTCAATGCAAATAATGCCGATCGACCATTAAAAAAGTAATGATTAATGCATTAGTTTTTCATTAAAAATTTCGCAACCCTGTCCACTACCAATTACTTTTTTGTTCAATTGTAATTTGTAATGGAGCACTCATGCATTACACATTATTGTTTTTTTTTGTAATGGCACATGCATCCATTACACATGACTTTTTTAATTTGTAATGGAACACGCATTCATTACACATTACTCTTGTATTTTGTAATGGTACACTTGTCCATTTTACATTATGCAGTGTAATAGGTAATAAATACAGTAATGAAAATAATTCATCATTTACAACTCTGATTTGTACAGGCCAATTGTAATTATTTCGGTAGTTAATAAAATAAAAAATATAATAAAGGGTAAAAAAAAACATTTTACCTCGTTGCTAGCAACAGATGATACGGATTTACGCGATTCGACATTTCAGCTGCTATTTGTTGAACCAGAGAAACGCACTGTTGCGCAACACCGTGATTTCGGTCCAATGGCAATAATCGGGTTATCAAAAGTGCCAACCAGCGCAATGAACCGGCCCATTGTACACTCACGACCGATGGCAAAAGCGTCACGAGAACTGAGAGTACGGCTTCGTCAAAGGAATGCGGAGACGGATCATCCGTATTGTGAAGTCCTCTGTTGAAATTGTCACGGATAATATATATTACAAATAAATATTGACATTTTGAGGAAAATAACCGGAAAATTTTCTTAATTGAGATGTTATGAAATTTCTTTAATTGTTTAAATTTCATGGAATACTCACTCGCTGCAGAGAACGATAAGCTTGACGCATTTATGAGCTATACTTCGTCCAGCGTGTAAAAGACACGTCCGCAAAAGTGGATTCAAACGTCCTTGAACACAGCGCACAGTGTCCAATTGCATGGTCCTCGTTTCGATGGTATTCTGTCCTACTCGAAGTCTCGTCAATCTGATCGCAGTTACCCATATAAGAATATCTAGGGCCAGTGATTGGGCCACGAGAGATCTGAAAAAACAAATTTCTATTTATTGGCATTAAGCAAGATAATTTGGATAAAGATGGAGAAACCTCGCGATGGACGTTTGAAACATTTTTCTTTCACATTTTTTTTTGAAAAATAGGGTAAATGGCCGATAAATTAAAGACTCACTTGTCAGCGGCCTGGAGACAAGCTACGTTCAACAAATTCTCGATAAACAGTGCGGAATCCAGCATCGCGCATCTTTGCAATCGTTCGTTCGGAATGCTTGTTGGTTGAACCGATCTCACTGTTATCGAAATCTCGTGGATGCAATCGCATCCGATATAGTATTCAATCTTTTTGTTTGCACTCGCCGCTATTCTCTCGACCGTCGCTCCGGGCAAAAGTGGCCCAGCCTCGTCTATCCTCAACTTTTTGGAGGTCGGAGGTTTCGTTTCCAAAAGATTGATCCTCGATTTTGTGGTTGCCTGTTGGGAAAACGAAAATATTATCGTCTCGAATTCAATTTCAACTCGAATCGTGGATTAGAGACTACTTCGATAACGAAAACCCTGCAAATTGGAAATTTGCACGTTGCTTTTACTTTTTCATTAAAATTTTCAGTAAAATTTTAATCCCTCGATGGATTTTCGCCAAATTCAATAGCGAACAACCTTGATGGCTATACTAGTTCTTTACATAGTTTCACTGCAATATCTTGAAAATTGTGCAAGTTATAGCGTTTACACTATTTTTCGAAAAATTCAATATTTGATACAAATTTAATCTTTCCATCGATTTTTGTCAAATTCAATACCAAACAAACTTCATAGCTATACTTATTCTGCACAAAGTTCGAGTGCAATGTCTTGAAAATTGCAGAAGTTAGAGCGTTTACGGCATTGTTGCAAAAGTGAAAAAAGTCGACAAAATCTGAACAGCCGTTAGAATTAAAACAAACAATTTTCATAATGAAGGCCGATTCGTGCTGGACACGCGTACCAAATTTCAGCTCGATATCTCGAAGCGTTCTTAGGTTATTAATTATTTGCATCAGAAACTCAGGATACATACGGGACATTCGCTGGTTTTGTTGACGATTTTTTATGAGATTCTTCCAACTCAAAATAGCTATCAGAATTTTTTTCAGATTTTTAAAACCAAATTTGAGTACGTTATGATTTTTTGAAATTTTTTTTTTTAAACCTCGAGATCCGTAATTTAAAAATCTGAAAAAATTCTCAAAAATCCGGTGTCAAAAATCAAGATTTTTGACAAAAAATTTATGATGTCCAGGATTTCCCTTCCCCCTCGATTTTAGGATTTTATGAAGAAACCGTAAAAAAAAACATAAATGCAGAAATTGATCTAACGTGAAAAGTGGCTTGAATATTCTTATCGTTAACCAACAATTTCCAAAAATAGTTGGTTAATTTCTGCATCTATTTTGTTTACGTTTTCTTCATAAAAACCTAAAATCAAGGTGGAAGCGAAAGCCTGGATATAATGAATTTTGAGTCAAAAATTTTCATTTTTTACACCGGATTTTTGAGAATTTTTTCAGATTTTTCAATTACGGCCCTCAAGGTTTTCGAAAAAAATGGTCAAAAAATCACAACGTACTCAAATTAGGTTTTAAAAAATCTGAAAAAAATTTTGAATGCCATTTTGAGTTGGAAGAATCATATAAAAAATGGTAAACGAAATCAGCGAGGTCGAGGGTCACTCTCAGGTGTATGGAATGCCCCATACACACACATCCATCAGGAATTTCTTTCTAAATATGATTTCTCCATGTTTTGGGATATTTTGAACACCTTGGCATAAAAATCTCGAAAAAAAAATTGTTCACGAAAACAAAGCTTTCTTTATGAGGAAGCAAAAGAAATGTTTGCTTCCTCATCTCCAAGGCTTCATTTTCGGGGAATTTCGAGAGAAAAAAACAAAACAAACCCCATCTTTGGCTGGATCAATGAGTGCCTTGATATGAACGAGCAGAGTGCGCGCTTTGGCACTGAAGAGTTTCGGGCTTGTGAGTGTAACGCAACCGGAATGATCGGACAGATCGGTGCATCGTTGAAGATTGATAGGACCGCATAGTATTTCGGTATTGTGCTGACGTTGATATTCCTCGCTTATTATAGGATTTTCGCCCTTCTGTTCGGCGTCGAGGCTAAAATCGATTCTTTCGTCGACCGGCGTCAGCGGTGATTTGTGATGACCCAAACCGGTGATTTTTTGTTTCAAAAGCGTGACCTGTATCGTCGGTAACTCGACGCAGGGCCAATGAAGAATGAATCTAACGTCAACGTGTCCGACGCTACCAGCCGCTGTCCGCGGCAGTGTGAGCTCGAATATATGCTCGTCCCAAGTTGTGGCGTCGTTCTGCAACCGCCAAGTTCTCGTGTGATGCTGATCCTCGGATTGATGAAGATGCTGCGGATGACGACGCTGTCGCTGCGCCTGCATCATCTCGTTCCAGCATGGCGGGACGGTTGCACCGTAAGCCGGGGAATGTCGATCGAAGCGGGTCAGTTCGTAAATACTGCGCAAATCGTTGTAACCAAGATTCGATCTGTGCGCCAATATTGGCTCTTGATAAGCCGCCGACGAGCTCGACGTCCCGGCAATTTCGTTGACCGAACTCTGACAACCAGCGGCAGCCTCGGTTATCATATTGACGTCATCGGCATCCTCCTTATCCTCGTTCGTATCGTCCTCGTCGTTTGTACAAAAAAAGCTCAATACACCGTCGCTCGAGCAAACGCAGAGTCTCTCGAGACTGTTGCAATAAGCGGCCGATATGAATCTCGTATTGCGATCGTTCGGTCGCGCCTCGGTAAGTGTCTTCAACGTTCCGAGCTCCAACAATCTGACGACACCGTCTTTGCAAACAATAGCAACTTGTCCGAGCGGCAATTGCGTCGTATCCTCGCTCTTGTCGTCGTTGCATCTGTTCGACCGATGTTTCTCCTGTAGCGGTAAAAATATGTGCTCGATCGGTGCATGATCGGCCGACAAGTCACGTCGCAGAACCGGCTCAGGTACGATTTTAACGACTTTACCGGTAAAATCGAGGGCGTATATCAAGATAACCGCGCACGTTGACAAAGTGTCGTTGTGAACAACGCCGTTTATCAATTTTCCATCGGCACTCGCGCCATTGTGATCCCAATACATTCTCTCCAGGCTCTTCTGCGAGAATATCTCGCTCTCCTCGTCAACGTCCATCTTGTTGACATTCGTAGAGGTCGAATTCAGCGTATCGGCGTTAGCGTGATCGTTGATCGGCGCCAATGAAACGTAGAGAAAACGAGCATCGCGCGTCGTACCGACGTACGATATTTTCAAGGTCGACGGTGCATCGATGCTCAACGTTTGCAGCACAACCGGCTCCGCTTTCACGCTCGTTGTCTTCGTTATATCGTGGCTTTTCTTGTTGATACCGGTTATGTCCGACGTCGATGGATATTGCTCGGTGCCGTTTATCGGATTGAAATTGGCGTCGTAGGGACTCGGTGGCATGCCGAATGACGTCGAATGATAAAGTGCGTTTGACGATGAAGTTGGCAATGTTGCAGTTTGAAACATGCCATCGAAATGCGTGTCACCGGTCATCTCGCAATCGACCGCCTCGATGACCGGAACTTCGTACAAAAATTTACTCATGTACATGTCTTGATACAGACTCTCTTGACGTCCACCGTTCGAGCTCGTACTCGTGCCCGTTCCTGACATCGTTTTCTTCGTTTTTCCACTCTTGCTCGTCTCGTCCTTGCTCGCGATTGGCGACGATGTCTTGTGATGAAAATCATAAACAACCAGATAATGATTCTTCATCGTACAGCCACGATCGATGGCGACTTTCATTATGTCCAAACTATCACTAGTCGCACTGTTGACACTGTTCATCGCTCTTACGAGCGAGGACGATTGTGCCAAATCGCTCGTTGCCGACCAAACGTTCTCGAGTGTTCGCAAATTTCCCGTATTACAAGCTGTTACCGAAACACCGCATACCAAACACGGTCTTATCGTCGTATCCGCGATTTCCGATGTTCCGCTCGTCTGATGCGTCGTTACGACGCTCGTTTTGTTGTCGTCGAAGTGCGACGATTTTGGTCCGCGTATTATCGACAATGCTGTTAAATCGATCGTGTGAGAATTTTGGGTCTCGTAATCGACCAACGGATCACTGTCGGTGCTCAAATTCGTCAGAAAGGACGATGACGAATTTCGCGATGCGAAAAATTGTATCGAATCTTTGTTGTTTGAATCTTGGCCCCGCGATGCTACGCAGAACGATACTTCAGCCTGTGAATGAGAGAGATATTGCGAGTTATTGGATGACCCTTTTTTTCGTAACGTGATTATGTTATCTATATACAGAGATGTCAGCCCTCGTTACTTTTGAAAACGGGCTCTTTTTTATTCTCTCTGTTACTTGCTGATAAACAATTATTTTACTAAAATTACAGTATTTGCAACTGCGTATGTTAACTCTTCGCTTCATATCGTAAAATACTATGTTTTACTGCGTTGGTGCAAAAATAAAACAAACAAAAAATGTAACGAACAAAAGTAACGCTTCGCTACTTTCTCAGTTACTTGCTTCGTTACATTTCTTGTTTATATTTTTTTTCAGCGACGCAGTAAAAACATAGTAATTTACGATATGAAGTGAAGAGTTAACATATGCAGTTGCAAATACTGCTTATTTTAGTAAAATAATTGGTTATTAGCAAGTAACAGAAAAAATAAAGAGCGCGGTTTCAAAAGTAACGAGGGCTGACATCTCTGGTTATACATGGGTCATTCGATGTCTTATCGACCACAAAATTTTTGAAAAATGATGAATTTGGGGAGTTTTGAATTTTCAAAAATCGTTAAAATTCAAGTTCCGTGTTAAATTTTTGGTTCAATTTTTTTTTTAATATTACCTTGTACTGATTTTTAAAGATCCTGAAATTTCCACCAAGATCTTTTTTGTTTTTTCAAAAATATGAATTTTTTAATTTTTAAAAATCGTGTAAATCCACGATCAACATAAACAAATTTTGGTGAATTTTTTTTTTTTTTTTTACCAAAATACTGTTACTTTTACTTTTTTTTACTGTTCAAAATTACAAAACTGCATGATTGCTCAACTTTACTTAACTGAGAGTGAAAAAGAAAAAAAAATTTTTACCAAAATTCAAAAATTTATATTTTTTAAACAAAAAAAACACCATCCTGGAAATTTCAGGATCTTTTAAGATCGGTACAAGGTATAATATAAAAAAAAAAATTAACCAAAAATTTTATGTTGATCTTGGATTGACACGATTTTTAATCATTCAAAAATTCATATTTTTGAAAAAACAAAAAACACCTTTCTGAAAATTTCAGGATCTTTTAAGATCAGTACAAGGTATTATATTTAAAAAAATGGAACTAAAAATTTGATACGGATCTTGGATTTTTACGATTTTTGAAAATTCAAAATTCTCCAAGTTCATCATTTTCAAATTTTTTTTTCGGAATATTCAAATTTAGACCGATTTTTCGTAACTATAATAGTTTTCGAGATATGTAAAAAATAAACTTGAAAGATTTGAAAAATAGTGAAATTTTGAATTTTGCATAACTTTCGAAAAAAAAAATTTCCTTTGGTAGCACTTCGATTTATTGAAAACGAAAACTTCTGACCAAATTTCATCGAAATTGATAGGGGTCGATTCCAACTCTCGGTCGATTTGACATGGAATGACCCATATTTAAGATTCTGATTTATACCAGATGAAAATTGTTCAAATATACAAGTATTCATTGAGTTACCTACAAGTTACAGATTTCTATTTATAAAAATGACGGATTGTGAGAAGACTTGTAATTTTCACAAGTTTGCAATTGCAAATAGCGATAAAAATTTTACGTAAATGAAAAAAAACGAATCAAATTTTGACAAGAACGGCAGTGTGATTTTTGTTTTCAGAATTCTTCCCAAATTCGCGAAATTTTTTTTTTACTCTCGAAGAGATTCGAAAATTTCATTTCTTAAGGTTTTACGGAGAAAAAGGGACGTACTTTCAACTGATTGCTTATATTCCATACGGTAACGAGGCCCTTGTGGGAAGCTGTGGCGACGAGACCAGCGACGTTGGTCGTTCCTATGACGTCAACGGATTCGCAAGATTCGCGCGCCGGTGCTGTCGCGAGTGTAACGGAAAGCGGAACGTTTTGCGTGTATTCGCCCTTTACGAAAGGGCAAGTTGGCAAATGACGCTCGTGCTCGGACCAGGGCTCGTCGGTTGGTTCCCAGCAAACGAGGCAAACGTTGCACGTGAAGCACATTGCACGATCGTCGGCGGTGGCGTTTGGCTCGTGATAGAATCCAGCCTGCGCCATTTGTCCGGGCAAGGCCCATCTGGGTAAAGAAGTAAGAACAAAAAAAAAGAAAAGAAAAGAAAAAAAGGAGAAAATGGAAGAAGAGAAAAAAAATAATTGTTTCTCTAATTTTTTTGTTTCTTCTCTCGTTTTAAAAACCGTCGTGCGGCAATATTCGTTGAGATGGCGTACTTGTAATTCATGTGGGGCCATGTCGAGAAGGTCTCGCGACGAGCTGCCTCGCTGAACATTAGAGCACGATCTGCGGGTCCACCCTCGAACATAAGGCCGGGAAGTAGGCCGTTTAATCGCTCGTTGATCGCCGACGCTATAGGCAGAGCCGGTATGTGCTTGTTTTGCTTCTTCAATTCCGCCACCAAACCCGAACACACGAGCTTCAACGCTGCGTGCGGCAATTCCAGGCATATTGTGTTCCACTGGGGAAAAAAAAAACAATTTTTTAATTTTCAAGGTCAATTTGTAATTTCAGTTTAGCTTTGATGAGTAAGAGCTCGTTGCTCGATAATTTCTTGGTGAATCTGCAGGAGACATTCGGGATATCATAAAAAGCTGGGACATTGGATAAACTTTTATTTTCATTCAAAATCTAAATGTAACGAATTCCTCGGTGAATTTGTGATACATAGCACCAAAATGAAAGTAAGCTCTCACTGATCAAAATTGCAATTAAAGGACAGATTAGATTTGACAAAAGTTTAAATGACGGTGAATTTGTTGCGGAAAACTATTTCTTTACGACAGAATTATCTCAATGCATCTTAAATTAAGTAGAAAGTTGCATTTAAAACCACCTCCATTTCCACTTATTTCTTCCTTAAAATTCGTTAGATCAATTTCAAAAATTTTACTACTTCATTGAGTTGATTATGCGATAACTATCACAAATCCTCCTCAAAGATTATGAGAACCTCTGGCAAAAAAATTGACAATTTTGGGAAAGCTTAACATGGCAATGATTCAAGGTCATTTTGTAATCTCAGTTTAGCTTTGATGAGTAAGAGCTTGTTTCTCGATAATTTCCTGGTGAATCTGCAGGAGATATTCAGGATATTGTAAAAAGCTTGGACATTGAATAAACTTTTATTTTCATTCAAAATCTAAATGTAACGAATTCCTCGGTGAATTTGTGATATATATCATCAAAATGAAAGTAAGCTCTCACTGATCAAAATTGCAATTGAAGGACAGATTAGATTTGAAAAAAATTTATATGACGGTGAATTTGTTGCGGAAAACTATTTCTTTTTTTACAGAATTATGTCAATGCATCTTAAATTAAGTCGAAAGTTGCATTTAGAACGACCTCCATTCCACTTCTTTCTTCCTTAGAGTTTGATTGAACAATTTTAAAAATTGTACTACTTCATTGAGTTGATTATGCGATAACTACCACAAATCCTCAAAGATTATGAGAACCTCTGGCAAAAAAATTGACAATTTTGGGAAAGCTTAACATGGCAATAATTCAAGGTCAATTTGTAATTTCAGTTTAGCTTTGATGAGTAAGAGCTCGTTTCTAGATAATTTCTTGGTGAATCTGCAGGAGATATTCGGGATATCATAAAAAGCTGGGACATTGAATAAACTTTTATTTTCATTCAAAATCTAAATGTAACGAATTCCTCGGTGAATTTGTGATACATATCACCAAAATGAATGTAAGCTCTCACTGACCAAAATTGCACTTAAAGGACAAATTAGATTTGACAAAAATTTAAATGACGGTGAATTTGTTGCGGAAAACTATTTCTTTACGACAGAATTATCTCAATGCATCTTAAATTAAGTAGAAAGTTGCATTTAGAACCACCTCCATTCCCACTTATTTCTTCCTTAAAGTTTGATCGAACAATTGTAAAAATTTTATTACTTCATTGAGTTGATTATGCGATAACTACCACAAATCCTCCTCAAAGATTATGGGAACCTCTGGCAAACAAGTTGACAATTTTGGGAAAGCTTAACATCGCAATATCCTGATTTTCATGCTTCCCATTTATCCGCCTACATATCAGATTAAAAAAAAAAATTTCTTTGTTTACTTCACCAACCTTTTGCGCCTTAATGCCCTTTTTCTGAGTTCCCTGTGCAGCGTGAATTTTACTCAACAATTCTTGCTGAACTTCCTGAACGTGTTCGATGCCGGGTACGGAAACGAATCTGAGACACTGATTGAGGAGTATAGCTTCGGAGAGGAGCAGCTCCATCTTGATGACGTCCTCGCTGCGATTAACGGGAGTCTGCAGTATAGTGTCCAATAGAAGAACGCCGTTGTAATCGCTGCGCACGCCGATACCGCGTCCGTCCGTGTATAAAACTTTGTCCACGCCTTCGGCGAGATAAACTCCCTGCAACTTTCCATCTTTTTTGCCTGGATAGGCAAAACAAAAGGAGAAGAAGAGGAAACAACGGTGAATATAAAAAATTCGAACCGAGCTGAAATGGACTCTCGCGGTGTCATGAAAATTATTTCTTCCCTATGATAAGCGTGTATCCAGTTACTCGTTTTATCAGAGTTTAAAAAGTCGCAAAATTCTCAGAATAAAAAAGTGAGTTGTCGGGAGAAGGGAAGAAGACAAACTATGAAAATGATACATTGTAGCAAAATGCAACAAAGTTTGGCTGTTGCTTGTTTTGATAAAAAAATCGGCAGTATAAAAGATTTTACGAAAATTGCTACGAAATAATGCAAGTCACGCGATGAGGGAATAATACGAAAGAAGAAAAGAGAAAATTTCGGAGGTTCGATGATCGCGAGAAAAACGAAGTTTTCGCAGAAATACGGGCTGACAACAAAAGAAATGCTACACAGCATCTGAAAGATGGTGGATGAAGATAAGGGAGTAGGGGGGAAGAAATAATCAGAGGATGGGATTGAGAGAAGACATCTTCGTGGAATTGGAGATAAAGTGCTCGTCGGGGAGGGGGGGAAAGAAGAAAAGAGAGAAAGAGGAGAATCGTAGTTTGATCGATGATGAAAAAAAAAACGATTATCATTATTCTTGATAACAGAGCATGGGTAAAATCCTCGGGAGGACTCACAGGGAGAGGGGGAGAGTCCACGCCTGACGTTTCAGCGTTTCGGAAGATTAGCGACCTTGACAATGAGGCACGATGAAATTTAACGAACGATTCATCGTCTTTGATCCTCGAGAGGATTACAAATCGCGCGATAGTTCGATAAATGAAAAAATAAAAAGGAAATAAAAAAAACAAGCTCACCGGAAAGGCTACTTCGTTGCAGTATAACTCCGAAGTTGACATCGAAAACGTATACCCGACCGCTGCCAGTTGTGATTAGTAAAACGTTTAAATTAGGATGATAGACAATGTTCTTGCATTCCGTGTCCACATAGAGATAACCGTCTTCCTTTAGTAACCACGGTTCATCATCAGCCATTTTGCCTATACGATAAACGAATCTCAAAAAAAAAAAAAATTTCTAATGCGCGAACATCACGAGAAACATGGCGTACTCGTATCCGCCATATTTGATTTAGGAACGTCAGTGTCACGGAAACTATAGAGGATACAGAAGAGCTGCCGCGAACGCCGTGCAGAGAACTACTGAAAACCGTCGTCTCCGAAATCGAAGATAGTTTTGTTGCCGCAATCCACCGCGGGCGTCGCTCTCGTCGCTAGTCAACGACGCGAAGTGAGCTGTCGATAGCGACACGAAGTAAGCATAATAAAGGGATGTTGTTTTTCTTCGCGGTTCTTTTCAAAAATATTTAGACTGATCGAAATCGATTTTTTTTATATTTTTTTTTTCGTAGTGTACATATATTTAAGTATATAGGGCGTTTCATCCCAAATCGGACAGTTTGGAACACTTTTTTTTTTAATGTTCGAAAATTTTTTAATATTTTTTAGTACTCATCGAAAGATCCTTGCTGGTAAATTTTGAGATTTTCTCGATTACTCTTTTTACGATATTTTGGTCATAACTTCATTAATAATGGTCCAATTTAAAAGATTGTTTTAAATTTCGTTTTTTATGGCCTTATCAGAAAAAAATACAACAAAAATATTGGACGTGTTTTTAAATGAGTTTTTTGTTTTAAACTTTCAATCGAGTTTTTAAAAGTGAGTGTATATTTTGATTTTTTTTTAATTTTTCGTTCTAAACACCTATCTATTCAATAACTTTTAAGACTAGTCCGATCGTGGGGCCTTCCATAACTACTGTTTCGATTTTTGAAAAAAACATTTTTTTTTTTCTATAAATTATTATGAATACCAATTTTCGTTACTGTATAGTATTTTTTTCATTGTTTAGAATTTATTTTGACACTTTTTTATAAAACTTTTTAAATAAAAAAAAATTTTAGTTTTCAAAAATCGAAAAAAATAGTAGTTATGGAAAGCCCACGATCGGGCAAGTCTTCAAAGTTGTTGAATAGATAGATGTTTAAAACAAAAAATTAAAATATACAATCACTTTTAAAAACGTGATTTAAAGTTTAAAACTAAGAAAACTAATTCAAAAACACGTCGAATATTTTTGTTGTATTTTTCTCTAAAAAGGCCATAAAAAACGAAAATTTTCAAAATAATTTTTAATTTGGACCATTATTAAAGAAGTTTATTGCCCTCCGGACGTAAAAGTGCCTTTTTACGCCCACTTCGTGGGCTTAAAAGGCACTTTACGCCGTCGGGCGATAAAATATTGTATGACCCTCGTACAAAAAAACTTTTTCTGACTCGTGTGATTGCAGCGCCTTCGGCTCATGCTGCAAACTCACACTCGTCAGAAAAAGTTTTTTTGTCCTCGGGTCATAATGTACTATATGACCAAAATACCGAAAAAGAGCGGTTTTTTTGTTAGTTTAATATCTTTTGAACGGGTAATAAAAGAAATCTCAAAATTTACCAGCAAGGATCTTTCGATGGGTACTAAAAAATATAAAAAAATTGAGGAAATTAAAAAAAAGTTTTTCCAACTGTCAGATTTGGGATGGAACGCCCCATATACATTTAATTAATAAATCAAATCAATTTTTTTTTAAATATGATTAGCTTTTATCAAAAATGTTGTGGACTCTATGCAACATTTTGCAAAGCAGTAGAAAAAACCAAAAAGGCCAAAAAAACCTACTTTTAGTCAAGAGCCTGTATTGAGAAATTAAGATAAATATTTTTTTGCAAATTTATGGCTGTTTTTGGCTCATTTTGTGAGTTAAGCTTTGGTTATCCTTTTACACAGAAAATTTTATGTCAATCCGACGAATGTTTTCGAAGTTACAGGCATATTTGTAAACCCGTAATTATTATTTGTAAAGTTATTTTGTAACTTTGAACGCTTTTTTCTCAAAACTGTGTTCTCAGAGTCAGTGAGCAAGATTTCTCAAAAACGGAATAAACGATAAGTTTAAAATTTTGACACAAGCTTTATAAATATATTTTTCATTAATTAATGAAAGATTTTTTTTTTACCGATAAATATTTTCCATTTTATAAACAATTTGAGGCCAAAAGTTTCATCGAAAATTGAAATTATTTTTTGAGATACCTCCATTTTGTTAAAAATTGATATTCTGCTTATTCCTTTGATCAAATACTAGATTATACTTTGTATTTTTTATTTTGGCTGATCCAATCTAGAGATATCGTGCTCACCGTACGACGCCTTTTTTTTTTTAGAGAATCATCATTTTTTTAAAAAGAAAAATTTCAAAACTGAGTTAAAAGTTACAACAATGTGTAGATAAATTTTTACGTTAATAAATTAAAATGACTCCAGAAAAAATTCTTAAAAAATAACCCCTTAAAACAATGCAAAAAACTGTTCTTCCGCAAAGACATATTTTTAAATTTTAAAAAACCATGAAAATGCAAGACGCAGATTTGTACGAGTTTTTAAAAAATTACATTGATCAAATACCGGTCGTTATCTACCAAATTTCGACTCGATCAAGACGTCTGATATTTACTATGAAATACTATAATTTGGGTTTATACTTCAATACTATAATTATACTTTTATTATCTGAAACGTATAAATTATTTTATCAATAAAATTTCTCAGCGTATATTAAGCTGTTTATTTTTTATTTACAATAATCCTGTCGTCGGATCGAGTAAGAAAACAAAAGAATTACTTGAATTGACAATTCTCGTTCCGTTCTTACTCCTCCTCCATCTCAACCGGCGCTTTCTTCTTAACCCACAAATGAGGTTTAGCCTCGGGATACTTGTCCGTGTAAAAACTTCTCAATTCGCCGTGTTCGGCGTACATTCGCAATCTCACGTCTTCTTTATTTCTGAGATAAGCCCGTTTCTTCAGTGTCAACTTCCATGCTCTCAGTTTCGTGTAAAATGGGGGATATTTTTTTCTCTTCAGTACAACCTTACCGCCCATAACGTAATGGGTGAAATCCATAATCTCGCTCGATGGTATCTCATTCTCTTTTCGTATTTCCGGTGGCGACGCAACTACCGTCGGAAACATGCCATTCTCGTGTTTCATCTCGACGAGATGCAATTTCTTTTCTTCGGCAATTTGCATCATTGTCTTTTGTTGCAAAAGACCGATGAAAAAGGCTTTTATGATGTGTTGCAGATTCGTCGAACCCTCGACTTTTGCGTAAAGATCCTTTATACCGATCATCTCGCAGCATGTTTTAATCGCACGATGGCAAACGAGACCGTGACCCTCGCCTTTGCGATTAACGAAAATTTTCGTACGCCCGAATTGCGTGAAAAAATCGTGGGTCACTGAAACGAAAGAGAAACAGGAAAGAAAATGATTTCGATGGACGAAATTTCGTATAAGCTTTTTTTTTTAATTCGAAACTACAGTGGACGCTCCCATAATTTGATACGTCGGGACCAGAAACGCTCCCATAATTTCATTTTCCCCTCATTCCCCTACTTTATATGTGTCTAGCACATTTTACGGAAATTTATTATTTCCGAAGTGTAAGAAGTCCTTTTTCGTTGAGAAATATACACTAATTGATGATAATATTTAATTCATCGTTTTTAATTGTGTGGAAAATTTGACAATTGAGGTTATGTTGCCCTCTCAGGCAACTTATGGGAGCGTGTTGCCATGGTAACGAGTAAAATTGTGGGAGATTAAATTGTGGGAGCATCCACTGTATGTTGATTTTCACCTGTATGATTATTGTATCTCTCAATGTACATGAGTTTCGTGACAGCACGATTTTTTGCTGTTCTGAGCGCCGCTTTACCGTCCGGCGCTTTGGCCGATGCGAATCCGGTCAAACCATTGCCATTTCCGGTCACGACGAACGCGCTCACCGACCTTTTTCGTCCCATGTGTCCCGTCATGTGACACACAGTCTTGTATTCCAGTATCTTAGAGTCAAAATCCTCAAATTTGTCTGAAGTATGAAAAAAGAAATTAAACATCGATATAAAATTATAATAAAATTGTAAATATCGTGATACATTTGAAATTATGGTAATGGGTCGTTCCATGTCAAATCGACTAAAAGTTGTAATCGACCCCTTTCAATTTCGATGAAATTTGGTCAGAAGTTTTTGTTTTCAATAAAACAAAGTTCTACCAAAGAAAAAAAAAATAATTTTTTTTTTTCGAAAGTTACGCAAAATTCAAAATTTCACAATTTTCTTCAATTACAAAAAATCGTTCTGAATACGTCTTAAAGAGTATACTTGGGGCTACGAAAAAAAAATATTCCGAAAAAAAAATTTGAATAATGAATTTGAAGAATTTTGAATTTTCAAAAATCGTAAAAATCCAAGTTCCATATTTTATTTTTGGTTTAATTTTTTTTATATAATACCTTGTATTGATCTTAAAAGATCCTGAAATTTTCAGAGAGGTGTTTTTTTGTTTCAAAAATATAAATTTTTGAATTTTGGTAAATTTTGTTTTTTTCAAATTGTCATTAATTGAAATTTTTACTGCTCAAAATTACAGAATTACATGATTGCTCAACTTTACTTAACTTGGAAGGACAAAAAAAATTTTTTTTTACCAAAATTAAAAAAAATTTATTTTTGAAACAAAACTCCATCCTGAAAATTTCAGGATCTTTTAAGATCAGTACAAGGTATTATATAAAAAAAATTAAACCAAAAATTAAATATTTATGGTGGATTTGCACGATTTTTGAAAATTCAAAATTCTCCAAATTCATAATTTTTCAACATTTTTAAAATTTTTTTCCTTAGGTAGAACTCCGTTTTATTGAAAACGAAAACTTCTGACCAAATTTCAACAAAATTGAGAGGGGTCGATTCCAACTCCCGGTCGATTTGACATGGAATGACCCTAATAGAATAGTAAAAATTGTGCTGCAAATGTAATATTGACGTGATATTTCACCATTGTTACAAATATTTCGTTTTATCAATGAATCGATTGAATTGTCATGAAAATCGATGACAAAAATATCCAGGACATATGAAAGAAACTTTAGTTTATCAAGCTGAAAATAAAAAAAATAGATTATTATATCTACCTTCGCCGATCGGATCAGGGGGACCGATACTTCTTCCTCCGGGCTTGCCGCCGGTCCATCCACGCTCCAACGGTGAAAGTCTCGTCCTTTTGTTTCGCGTCATAGAATCTCTGAGTTTGTTCAATGTTGCTTCCCTCTCAGGATCTTCGGGCAGACGTTTTTGTTGAACGAGCTCCTTGCCGCGCATTATAGGTTGAGTGAGACCGGGCCATACTATATTGTACTTTCCGACTCCGATCACCTGACCCCGATTGAGATTTTTAATAATTTTCTTTCCCACCGCTTTGCCTCTGCCTCTCTTTCTACCGGCGTTACTGACGCTGCTAACACCTTTCCACAAATCGTCCGCCGGTACTGTTTACAACAAGAAAAGCACAAAGTAAACAGATAAAGTTTGAAAATATTTACGTCGAACAATTCGTAAAAAATTTCACCAACGTTTATTGAAGAATGCCGTATTTCTGACACAGATTTTCTGCAGTTCGTGTGATTTTACCGAATCAACGAGACGATCCAACGATTTATTTTGAAGTAATCCTGTAAATGGAAAGTAAGAAAAGTGTATTATTAGTTAGCAGAGAAAAGGATCGTTGAAGAGTGAGGTTAGGTTGGCGGTAAAAAATTGTTCCGAGAAAATCGCAATTTTTCGTAAGTAAAGTGTCAACGAGAAATGACAATTGTCGAAAATAATGCAAATACCATTGCTCCAAATACGTGCATTTGTGCAGGGCTTCGCCAATGCCGCACAGGCACGTATTATTTGGAAAGCCATTATCGCCGCGACTTTCTTCCGGCGCAACACCCAAAAAACGTCTTCTTCTATTCAGAGAAAAAAGAGAAAGTGATTGAACCAGCAGTCGTTAAAACAGATTTTAAATATGTCATGTCTTAGTTCCAGAAATAACCGCGTAGAGGGCGGCACTAATCAATTCCCCGCCTACACTCATCTCTCGAAGCTGCATTCGTTTTGGACGCTTATGCGCTTTCAACACATATGTATAGATATACATCGACATACAAAATGCTACAGGACGTGGAGCTCACAAGCGCGCAAGCTTCCAAACGAATGCACGGAGAATCTGCTACACCAGTCGAGCAAGAGCCGCGTTCGTTTTAGACGTTTGCGCGCTCCCAGCATGTATGTATAGATATACATGATACATCGTAAAAATGCTACAGGATGTGGCACTCTCAGCGCTCAAAGCGTCCAAGACGAATGCAGCATCTGTTTACTTTTCTGGTGGGAAGCTGACACACATACACACACTGAATATATACGCGGATAAATCGGATAAATGCATAATACAGATGAGTAACGAGAGGAACGGAGCGGACAACGAACCGCCCATGCAGAGAGAGGAAGAGAGAGAGAGAGAGAGAGAGAGAGAGAGAGAGAGAGAGAGAGCAGTGCACACTGTACAGTGCGTGTGTATAGTGTGTTGTCGATGACGAGAGGGGCGCTCTCGACTTTTACACACAGGGGGCGAGAGAGAAGGGAGAGAGAGAGGGGAGATCGAGATAGCGAAAGAGACAGACTGACACAGAAGAGAGAGAAATGTATCGGGTTGTTTTTTTGTTTTGTTTGTTTTTGTAACGTCGTAAAGATTGTGAAAATTCGTGCTATTAAAACGGTATTATGATTTAAGGTGAATTTTCCGATGATTACGAGACGCAGTGAATGGAGATAAACCGGCTCACATCGCACAGGACACAATAGTTATAACACATGTTTGCGGATTCCCGAGAGAGCGAGCCCCCCAGTGTATTACTTTTTTTTTCTTTTTTTTTCATCCTTTTTTTTTTTTTTTTTAACATCGCGAAACATCGCACCATCACGGCGATATAACCGTGTGTTTGACCCGTGAAAAAAATCCTCCCACGTTCTTACGTTATCCGCGGATACGTCGAGGAAGAAAATAAAGAAGCTCGCCGCACAATTACGAGAGAAAAAAAAACGAGATCGAGGAAGAAATTGAAAAAAAAAAAAAAACGGCTCGTAAATGCTCGTCCAGGGCGCGCACTTCCTCGATACGGATCGCGCGCGCGGTGTTTGTCGATTATAAAAATTTCGAGTGAAGTTTTTGGGCAGAGAAGGAAGAAAACGAGAGGCGAAGGAAGAAATACGATCGAAGAGGAACCGGACGTGGAGGATAAGGAAAAAGAGAGAAACGCCTGGGAAACGATATTTCGATGACGTTAATCGGGATGATGATTTTTCGCTGGCGTATCGTGACTGAAAATAGAAGGAGTTTCACTCGGAAATTTTAATCCGGAGGCGGGACAAAAAGTGCGTGGGTGTTATCCGCTGGTTTCATTCCCGAGGATATACACACCGGAGGCGACAATTTCTCGCGCATCTTCCCCGCGAACGCGGAAATAAAACGGTTCAAACACGTTGAATTCAACATTCCTACTCAGAAACTCGATGCCAAAAAGCTTTTCGCGAGGAAAAAAGGAAGGAAAAAAACCAGCGAGAAACATAACCCACTTTCGCTGAATCGAGGATTGACGGAGAAAAAAAAAACTATTTTTCTCCTTTCCGTGAAATTTTTTGGAGATTCGGAGTTTTTTTTTTACGATGGGAAGATTCGCTCGCGGAGAAGTTTGCTCCGCCGAAGAAAAGTTACTAGTCAGTCGACGATAGCTGGAAAATTTTCTTCTACCTCGTCGCGAAAGTATCCTTATTTTGAGAAATTTATTCAAAAGCAATTTCGCCAAGTTCCTACGTATAGATTTTTGCCGCTAGCGAATCGGATGCTTGTTTGAAGAATCACGCGAGTTTACTTTGGAGACGATTCGAGAATCGAGCCGGCGAACGAATGAGATGCCAAGAGCATCGGAGAATGGATCGTTGTAGGATATCAGTATGCGAGAGAAGCCAGCGGAATGTACCGCTCACGTAAAATACGTGAGGGGCACGACAGAGATGTGCTCGCGTGATCCCACTGCCCTTCACCAAGCCCTGGCAAAGGCGAACGGCAAAACGTCGAATCAGCAGCCTGCGTCCAATCATCGAGAATCGAGATTGGAGAGCGGCGGTGTATTGCCCAATCCCGGCGGACGTCTCAAATTTTTCAAGGATGGCAAATTCATTCTTGAACTGTCGCACAGGCGAGACGGCGATAGAACAACCTGGTTTCCCGTGCCAAAGAAAACTTTTTGGCCACCCGCTAGCACCACTCCGAACAGACAAGAGAGCTCCACTTCTCTCAGCGGTGAGACCATGTTTACTCCGACCGATTGTACGAAATTTGTTACATATTAGACGCACATTTATTTTCTCAGTTTTTAGCAAATCAGGGAAGATTCAAAAACTCTGGAAATGGACAGAGAAATCAGTCTGGATAGAGAATGGAATTTTTTCATGAATTAGAGTTTCAAACGTTCAGATGAATGAATCCATTTTTTCACAGAACAATTTTGAAAATTTGTTGATACTTTAAAAATGATTCTTGAAATATCTTTGAATTTCTGAAATTATTATTTAACGAATGCTCGAAAGCTCTTCTAATTTTCCGTTAAATAAATACTTCTTTTGATTGTTCGTTCATCCGAACGTTTGAAATTTCAAGTACATATTTTTTCAACTAATCTGGGAAACATTTGTAAATGAAACTCTCAAACATTTGAAAAAAACTGTTTTTCACGGAAAACTGGGATATTCTTGAAACGTGAAAATTCAAACATTGTTTGCTCATATTTTTGTACGAATTCACAAAACTTTCTCCAAGATAGAACTAAAATTGAGAGGATTTGTGCATTCGCAGTGATTATGATAAAGCCATATGCAAATTTATATTCGTATCACAAAGTTGCTATTCTATTAATTTTTAAATCATGGATTCATCCATCCATGGATGTTTATGTTTAATAATTCTTGAAATATCTTCGAATTTTTGAAATTATCATTTAACGAATGCTCGAAAGCTCTTCTAATTTTTCGTTAAATAAATACTTCTTCTGATTTTTCGTTCATCCGAACGTTTGGAATTTCAAGTATATATTTTTTCAACGAATCTGGGAAACATTTGTAAATGAAACTCAAACTTTCGAAAAAAACTATTTTCCAGGGAAAACTGGGATATTTTTTAAACGTGAAAATTCAAACATTGTTTACTCATAATGTTGTACGAATTCACAAAACTTTCTCCAAGATGGAACCAAAATTAAGAAGATTTGTGCATTCGCAGTGATTATGATAAAACCATGTGCAAATTTATATTCCTATCGCAAAGCTCTATGCTATTAATTTTTAAATCATGGATTCATCCATCGATAGATGTTTATGTTTAATAATTCTCGAAATGTCTTCGAATTTTTGAAATTATTATTTAACGAATGCTCCCAAGTACTTCTAATTTTTCGTTAAATAAATACTTCTTCTGATTTTTCGTTCATCCGAACGTTTGGAATTTCAAGTACATATTTTTTCAACAAATCTGGGAAACATTTGTAAATGGAACTCTCAAACTTTCGAAAAAAAGTGTTTTTCAGGGAAAACTGAAGTATTCTTGAAACGTGAAAATTTAAACATTGTTTACTCATAATGCTGTACGAATTCACAAAACTTTCTCCAAAATGGAACCAAAATTTAGAAGATTTGTGCATTCGCAGTGATTATGACAAAGCCATGTGCAAATTTATATTCCTATCGCAAAGTTACTATTCTATTAATTATGAAATCATAGATTCATCAATTCGTGGATGTTCACGTTAGAATATGAAGATTTTTTAACTGAAAAACCTGGAAAGTCATGAAATTTCATTACTCAGCACCTCTCAGACTCTAAAACAGAGTTTTTTTCCCCCCAAGAGAAGGTCACAAACGTTGCAACAAAAAAATGATAATTTCCCTCTTTTTCTCTGTTCAACGCAGTTTCGGACGACAATTCATCGATACAATCGAGCCCGTGGCAGAGGGATCACTGTTGGAAACAGGCCAATCCGCGACGTTGCCTATCCACAGAATTCAATCTCTATTATCGTCGAGATCCGCGAAACCGTTTGTGCGCACATCCGCGTTTAGTGTCGCGCAAACGTCGACGTCCTCACGATCTGACGTTTTGCCAAATTTCGCAGGAAAACATTGTAAATTCGACGCGCGAAACGACGACAACAACAACGACAACGTCGCGTCGAAGCAGCAACAACGTCAATAGCGTCGTTACCGGCAAAGCTTTGAGTCTGATAATCGATAAATTGTCAAGATTATTGGATCCAAATGTGGTATCACCGAGGAAAAGAATATTGCGAGAATTGGAGAGAGTCACGCTGGAGGATCAAGCGTCGAAGAGACGAGCAACGCCGCAACCGACGAATCCAACGAGCGGACCTGTTCCATCGCCAAAACAATTGTCGTCGTACAGTATAACGAGTATTCTGGGCGAGGACAAACCGACTCAGGAGCCCGGATTTTTGAGAAATTTACTAAAATTGGACGACGGACAGGCCGTTAAATACTCAACGAGTCATTCCTATCCGAGAACACGCGTCGTTGATCCTTACGTCGCTTCCGCGAACACATCGATTCATCATCCGATTTACGGTGTACCGATGCTGCCACCGGGTCCTTACAGGGCACCATTGTGGATGCATTATCCACCGCCTGTTCATTATCCCCCTCCGATGCCAATTTATGCACCTCCGCCACCTCATCCATCCTCACCGCCTGTCCATCATTACAAAGACTACAGGGAACAAGCTCTCACACCTCCGTCAGGTACGTTATTTCCCAAGAATCGAACTGTAAAATTCTGAAACAAAAATTTCTCAGCAATTCATTGAGATTAATAAGATTAATTTTGCACGAACTCAATCTCAAGGTGATTCGAAGGTCACGCGGAAGTCAAATTTCAATGAAAACGTTACAATTATTCCTGGAAAGAAGTGAAGTAAAATTAGAATTTGTCGTAGATATTTCGAAAAATTCATTACAATGAATATTTTTCATAATGCAAGATTCATTATTGTATATGGGTCATTCCATGCCAAATCGACCGAGAGTTGGAGTCGATCCCTTTCAATTTCGATGAAATTTGGTCAGAAGTTTTCGTTTTTAATAAAACTATGTTCCAACGAAGGAAAAAAACAAAAAATTTGTTTTTCGACAGTTATGCAGTTTCAAAATTTTACATTTTTTTAAATCTTTTTAGTTTATTTTTTAAATATCTTGAGAAATATTGTAGTTACGGAAAAATTGTTCGGGGTTCGTCTTGAAGAGTATGCTTGTGGGTGCGAAAAAAAAAATATTCCGAAAAAAAATTTGGAAAAATGATGAATTTGGAGAATGTTGAATTTTCAAAAATCAAGAAAATCCAAGTTTCGTATTAAATTTTTTGTTTAATTTTGTTTATATAATACCTTGTACTGATCTTGAAAGATCCTGAAATTTCCAGAAAGATGTTTTCTGTTTTTTGAAAAATATGAATGATTGAATTTTTAAAAATCGTGTAAATCCACGATCAACTTTAAACTTTTTGTTACATTTTTTTTTATATAATACAAGTACAAGTACTGATCTTATAAGATCCTGACATTTTCAGGATGATATTTTTTTGTCTCAAAAATATATATTTTTGAATTTTGGTAAAAAAAATATTTTTTTTTAAATCTCTTAGTTAAGTAAAGTTGAGTTATCATGTACTTTTGTAATTTTGAGCAGTAAAAAAAGTAAAAGTAACAGTATTTAAAAAAAAAATACCATCCTGAAAATTTTAGGACAAGGTATAAAAAAAAAATTAAAACAAAAAATTTAATGTTGATCGTGGATTTTCACGATTTGTAAAACTTCAAAAATTCATATTTTTGAAAAAACAAAAAACACCTTTATGAAAAATTCAGGATCTTTTAAGATCAGTACAAAGTATTATATAAAAAAAATGGAACAAAAAATGTAATGTTGATCGTACATTTTCACGATTTTTGAAAATTCAAAATTCTCAGAATTCATCATTTTCAAATTTTTTTTTCGGAATATTTTTTTGTTCCTAGCCCCAAGTATGCTCTTTACGGCAAATCCAGAACGATTTTTCATAACTATAATAGAGATCTTTCAAAAATAAACATGAAAGATTTGAAAAATTGTGAAATTTTGAATTTTGCATAACTTTCCAAAAAAAAATTTAATTTTTTTCCTTTAGTAGAACTTTGTTTTATTAAAAACGAAAACTTCCGACCAAATTTAATCGAAATTGAAAGGGGTCGATTCCCACTCTTGGTTGATTTGACATGGAATGACCCATGTGCAGATATTTGCAGAAATTCAAAATTCAGTGCTGACACCAATTTCTTCAAATCTTCAAAACTTTGAAAAAAAAACTCTGTAGTGAAAAATGTTGTCTGAGACGATCAAATCGACTTTCGATGATTTTTAATGAAACTGATTAATATAAAAACGATTTTTGTTTTACAGATATGCCTCTCAATCTGTCGAAGCATGCGGGTTGAATCTCAGGATCCGAAAAGTTGGTGCCTTATAATCGATGAACAAATTTTTACGTAAAACACAAAGTAAAAAAAAAAAAAAATACACAGACACACAAACACACATTCACACTGCCCGTGCAACGACAATGCGATATGTTAGTATTTTTTTATCTATAAACAATAGTAAAGTAGTAGGTAGGGATTTGCATCGCCAAAGCGCGAAAGATGAAGAGAAGAAGAAAAAATTGACCGATTGGCATAATTGTAAATATGATACATGCATAAGCTGTGGAATTCGACGTAGATATTTTATATTATTATTATTATTATTATTATTATTAATATTATAATATATCCCGATAATGAATTTGAGTAGTATTACAGTAGCGAAAGTTGGAGGTAAAGTGTTGATTCGAAATACTTGATCGGGAAATATTTTATTTTTCCTCCTTCGTTACTGCGCCAAAATCGTGGTATTTATTTTTCTTCGCCCATGTTGCTTTCCCTTTCTTTAATCCGGATATTATCAAAGAGACAAAACAAAAAAACATAGAAAAATATCCTCATCGAGATTGGCGCAGAAATGATGTAATAGTACATTACATCACGAAGACGTAAATGTTCTTACGCCGAGTGATGTACGATATTTTATATCACAAGGTGCAATATGGACGTTTTTACGTCCGCTTGCGGACGTAAAAGCGTCCATTATTGTACTGAGTGATATAAAGTTGATTTTTTATCTTCATTTTTTCGCTCTGCCTTCAACAGACTACGTATTCCCGTTGAAATGCGCGAGGAGTGAACAAAAGGAAGGGAAAACAAAAAAAAAACGAACAACCGACGAGAACAAAAAAAAGACGAGCAAAGAGAGGGGAAAAAGAAGAGAAGATAAGAGAAAGAACTTCTTCTTTCTTCTCGCTTCACCCGTGCATCTCTCATTCATTGATTTTACCTTTGTTATTCTGATTAATGTTAATTGTCATTAATATCATTGCTAAATGATGTACACTCTACTTCCTATCATAGAGAGGAGGAATCATAAAGACATAGGATTATGTACAGAAACAGATATTACACAAACAATCACACACCACATATTATATAAATATGTGACGTGAATTATTATTACGAAGAAAACGAAAATACAAAAAAAAAAGAACAAAAAAAAATATGTAGTGCGTCGGTTAATTTAGATTAAAGGGTTCCGATAATAATGGACAAACTATGATTATTTATACGGTATAAATGAGAGAGAAGAAAATTGAAGAATTAACCGATACAGAGAGCGCGAGGGGTGCCTTAAAATAGTTTTTTAAAAGAAGAAAAGTAACGAACAAAAAATGTATTAATTGCCCCTCTCCCCCGCCCCCCCGTCACCTCGTTCAATTGTAAGCATTCTCTATGTACATTTATTATTCTACTTTTTTTTTTCTTCATGTACATAGATGCACAGATCTCTGTACCACACGAGTCTACGTAAAATCATTCGTCGCATTATTTATTGACCGAAAAAAAAAATTTTGCAAGGAAAAAGACAAAAGAACAGGAAATGAAAAAAAAGGCAAGTTAAACTCAAGCTCTTGAGAATCAGCATAGATTATTTCCAATTATCCATTCGCACACACATCCATCGCACTCGAAGACAAAATTTTTTTTTTCCATTCTCGAGTATTGTGAATGTTGCGCGTGAGCAAATTGTATAGTAAAGACTAATTTTCATAAATATAAATATTTCGTATACTAAAAAGTCATCTCGAGTTTCCTTTCTTCGCGGATATTGTCATATTTGTTGCGTTAAAAAAAAACTAAGACCCTGATGCATGTGTGTTGATGTAACAAATTTGCGCGCCATTTTTTCAAATATCCAGGTTTGTCACTTCAGGGTGAATCGTAAAAAACTAGAAATTTCAGGAAATCAAATTTCGAGGAATTTTTGGATTCATAAAGGAAAATAAGAACAATATTGTTTAAACAAAAGGGTGTGGAAAAAGAAGTTGCCATTCTCTGAAGAGATGAGCTTGAGAAATAAAATAATCTCATCTCGTAAAAAGCCGAACAAGAATAGATCCTGATATTGATGATATAAACTGATTATGGAGATTCTTCGATTAAAGTTTGAATATTTATAATAATTACTCGAGCTTCCTGAGGATTTCATTCTATTTTAATTCCGGAAAGGAAAGTTAAGTTAATTTGGACCTTTCGCTTGGGGAAAATCTAGGGAATTTTACCGTTAACTTTTTGTAGCGGCGAAACTGCGCACGGGGTGGGAGTAATTTTGCGCGGGAAATTTGAAAAACATTTCAAGTTACGAACATTCTGCATTCGGGGAAAGTTTCATCGTATAAATTTTCTTTCGATTTGTGAATAATGAGAAGAATAACAACGGAAGCGAGACAAAGACCGAGTTATCAACGACGCCGGCTAAAAATGAACGCCATATTGGACGTCGATATAGATTAGCAATATTTTCCATCTCTCTCTCTCTCGCTCGTCGATCCGAGGATCTACACAGTTGTTGCGATAGAGTTGCTGCCACTTTTGCCCTGCAGTGTGGTACTGTGGTGTGTAATTCGACCATTCGTAAATTCCCCCACCTTTCGAACACACCGGAGGGAATCCTCCACCCCACCCCTTTTATGCGACTTTCGTTCCCCGTGGAACGAGCGAACGAGGGAGAGAAATACGTCGTGCTGCTCGTAGTAAGCGGCAAAGAACGCGCAGCCGTTGGTCTAGTTGCAGTCGAGCCTCGGAGTTTCGTGCTCCTCTTGGCATCGCGATAATTGTATACTTTATACACTGTAATAAAAAAAAAAGGGCCACCACATATACATACGCCAAAATCGCGGTGGTGCGTTGCGTTTTCACGCGAGAAAAGAAAGAAAAAAGCGTGATAAAAAGGCGGCTTCCCCGCGATGTCCGCGAGTGACAGTTTTCCCGTGTTTTCACGGTGAACCACGAGAATTTAAAAAATGCGGAGGTGACCCCCTGGGGGGGCATTGAAAAACGGCGCGTCGATCGACAGGGAGGGGGAGAGAGACAGAGAGAGAAAAAAAAACGGGATCCCAGGTTCCAGGGTGATTTTTTTCCATCGAACGACGGAGACGGAGAGTCGGGCGAGCGACGAAGAGCGAGCGAGCCCGCGCATACGTGTGTCTGAGAGAGTCCCTCTCTCTCCCTCCTCCGTTCCGCCTAAAGCTCGCCGTCTCGCTCTAGGCGAAAATGGCGGTCTTCCCGTGAGAGCGCGTAGAGCGAACACGGCCATCGCGAACGATGCTCCGATGTGTATAGCGGACACGTGAATCAAAAGAGAGAGAGAGCGCGCGCGCGCCACAATAGAAATATTTTCGATGTGACGAGTGAATCCGGAATAATAAACAAACAGCAAAAGAAGAAGAAAAAGAAGATACTCTTCCCGCGAGACGGAGCGATTCTTCGGGCAACGAGGAAAAGAGACACGAGCAACGATAGAGCGGTAGCCGAGTGTTTTTGGCCGTGGGGGGGGGGCGGCGGCGGGACGGGGGGTGGGGGGAGAGGGTATATTAGTCGGCGAGGCGGCGAGAAATAACGTTATTGTACTCGATGTGGCTCAAACAAACACGATGGAGTGACACGGCGTGAAGTGTTGACTCTTTCACGAGAAGAGAGCGAGAGAGGCGTCGTAAAAAAAATTGAAAAATCAAAAAAAACGTGCGCGAGTGTGAGTGCGTGTGTTTGTGTGTGCGCGGTGTGGAACATCGCGAAGGAGAGAGAGAGAGAGAGAAGTGGCAAAGTCGGGCGATTACAGCGGCGGGGTATTCGCGCGTAAGGAGCGAAAGGAAAAAAGAAGAGAGAGAGAGATATATAGAGGCCTCCATGCCGATGCCGGCGGAATACCACGAGAGTCACGGTAACCCCGAGCGAGAAAATTTCACGGCATATTCGCAGGACGCCAACAATATGACCGCCAACATGTACCGGGTGGGAGGTAAAGTTCGGCCTGTTCTTTTTTTTCAATTTTTTTCCCCCCTTTTAAAACTTCGAATATTTCTTTTTTGTTGTTTTTCAAGCTCTATCGCGATATCCCATGGTGAAGATGAGGCGAAAAAGAGGGGCGGGGGGAGGGAGGGGAGGTAAAAAAAAGCCGAAAAAGTCCAAGCTTTAATTAGTCCACGAGAAAATTAATGTTTGCAAATGGCATCGCGATGGCGTCCCCTGTTCTCATTCTCTCCCCTCGCGTCTCTGCGCGACCAGCTCCCCCCTCCCCCTCCCCCAATCGCCTTTCCTGCTGCCTCTCCTCATCTGGATCTTCCCCCCTCTCCCCGGCTACTCGCTTCTTGGCGTCCCGTACGTCTCCCCCCTCCCTCCCTCCCTCTCTGCCGCCCTCTAGCTCTTTTCTCTCGAACCCCCTCCCCCCCCCACTCTTCTTTTGCCGCTCAAGCCGGTAGGTCATGCTAATTCTTGGCCCAATGAATTCTACCATTGTAACGCCGGTAATTCTCTTTGTCATTAAAAAAAGAAAATAATGATGAGGGAAAATGATGCTCGTGGTTATTTTCAAATTTCGAAGACACGATTTTTCTGCCTTAGCGATCATCTTCCTCCTCCCCTTACCGCGCGAAAAGAGCGCGCTCTCTCTGTCACACACACACACTTATTGGCGCTGTGGTCCCCCTCGCGACAGACGCAATTTTTTTTTTTTTTTTTTTTCATTGCACGAAGACTACGCGAATTTCCGTTACGCGCGAACCGTTTGTCGAGCCCGAGAACACGCTTCTTCGATCGCTCGTGTATCCCTCTTTCCCATCGTTCGATCATTCTCTTTATATCCCTCGATAATTGGTTTTTCTACGCGATTTATCGTGAGATTTGAGGAAAACGAGGCGCTTCTATTTTTTAATTTTTTCTTTTCCGGGAGAGAGCGTCTCGGCGCCTCGTTGAGGCCTCGTGGATAATCGCGCGTACGATTTGTGATCTCGCTCGATTTTCTACACTCTTTAATTTCTCTCTTTTCCTCTTTTCTTTCTCTTTCTCATTCTTCCATTATTTATGTCATTGATGCCGCATTTTTCGTGCTGTAACTATTTTCTCGTCTCTCGAGGATTTTCCACGAGAGAGGGGGGGGTTTTGCGGGTCAACGAGAAACAATTTTTCCCATTCATCGATGATCGTAAATTCGTCGTTGCAGTCACATTTGTCTGAAAAGAAAGAGATTCATGGGGAAAGGGAGGGGATTCTGAAATAGGATTTCTATTCAGGATGAAATTTCTATGGCCCTAAAACCTTCTGTCCCCTTTCCCCCTCTCCGACCCTTATTTCCCCCACTACCGAGCATCCCGAACGTAGCGGACATTTGCGACGAAATTTTGACCTCTAAATTGAGGCGAAACATTTTTCAAGACAATTGCACGAATCCCAAATTCGGCTTTGTGGAAATATCGGGATGCTTTGTTCATGGGTGATGAAAAAAATGTATATATATATGTCTTTCTGAGGGTCTTGAAGGCAAAAAGGAGGGATTAAGACTCTTTGTTGACGCGTTTGCGGGTTCTTGAGACTTACTGCGAATATTCGCCTCTTTTTAAGGCTTCGAGGCTTTTTTCTGGATGCTCGAATATACGAATTAATCGTGAACAATGTTGATTAATGTGCTTTATGATTTTTTTTTCAGATTACGTGTACTTTGAGACGTCGTCCACGTCCCCTTATCAAATACGAAGGATAGAGGAGCTGAACAAGGTGATTATTCGACGATTTGACTGTTTCACTCGCATTTTCATTGAAGAGGCAATGTCAATATGTTTCATTCAGTCTGACAATGCAAATAGGGAAGAAAAATTGCAAATCGGAAATTTGCACATCGCTTCCTCAGTATTTTTTCGTATTTACAAATCCTCCTCCATGAGGAAATGTTAGCAAATTTTAGTAAACGTTAGCTGTCACAGTTTTGGTTTCCTCATAGAGGAAGCTTTGTAAATACGAAAAAATACTCTGGAAACTATGTGCAAATTTTCGATTTGCAAATTTTTTTTTCACTACCTCCGGTTATCGGAGTAAAAACGGCAGTTTTGTATCGTACAATTTTCGATCAAGCTTTTTTTTGAAAATTTCAAAATTGCATAAAATTTGCACGGTTCAAGTGATTTTTGCAAAATTGAATACCAAGTAACTTCTTTCATTAAACCACCATTATAGAAATTTTGAGCGTGATATCACGAAATATGTGCAAGCTAGAGCGATCACGCGCTTTTTGCAAAAAATTCAAAATTTCATAAATCGCAAACCACTCGATCGATTTTCGCGAAATTGAATAGCAATAATCTTTAACACTGAAACTATCTGTATAATATTTTTTAATCCGATATCTCAAAATTTGCGAACGCTGGAGCAACCACGCCCTTTTTTTGAAAATTCAAAAGTCGCATAAAATTCGCACACGGCGCTGATTTTTGCAAATACATACATACATACATACACACATACATACATCCAGATATTTTTTTAAAATATGATTTCTCGATGTTGTAGGACATTTTGAACAAACTGACATGAAAATCTCGAAAAAAAAATTTCACGAAAACGAAGCTTCCTCTATGAGGAAGCAAAAATTATGAAAATTATTTTCCTCCGAGGCCCAAACTAAATGAAGGATCCAAATAAATATACAGGGTGGCCACTGTCAGGGAAAACCTGGGAAACCTGGAAATGTCAGGGAATTTTTTGAGTGTCAGGAAAATCAGGGAAATGTCAGGGAAATTAAATATTAGTCAGGGAAAATACGAAATATCAAATTGAGAACAAAAAAGAGTATGGGTGAACATTTTTTTTCTGTGCAGCATTGAAAAAAATTATGAGTGAACATTTTTTCTGTTTTTTTTTCCTGGAAAATGCAATGTCACTTTTTTCACAAATCCGTCAGGGAAATTTTCGAAAATGTCAGGGAAATGTCAGGGAATTTTTTTCGTTTAATTTAGTGGTCACTCTGATAAAATAAATATAATAAAATATAATAATAATAATTAATTGTTAAATCCACGTCGATTATCGAAAAATCTCGTTGATTTTGTGGGAGAAAAAATCAAAAGGCAAATTATGTTGACAATAAAATCAAAGAATAATATAATTCTTCAAATGTTCGAGGATTTAATTGAATTATACTCCGAATGACCAAAATTTTTTTTGGTTTTGTTGGAAACGGAGGACCAACATAAATACAATAATTATAATAAAATATTATATAATGATAATTAATTGTTAACTTTACGTCGATTGTCCAAAAATCTCGTCGATGTTGTCGGAGAAAAATTCAAAAGGCAAATTATGGTGACTATAAAATGAGAGAATAATATAATTCTTCAAATGCTCGAGAATTTAATTGATTTATGAACTTTACTCCGATTGAACGAAAATCTTGTTCATTTTGTTTGACGAAAAAAATTAAAAGTCAAACATTGTCGCCCAGAAGTGGATATTATTTATAAATATTACAATATTATTAATGCAAATATTATTATTTAAACAATGATAAAATTTAACAATTTAATTTCGAGTAAGGGTCGAATTTTCGAGTAACAACGGATTAAAAATCTTAAATTTGCAAAAATCGAATAAAAATACAAAAAAATGTCGACCAAACTTTGCTCCATTCAAAATACATCGAAAATAGGTTTCACATAAATTCATTCACCTGCATAAATTCTCAAAGTAAAAAAAATTGTCAAAACATTTTTTTGAGTTATCCATTATTTTTTTTTTGCGTTCCAATATCATATATTTTTTGGAAATCGTTGGTACGATTTTTTTTAATAATCTTTCGATCGATGCAAATAAATCAAACGCGTCTTTCGCCAAAAGTAGTTCAAACTCTCGATGGACTGGAAAATATGATTATATTTCTGGATACAGGTTAATCGAGTTTGTGTTTATTTGTCTGGCGTCGTGACTATTGTGGTCTTAAAAAAAAAAAATCAGCACGAAAAATCGGCGTATCAGTCAAAGTTCTCATTTACGTGCCATTCTCGAGGAATTTGCACGTTCGTTCGACATTCGCTTAAAATGTAGCAAATTTGATAAATATTTTCTTGTTCTGAGTTATTATTATCGATTGCATGTCTCTACGATAACCGTTATATTTAAAAATTTACTCAATTCTATCGAGCATTACTAAAAAATTGTTATAAATCTTTTGAGAGATCTTTTTAAAATCTGTAATATATTTGACAAAGTCTAAATTAAATTTTATATTTTCTCCAATAATCTTCCATGTAAATTTTGATGAATTTTCTTAGTAATCGCAAAACAAAACTATTTTATTGCACTCCGCGCGTAAAGTGACCACTTCTCGCACGCTTCGCTTCGCTGCGCGTGCGAGAAGCGGGCACTTTACGCACTCGTGCGATAAAATTTTGTACGATACTCGTGCGAGAAAAAGTTTCATCGCACTCGTATCGTAATGTACTATTATGTTCACTAGACCGTGCGGAAAAAAATCGATATTTTTTTTCGGTTGCATCCACCAAAAAAAAGCGAATTAGGGCAAAAAATGAAGAACCCCCGAAGAAGAGCTCAAAAAAAATTATTTCGAACGGCGCATTGCATTTGAATATTTTCCATAAGAATAACACAGGAAAATATTGGCACTTCTGAACATCGTAGTAGAACTCTTCAGAGAAAAATCTCACAAAAATGTCATTACGATATTCTGATAGAGAATTGAATTCCCTACAAAAAAAGTCCTTACGAACAATTAGCTCGGAACAACCGTTCAAGTGGTATCGCTGTTTATTGGGCATAGTGCAAAGTCATCAACAGAAAACCCTAATTGCAAAAAAAAAAAGACTCTTAAGAAAAGGAACGATGATTATTATGCATCACAATGTAAAAACAAATTATTTTATCTTATTAAACCAAATTCATTCAATAAAACTTTTCGAAACACGGCCAATGATGGACGTCGATTCTTTTATATTTCTTGTTGTACTTGATTCTTTTTTGTATTAGAGAAATATTTTGAGAACGCTTCCATGCAAATTGTATGTTAGAGCCGAACATTTTCTACAAAAAAACTCCAAAAAGTTTTTTTGTAATGCGAAAAATTCAAAAAAATCGATTTTTCAGCCTTTTCAATTTTTTTTTTCTATCAATTCAATTTCAGACAGCGATACCACTTGAACGGTTGTTCCGAGCGAATTGTTCGTAAGGACTTTTTTTTTGTAGGGAATTCAATTCTCTATCAGAATATCGTAATTACATTTTTGTGAGATTTTTTCCTGAAGAGTTCTACTACGACGTTCAGAAGTGCCAATATTTTCCTGTGTTATTTTTATGGAAAATATTCAAATGCAATGCGCCGTTCGTAATAATTTTTTTTTTACGCTCTCCTTCGGGGATTCTTTATTTTTTACCTTAAGGTTGTTTAGAAGCTATGAAACCTTCGAATGTAAATTGTTCAATAAATAGCTTCTCAATCGTAGTGAAATTTTTACACGACCTCCTGAATACTTCATGTAAGAACATACCAAATTTTCAGAATTCTATCATCATTACTTCAACCTCCTTAAGGGTTAAAATAACAAACAATGAGAAAATTCTGAAAATTTGGTATGTTTTTGTATGAAGTATTTCAGAGGTCGTGTAAAAATTTCACGACGATTGGGAAGCTCGTTATTAAGAAATAAACGTTTTGTTAAAAACAATTTTTTAAACTAATAAAAAAAATATTTATCAATAAACTTCATTTTCTTTCCGTTGCTTTCACTATATTGTGGATATTAAAAAATTGAGAGGTCAAAAAAAAACTTATCGCAAAGTTATATCAGTTTCCATAAGACTACATTTTATTTTATTTTATTTGTTAATCTCAATTATTCGATAACGAGCTTCCAAATCGTCGTGAAATTTTTACACGACCTCTTGAATACTTCATTGAATACTTCAGAATTTTCTCATTAAACGTGATTTGCTTCTAAACAACCATAATTCATCTTTTTTTGGTGGATGCGACTGAAAAAAAAAATATCGATTATTTTCCGCACGGTCTAATGTTCACTATACACTGCGACCTCGATAATCGGAATCCGTCGGGACCGGCTCTTGCAAGAAGTGGGGTTGCGCACATTGCACAGAACCGTCTCTGCGCCGCTGGTGGCTGAAGGCGGCCTGACGCGATTGGCTTGGCGCTTCTCCCACTACGCTGCAATTGCAACGATCGAGGTACCGATTATCGAGGTTGCAGTGTATTATTTTATTATTATAATATAATATAAAAGATCTTTTTAAAATCTGTAATATATTTGACAAGATCTTGATCAAATTTTACAATCTTTTCTCCATTTATCCCATTAAAAATATGAAAATAATTTTTTAACACAATATATATTATTTTTCAGACGGCCAGTGGAAATGTCGAAGCAAAGGTGATGTGTTTCTTCAGGCGGAGGGACTTACCCTCCACCTTGATAATGCTCGCTGACAAGCATCAGTGTAAGTAAAAAAAAAAAAAAAAAAACCCAAAAAACGAAAATTCATGGATTTTCATCACAATGGCGTTAACATTTGAAAAGCATCCTCGAATTTCCGCTCTAGCGTGATAGGTACCCTTTAATATTCCTCACATAGGTGAAAATATCGATGCGGAATTAAACGAGATAGAATCATGCGCGATTGCGTGAAATCCAGGGATAAAAAAAAACATTTCCCATTCCAAGAGGAACCTTCGACCGTTGGAAAAATCTTTGCTCCGCGTTAAACTCGAGTTACTCGATGAGGAATCTCGATTTCGAGTTTATTGACGATTGAGAAGGAAATGCAATTAGTCAAGAACAAGTGAAAGGAAATAAAAGCCTCGAAATATAATCGGTAGCGTTCCCTTATTTCCGGCAAAACCCTCACGCATACAAAATGGCGTCGGGAGTGCATTTAGTGTGTGTGTGTGCCTGAGAAAGAGAGAGAGAGAGAGAGAGAGAGAGAATGCAGCTTTGCCAGGACCATCGAATAAAAAAATCCGGGCTTTTCCGGGAAAACATTATTTCTCAACAATTTTTTCGTTTTTTTTTTTTTTTTTTTGGCAAACTCGCAACTAATGAGCACAAAAAAATAATACTTTATAACGGGAAAAGCGTATTTTGTCGCTGGAAAAATTTTCATGTCTGCAAATGAGAGAGATGGAAGAGAAAAAAAGTCTATAAAAAAGCAGTACATTATATTTCATCCTTGAGCATTCTCATTACCGCAGTTTACCCCTTCTTTTTTTTTTTTTTGCTCATCTTTCACAAGCTTAATATCGATTGTAATGATCGAGACATTTAAATTCTCCAAATGCAATCACGTCGATTGTACTAAAATTTCCAAAGTCATTTGCAAACGCTTTGGAGCAAAAATTATTCCAAAATGTCGCGAGGGCCGAATAGAGAGAGAAAATATACTTCGAATTTATTAAATATTATGTTTTCCGAAATTTCGATATTCGATATACGTTGGAATTCCACGGGCAATTTTTGTAAAGTCAATTTTGTAATATCAGTCGATTTGAACGAATGAGAGCACATTTTTTTAATTCCATCCGGGGCAATATTCATCATTTTCAAAATTAGAAAAAAGCTACAATGTTAATTTGGCTAAATTAATAATAATAATAATAATAATAATAATGAGAAAAATTAACGAAACTGGTTTTTTTTATTGAGAGACTAAACGAAGCAAATTACTCGGTGAATTCGCGAAACGTACTTTGATTAACGAAGAGCTCTCACTCGTTAAAATTAAACTAGAATTATCAATTTGGTTCTACAAAAACTACGTAAAAATATGACCGTGAATTTATCGGAGAATATTGAGCAATCTTTATGGATTTTTTATTGAGTAACAGCTGTTTTAATCAAGATCGCTGCAAAAAAGTGTACACTGAATTCGAAAAATCTTAGTATCTTAGATTTGACTATTAAGTTTTTTGCTAAACTTACTCAATTTTTTTTTCTGGACGAATAAAACAGCATTCTTCTTTCTGTAGATTCTAGGATAGCTCGACTAATTTTCGTTGCTAATGGATTAAAGAAAACCCTTTTTTTTCTCATTGTCAGATTGGTCAGTCAATTTTGTCTGTAGATTGACAAAGCAAAAGCCCTTTTTCTCATTTCTCAATAGCTCAGTTCATTTTTCTTGTGGGTCATCGAAACAACCCTTCTTTCTCGTTGCCAGAACCTTAAATAGCTCAATCAAAATTTCGATTAATAGCACTAAATCCTCTTTTCTTATTGCTACACCGGTAAATTTCAATCGATTTTTCGTATAAATGAATAAAAAACAAACCCTTAACGCGGTATTCTGGTTTAGAGACATAAACTTTGGACGTTTTGTCGAGCTCGATAAGAAAAAAACAAAAAACATTTTCACCATTCTTTTTTTTTTACAACTTGTTTATTAATATTCTGACAATGAACAAAAAAAAAATTCGAGAAAAAAAATGAAAATTAAATAAGTTATAAGCTGGTAAAGTTGGGTAATAAACAAAAGGTGGCTGCTGATTTAAATGATTTAATTTAATGAATTAAACGAAATAATTTTAAAATTTTTTTTAAAAAGATTCTTAATTAGTAAGGATGTTGTTATAGCTCGTACCTCAGAGAAAACGGAAAATTTCAAAATGGCGGCTGTCTGATAGTTTTTAATTTTTTTTCATACTTTTTAATTTTTTTACGACAGTAAAAAAAAACAATTTTGATAAAAAAGTGGTAGGGGTGAAGTAAATCGATTGAGTAGACTTTGAGATATCATGTTATCCGTGTTGAGAAAAGTAGTTTTAAGAAAAATTTCTTTAATCCGATTTGCTCGGACACTAAAATAGCAGCGACACTAAAATAACTATAACTCTGTGAATAATTGGAATTAAAAAATTTCCCTCCGAGGAAATATTCTCAAAGGCCTAAACTCTAATAATATGCAAAAAAAGTGATTTTTTGAAAATTCTAGACCAGAATACCCCCTCAATAGCTTGGTCAATTTCCATTCAAATCGATCACTCAAAAATTGTTCTCTCTGGTAGATCTCTCGATAGCTCGTTAAGTTTTGGTCACAGATCAATGAGAAAAATCGATTTTCTCTCTCTTCAGATTCTGCGATAACTCACTATCAGTCAAATTGTCGATTGATGAAGCAACCTTTTGTAGTTCAATAACTCGATCAATTTCGTCTCTCAGGCCAATGGAAAAAAAAACGTTACGATCCGCAAGATAATTGTTAACGGTTCCACTATCTAGGAATTTCATAACGGTTTCATGGGGTCCGTCAGACCCCGCGAATTCAAATAAAAACTCTAACTTTGGAGAAAAAAAATACTAGTAGACGCCATTTTTATCAAACGTTAATAGCTGCATAGTGAAGATTTTGTTTTTATATAGAATCAACGATACATGATATTTTGGATAATGATGTGAAAGAAAAGAGGGGAGATTGTAAAAAGCTAAGGACGCTGTACAGTGGAATTAAATACTACTACTAGTAGACGCCATGAACATTTTTGAAAAAGGGCCAATTGGTTTCTCAACGAAAATGAAAATTTTGATATAAGGAAAAAAATTGTCAATCGAACTCAGTCAAAAATAGAGAATTTTGAAAATCACTGGGGTCCGATAGACCCCAGTTGGACCGTTAAGGCTTAAATCGTTACGCACTCAAAATACCCACGGTACAAAATATTTTTCGTGTTTTTGCGTTATTGCGTGCAACTGTTGTTTTGTTAACGCAGCGTGTAACCGCACATACGACCGGTAGTCGCCAGTGGCGCGTGCATATACCGCATATACGCCTTGCTAGCGTCTATCTTTTTCTCTCTCTCTCTCTCTCTATATATATATATATCTCTCTCTCTGGTCCGTCCGAGCGCCAACTAAGAGCAGAGAGTGGAATTTCGTTTTTTTTTCTTCCCTTTTTGCTCGTGCTCTCTTTCTCATTCCCTTTTCGCCATCTCCGCAGCATCCCTCCTCCCCCCGCCCTTTCATCTCTCTCTCTCTCTCTCTCTCTCTCTCTCTCTCTCTCTCTCTCTCTCTCTCTCCTCTCTCGCTTTTCCTCTTTCCCTCTTTCCAGGAATGGCAAAGATAATGAGACGCGGGGATTTGGGGGGGAGGGGAGAGGTTTCGTATAATAAGTAAAGTTGGGGGGTGGCAGAGAGGGTGCAGATGGGTGGTAAAACGGGATGGGGGTTGTATCGATCTGCCATGGGGTGGGTAAGAGGGTGGCAGAGAGAGAGAGCCAGAGACACCCCCAACTCTCTCTCTCTCTGCCATCCTCCCCAACCCCCCCCCCCTCTTCCAACCCTCTCCAACTAAATGAATGACTGACGCAGGGGTTGGTTGGGTATGTGTGTTACATATACACCCTCATGGAAAAGCAACCTGCCACCCCCGAAACCCTCCCGGGCCTGCCACTTACACAGATCCACGGTCACACCACACTTTCCGTACCACCCCCTTTCCAAACTACCCCTTCCTATGAGAGAGAGAGAGATAGGATATATACACGTATGTACGTCCGGACGATGAGGCGGCAAAAGGGGGTTTTAGGGGGCGTTGGGTGGCCTCACTCCCCCTAGCCATCTTCATTTTAAGCATTCGCTCTCTCACCCTCCGCCCAACACCACCTTCCAACCCTCATCCTCATCCTCCTCCTGCTTCAACCCCCTGAACCCTTCACCCCTTTGCCAACTGGATTCGACCGCCCTTTCCACCCTCTCGCTTCAAAACCACCCTCTAGCCTCAAAACACCCGACAGGGTGGCCGTGGGTCGTTTATGGGGTGGTCGGGGGTGAGTTCTCTCTCTCACACTCCCCTGTCCGGCGGTATTTGCCGGCAATCGGACTCCCTCTTGCAACCTCCCAACGAATAGTCGAAATACCCACGGTACCACGAAAATTACTCTCGTTCCCCCCCATAGGGAACCCCTTCCAACAACCCCCGACCAACCCCCTGAACCCTCTCCCCCAAACTTGTCCTCCAACATCCTCGTCCTTTCCGGGCGAAACTCTGCAAAACTCTGTGTACCGCGTCCGAGTATATAATGATGATCCCCCCCTCCCCCCGTCCTTGCCCCAAACCCCTCTCCGCGACCTCCGATTTCTCCTTTTGCTTCTCTCAGTCTCATGTTTTATAGAATCGATCGAATGTCTAGCGTGATCCTTTCACATATATGTATACATGTACACCTCTATGACTTTACTCCGAGTACTGGACGCCATTTTTAGTACAAAGCAGGTACAACGAAGAGTACTGTCCCTTTGAAGGTTGAAGCCACACTTTTGAGAGTGCAGACGTCGAGCAGGAATTCGCGTTTATGGAGAAGAGAGAGATGCAATTTTATCCCTAGCACAGAGATTATTCGATTGTTGGAAGGGTTTTTTTTCCCAAATTATTTTCTGAGTGGCTGCGCAGCAAGGGCATGGACCTTTGAGGGCTGCTGATGCAATAGTGTCAATAATGCACTTAAAAAAATTCAGACCACATTCAATGTAGCAATGCAAGTATTTCGACGATCCTATCGCTTTGCCGCAGTTCGAAGGGCGGATTTTTTTGGGGATGATGCAACCCTTTGAGAAAACAGGTTTTTCCTTTCGATTGCACTTCCATGAACATTTTTCTAAATTTCTTATCATTCGAACCCGCGAGCCACGCGTACAAATTCAAACCGAATTTTGAAATTGTAGAAATTATGCAAATCGCTTCCCCACAATTATTCCAAACATAAATTTATCTGAGGAGCGAAATCGAACAGCGTTTGTTATTTGATCGCTTCCATAACGACTGAGGGAAATGTGAGCCTGTTGAAAAGAATGCGATTTTTTTCATATTTTCAATCTAAAAAATTGAGGACAAAGAAGGTACTGTCGTAATTCATGCAAATAACACGCACAAAAACATAAATTAACCCTTTAACGACTGGTGGGACACATACGACCCATCTACTTTGAAGACGCAGAAATTTCATAAAAATGAACATATCGACATTGTTGAGGATGAAAGATGCGATTTTGAAGATGAAAGATGCATCTAATCGTGAAAAATTAGGAAAACGCAAGGGTCGCACCCCTTCAATCGCACAATGCCCTCCTTTCAGTCCAATGACAAAATCCTTTCAGTCAAAAAATGCGAAAATATGAGAAATAAGCATAACTTTCAGGCAACATTTTTTTAGAGTCGCGATCTCAAGTGTGTGCTTTTAAATTACATCGAAAATTTGCAGCAAGAATATCCAATTGAAAACTGCCCCTAACAGCAACGAAGTATCGAAAAACCACCCCTACAAATGGTGATACGCCCAAAAGTGAACTTCCATTGATGTTCGGTTCATATAAATTTTCGAAAACACACGGAAAATGTGTATCAAGAACATCCGATTTAAAAACTACCCCTAACAGTAACGAAACATCGAAAACCACCCCTAGAAATGGTGTTACGCCCAAAAATGCGCTTCCATCGATGTTCAGTACCGAAACACACATATTTCGATTCAGATCAGGATAAAATAATAGAAAATGCGATAATAACATTTTATCCCTTGAGGGGTCAATTTCTCTCAATTGAGGGGTAGTTCATAAGGGTTGATTGATTCGTAAATTCTTCAGAATCCCACGGCGTGTTCTGGAATGACTTCCTCAATTTCTGGCAGAAATGAACGATGGGAAATAAAATTAAGATGTTTCCAAGTGATTGGGGTGGTTTTTTTGGGGGTAGTTTCTAAGGGTAGAAAAATTCTCAAATAATTTTTTGTTTCACATTGGGTATCCATGAATTCAGATTCACCATGTAGGAACTTTGCCAAACGCTCCAAATAAAACTAACGAGAAAGAATTAAAAAAAAAACGCGTAGATTCATAATGAAGAAGAACAGAAATAGTAGAGTCGGTTTGTTTGTGATGAAAATTACAGTGGCAAGCGTGGAGCAGCAGAGGTCAGAATCCCCTGCGAGCACGCAGAGTCAGAAACTCGAGACACCAGACTCGACTAAGGAAATGACTAGTAAAGATGGGATTGGGCCCAAAGTGATGAACAAAGGGGGAGGTAAAGGTGGATGGCTGAAAGCCCCACTATCTGAGGCCCACGAGCCCCACGGTGAGTGAGCAATTAATAAAAAAAAAAAATCGTAGTTATTCTTTAAAGCAAATTAAAACTGGTAATTTATCTTCAAAGCAAATTAAAAAAAAATCTTTCTCAGAGCAAAAAAAACTCAAATAGAAATCGTGTCCATTTTAGACGAATCCGCATATAGCGTTGAAATAATTTACAAACGATAAAAAAAAACTTTATTTCACTGTATATCCAATCGTTTTTCTACAATGAATCAAAATCAAATACAAAATCAAAAAAATTACTACGATGAATCAAAAATCAATACAAAATCAATAAACTCAACGAGGGCAAAAATGTCAATGTGTGGACAGTAATGTTACGATTGCAATGGCAAATTCCGTCATGGAAAAAGAAAAAAATAATAATGGATTCGTCGAACAAAATGGAAACACGCTTTTGTAATTTTTTTTTTCAATTATCATTTTGAAGCTTTCACGATGAGCCCGTGATGATGAAAGGCTACTGAATCAGCGGCAGAATTTTTTTGTTAAAATTCTTTGTAATCTTGGTGATGGCCATTAGTATTGGCGAAATATTCACTGTAAGGCCAGAGAGACACTAATTCGGGTTTTAACGTCTGATTGGCGCTTTTGAGGCATCGAGCGAAAAATCAGTAAATCGCTGTTGCACCATAAAAACGATGCGCAGTGATGCCCGTACATTTGTAAAAAAAAATCAATTTTATTGTTTTTTTTTTTTTTTCAATTTTAATTAAACTCAATCGTTAATGCTCGAAAAACGAGGCATTTTCGTTACTTTTCCTCGAAGTAAAAAAACCGTTGTTTTTCATACTTTGATCGAAAAAAAATCCCGGATCTGCCGAGTTCATCGAGAATTAATTTTTCCTCGAAGATGAAAACATCATCGAATTAGGATAAATTCTGCTGCAACTCTGTGATGATTCTTTAGTAATCTGAGGCTATCTCGTTGAAATAAATTTCTTTCTTCGTTATTTATTTTTTTCTTACCAAATTATCATCGTTCAAAGTTAATTTCGTCACAATTTTTAATTTTGTTTTTTTTTGTTTGTTTTTTTTTTTCAATTTTCCTTCTCTTTACTTTGCCCATTTTTGCTAGTTCATTTTCATTCGATATTATGAGTTATTAATCTCGCAAAAATGTTCGCCAAATCGCATCGCAAGATACAAACGAAATTCTGTTCTTAAGTTACACGACCTTTTTACAATGCGTTTGCGAATGAGTTACACGAATTACGCTTAAACACTGATTTTTTTTCTTGATCGCATTATTATTATTATTATTATTATTATTATTATTATTATTGTTATTATTATTATTTTTTTTCAAATATTTTCGTTCATCTTTCTGTTTTCGTAGTAAAATCATCGTTTTGCAAATTAGCGACTCCAATCGATATTTTAAATGAGAAATTTTTTATTTTTGTCTCAGGGATCGACGAGGGCATCGTCGGTGGTGGCGGTACCGCCGAATTGAGTACGAAACAACGTCACCAAATGAAGCACAGAGAGCTGTTCCTGTCTCGGCAGGTCGAGACAATGCCAGCTACTCACATTAGAGGCAAATGTTGTGTAACCCTGCTCAACGAGACTGAATCATTACTGAGTTATCTCAACAAGGAGGACTCGTTCTTCTATTGTCTTGTATTCGATCCGACTCAGCGCACCTTACTCGCCGATAAAGGTGAATCGAGAAAAAATCTAATAATTATCCAAAAACTTCATTTTTCGGATATACTGGAATTTTGGATCGTTCAGCTGAGCTAAAAATCGAAAAAAAGTAATCCTTTTACGAAAATAGAATGACTTTGCCACTGGACTTGTTGAACAATTATCCAAAATATTTAAAAAACGTTCCAACGATAATTTGCCAAAATTCTTTGGGGTTCTTTTTATATTTTTTGTTGCAAAAATAAATTTTATCGGCAAAGCCAGATCAAAGCAGAGTTGGGAAAATAGTAATGTAAAAGTAATGCACTGCCCATTACTTTAAACAATGTGTATCGGACAAGTTTTCCATTACAAAAAAAGTAACGTGTAATGTATGTATGTTTCATTACAAATGAAAATAGTAATGTGTAATGGATGCGTGTTCCATTACGATTAAAAAAAGTAATGTGTAAAGTATGCACGTTCCATTACAAATTACATTTTTTAAAAAAAGTAATTTGCAATGGGGAATTTTCCATTAAAAATAGAAAAATTGCCGTGCTCGTATTAGAAACTTGGACATTGCTATCTTATTATTTTATTTCGCTCACTAAAAGTTCATCCGCAATTATCACAAATGATCTATGAAGTTAAAAAAAAAGAACATGCACATTATTTAGGGATTCAATAAAGCGACAAATTTTGTATCAGTAACTTGTAATTTTTATTAGATTGTTTATAATTATGGGTAACAGCGTGTAAAAAGCAAGTTCAATATAAATTTTAATAATTTTTGGGGTTGAGTACATTTTCGTACTTCATATTTAACGATGAACTGTCTGTTTTTTGTTTCTATTTTTTATCTTCATGAATCATTTGTGATAATTGTGGATGAACTTTTAGTGAGCGAAATAAAATAATGAGACAGCAATGTGCAAGTTTCTAATACGAGCACGGCAATTTTTCTATTTGTGATGGAATATTTTCCACTGCAAATTACTTTTTTTTAAATTGTAATTTGTAATGGAACGTGCATATTACTTTTCTTAAATTGTAATGGAACACGCATCCATTACCCGTTACGTTTTTTATTTGTAATGGTACATGCATCCATTACACATTACTTTTTTTATTTGTAATGGGACATGCATCCAATGCACATAACTTTTTTTTATTTGTAATAACACACGCATTCATAACACATTACTTTTGTATTTTGTAATGGTACATTTATCCATTTCACATTTCATGTGCAAATTCGATCGATTTTCGCCCAATTTAATAACGAACATCCTCGATAGCTATTTTAGCTCTGTGTAAAGTTTCAGTGCAATATCTTAAAAATTGCACAAGTCAGAGCGTTTGCGCTATTTTTCGAAAAATTAAAAATTTCATAAAATTTCAATCTCTCGATGGATTTTTGCCAAATTTAATAGCGAACAACCTCGATAGCTATATCAGCTCTGTGCAAAATTTCAGTACAATATCTTAAAAATTGCACAAGTTAGAGCGTTTAGGCTATTTTTCAAAAAATTCAAAATTCCATAAAATCTTAATCCCTCGATGGATTTTCGCCAAATTCAATACCAAGCAACCTTAATAGCTATACTAATTCTGTACAAAGTTTGAGTGCAGTATCTTGAAAATTGCAGAGGTTAGAGCGTTTACGCCATTCTTGCAAAAACGAATAGAGTCGATAAAATCGCAACACTCGTTATAATTAAAACAATTTTTTTTTTCATAATGAAGAGCAATTCGTGCTCGACAAGTGTGTCGAATTTTAGCTTGAAATCTCGAAGCGTTTTCGAGTTATTAATTATTTACATCTGAAACTCAGGATACACACACACGCACACACACATCCGGGGACATTTTTTCTAAATATGATTTCTCGATGTTTTAGGACATTTTGAACATATTGGCATAAAAATCGCGAAAGAAAAATTGTTTACGAAAAAAGCTTCCTTTATGAGGAAGCAAAATGTCCAATAAAACAGCCATGAAGTATAAAGATTAAAAAAATGTATTATGCACATTTCAAAGGCGAAACTATTGTGACCGTAGGTTAATTTAGATTACAGAGTTTATATGAAAAAAAATGTACAACAGACTCCGGAATTTTCTTGGGGAGAAGTCAAAGAAATATGTTTTAGCTAATTTCATTTTTTTTCGACCTTATTCAGGTGAGATAAGAGTGGGAAGTAGATACCAAGCCGATGGGATATCGTCAACGGCGCTGACCCCCGCCGAGAGAGAAGCCGATCCTAGGAGATTGCAGGATCTCGAAACGTTAGTTTGGACGCCGCGTCACGCGTTGACGGATCGTCAGATTGATCAATTTTTGGTCGTGAGTCGTTCGGTCGGGACTTTTGCGCGTGCCCTCGATTGTTCGTCGTCCGTTAAACAACCGTCTTTACACATGTCAGCGGCGGCCGCATCTCGTGACATTACCCTCGTAAGTTGGCGTTCTTTAAAATTGGGGTACTTAAGGGGTTAGGCCACTCTACAGACGAAAAAATGGGCATATTTCATTTTTTTTCGGTGAAACCATAAAATAAATCGAATTTACAAAAAAGGTGTTTCATTATACATCTAATTGGTAGTACAAAATTATTTTTGCATGGCGTTGTATATCAAAATGGCGACTTTGCAGCATTTTTCCGATGACGCCTTCATTTCTGGAAGGTCGACGGCCGCACCAACGGCTCTTATAATTTTTGAATTACGATGAGGCACTTTTTCGATTATATATGAGGTATTCCATACCAAGCCGACCAATCCGTGGACCCAACCATTTATGATTTTGTTGAAAATTTGCTATTTTTTTGTACGTACTAAAAGCAGTCTTTCGGAATTTTTTTAGATTTTTGTCTTAACCCAACTAACCACAATAAATTGTTCCAAATTTGACACATTTTTTTTCAAATGCTTTTTAAAAACAGGAGATATCAAAATAAAACAAAAGATCATTGTTTTCCGTCTTGAGTTGCAGTTTTATAAAAAAAAAATACAAAAAAAAAATATCGATATTTATTTTCATACGTTTTTTGAAGTTTTAAACACAAAATATTTTCTTTTTTCAACTTGGACCCTTTTTATTTTTTTGAAAAAATTCACCACTTTCTAAGAGACATTTTTACAGATACTAAAAAATTGGTAGTTTGTGCTTCTCATAACTTGTATTTTTTTCTATTTTTTACCGCGTGTGAACTAAGGAATCGTGTTTCCTCCTTGAATTAAAAAATAGAAAAAAACTACGAGTTATGAATATCACAAATTGCTAATTTTTTGATATCTGTAAAAATGTCTTTTAAAACGTGGTGAATTTTTTCAAAAAAATAAAAAGTTGAAAAAATTCACCACTTTTTAAAAAACATTTTTACAGATACTAAAAAAAAATTGGCAGCTTGTGATATTCATAACTTAGATTTTTTCTATTTTTTAATTCAAAGAGGAAACACGATTCCTTAGTTCACACGCGATAAAAAATAGAAAAAAAACAAGTTATGAGAAGCACAAACTGCCAATTTTTTAGTATCTGTAAAAATGTCGTTTAAAAAGTGGTGAATTTTTTCAAAAAAATAAAAAGGGTCCAAGTTGAAGAAAAAATTGTGTTTAAAACTTCAAAAAACATATGAAAATAAATATCGATATTTTTTTTGTATTTTTTTTTTTATAAAACTTCAGCTCAAGACGGAAAAAAATGATCTTTTGTATTATTTTGATATCTCCGGTTTTAAGAAAGTTATGAGCATTTGAAAAAAAATTGTGTCAAATTTGAACAATTTATTGTGGTTAATTGGGTTGAGACAAAAATGTAAAAAAATTCTGAGAGACTGCTTTTAGTACGAACAAAAAAATTGAAATTTTTCAACAAAATCAAAAATGGTCGGGTCCACGGATTGGTCGGCTTGATATGGAATACCTCATATACAAATAGCTATAGAAGTACGTAGGATTTTTTTAATGTGCTGTTTTTTATAGAAATGGCGCATTTCTAAATAAAAAAGTATAAAATGCTATGAGAAAATCGTCAGGAAATTGTTTATAAAAAATAAACTCTGCAATGTAATGAAAAAATGCTACGTAACGCTTTGGAGAACGTTATTTTGAATGTACAGTTAAAATTTCAAATGAATCGGTTGAATTTTGTTGAGTTATGAGTTCGGCCAACTCGAAAAATGTAGTTCTGAGAAAAACGCGTTTAAAGTTTGTAAAAAGCCCGCTGCGAATGAAGAGGGGTTGCACTGGAATACGAAAATCGAGTACTCAGGGATTTTTCACGCACATAACCTTTTGGAATATAATTCTATACATAGCTAACTTTTTAACAAAAAAATTTTTTGAAAATCTTAGAGTGGCCTTTAAGAAAATTTTAATTTGCTCAACGAAAAATCATCAGATCCATTTTTTCACGGCTAAAGAAAAAGTATCGGAGATCGAAATAATGATATATTTTTTTTGTTTGTTTATAGTTTCACGCAATGGACACGTTGCATCGGCACAATTACGACGTGGCAAAGGCAATGTCGTCACTTGTGCCCAGCTCAGGTCCGGTATTGTGCCGAGACGAGATGGAAGAATGGAGCGCCTCCGAGGCAAATCTCTTCGAGGAGGCTCTCGACAAATACGGCAAAGATTTCTCCGATATCCGGACAGATTTTGTGAGGATAAAATTATTTTTCGAAAACCGTGCAAATTCGAATCTTGTACATTACCGGCGGAAAGTTTCCGGACAGAACTTCAAAGAAGGTCTCGAACCTTTTTTTTCTGCCGTTTCGCCGGAAGTCAACGTAAACGGATTTAACAAGCGGCATTTTAAAGGGGAAGAATTCGGCTTCATTTCCCGTATTTTTAATGATTTTTACGATTTGTTTTTCGATTTTGACTCTATTTTGAAAACAGCGGTTTTTCGTCCTTTTCCCCTCTTCAGGTGGAATCTTCTAGAGGAAATTTTTTAAAAACATTTTTACGATTGGATTCATAAAGAGGAAAGTTTGAACTTTAATTTCCTTTTTTTTTACTTTGAGCGATTTTTTTCCCAAAGTTATTCTGTTTTTTGTGAAAAAAGAGGAAATTTGAAAAATCCCGTATAAAAAGAAAACAACGAGGATTCATGGAAAAATGCAGGATAGTAAAAAGTTGCGTCTGTTTTCGCTGAGTTTAGAGGAATTTTTTCAGATTTTTTTTCTTGCGTTGAGGCTGGAAAAAAAATTTAGGATAAAATTTGAACAAAAATTCCAATATGTTGAAAATGTTGAAATTAAGTATTTTTCCCTCTTGAAATTTTATCAATAATCCCATAGTTCTCGAGTTATGGTAATTGAATTATCTGAGCTCCGACCCAGAAAATGAGAAAAAAAATGTTGGAAAAAAAATCTGAAAAAATTCCTCTGAACTCTGAACTCAACGAAAACAGACGGAACTTTTTGCTATCTTGAAGTTTTTCGTGAATCCTCTTTGTTTTCGTGTTATACGGGATTTTTCAAATTTCCTCTTTTTTCACAAAAAAAAACAGAATAACTTTGGTAAAAAAGAATCGCTCAAAGTTTACAAAAAGGAAATTGAAGTTCAAACTTTCCCCTTTATGAATCCAATCGTAAAAATGTGTTTAAAAAAATTCCTCTAAAAGATGGGTGCACCTGAAGAGAGGGGAAAAAGTCGAAAAACAGTTGTTTTCAAAATAGACTTCAAATCGAAAAACAAATTGTAAAAATCATTACAAATACAGGAAATAAAGCCGAATTCTTCCCCTTTAAAATACCGCTTGTTAAATTAGTTTACGTTGACTTCCGGCGAAATAGCATAAAAAAATGTTCGAGACCTTTTTTGAAGTTTTGCTTTTCCAATGTTCCAATCACGAAAAAATGATGAGCAAACGGTGTGCAAGTTTTCAATTTGCAACTTTTTTCACTATCGATGGATTAACCCGGTAAACTAGCTTTTCATATCGTAAAATTTTTGTAAGAGAGCGACTCTACATTTTCTGGCTCATCCATGTACAAATTTTGAGCTCTATGTCACATTTGCGCGAGTTGAAGCGCTCACGCTTTTTTGGCAAAATAGTAATAGAAATTTTGCAAAAGAAATTCACCATCCAAATTGTCTGTATAATTTTAACGGCTATTACAAAATTTGTGGAAGCACACCAAAACAGAGTTCCCTTTATAAAAATAGAAAAGTCAATAAAATCGTTACTTTAAAATTGAGGTGTAATGGCGAATATTTTATGTTACAGTTACCGTGGAAAACCTTGAAGAATGTTATCGAGTACTATTACATGTGGAAAACGACGGATCGTTATGTTCAGCAAAAGAGAGTAAAGGCAGTGGAAGCGGAGAGCAAATTGAAACAGGTTTACATACCGAATTACAACAAGGGACCGACGTCGGGTAACGCGCCAACATCGGCGACCATATTGCCAATCGGTAACAGCAATAATAGCAGTAACGGCAAAGCCATCAGTGTTCTGAATGGCAGCAGCAACGGTAACATCACGACCGACTGCAGCGGTATGTTGATGGTCGGATTGGGCGGCAAACCTTGTGAAAGCTGTCAGAGTTCACAGAGTCCACAATGGTATGCCTGGGGTCCGACAAATATGCAGTATCGTTTGTGTCAACCATGCTGGATGTACTGGAAAAAGTATGGCGGGCTCAAGGTAATTGGGGAATATTCTGATGATCGTGCCACGTCGTTCAAGATACGTTTTTTTATGGATTAAAAACCGGAAATTCGGAATCAGCGTAAAATTTAAGAGCTTATGTGGGCACAAAAAGCCATTTTTCAAGAATTTTTTTTCTGGAAAGACGTTTTAATTGAAGTAAAAATTTATATACATATTTTTGTAACTTTTAACTCAATTTTCAAACTTTTATTTTTTAACAATAATGATTCTTGAAGAGGCTGTAGCCGTTCTCCCGGAAGGTCCTCTAAAAAAAGGTGTCTTGCGGTGAGCACGATATCTCTGGATTGGATCATCCAAAATAAAAAATATTTCGTTAATATAAGGTATAATCTAGTTTTTGATCCAAAGAATAAGCAAGATAGCTATTTTAAACAAAATAACGGCTTCTCAAAAAATAAATTTCGACCTTTGATGAAAACTTTTGCCTTAAATTGTTTATAAAATGGAAAATATTTATCGGTAAACAAAATTTTCGATTAATTACTAAATAATATTAGATAAATCTTGTGTACAAATTTGAGACTGATCGGTTATGCCGTTTTGAAAAAAACGCGTTTAAAGTTTCAAGAGCACAAGAGATTTACAAATATGCATATAACTTTGAGAATATTAGTCAGATGGACAAGAAATTTGCCGTGCATATACATTATAGATAGATATATGTGGGTCATTCCATGTCAAATCGACCAAGAGTTGGAATTTAACCCTTTCAATTTCGATGGAATTTGGTCAGAAGTTTTCGTTTTTTAATAAAACGAAGTTCTACCAAAGGAAAGAAATTAATTTTTTGTTTTTTCGAAAGTTATGCAAAATTCAAAATTTCACAATTTTTCAAATCTTTGAAGTTTATTTTTTAAATATCTCGAGAACTATTATAGTCACGAAAAATCTTTCTGAATTCGTCTTGAAGAGTTATTGGGGCTACAAAAAAAAGATATTCCGAAAAAAAAATTGAAAAATGACGAATTTGGAGAATTTTGAATTTTCAAAAATCGTAAAAATCCAAGTTCAACATAAAATTTTTGGTTCAATTTTTTTAATGTAATACGTTGTACTGATCTTAAAAGACCGTGAAGTTTTTAGGGTAGTATTTTTTTGTTGAAAAAATAATAATTTCTGAATTTAGGCAAATTTTTTTTTTACTAAAATACTTTTACTTTTTTTTTACTGCTAAAAATTACAAAACTACATGATTGCTCAACTTTACTTAACTGAGGTAAAAAAAAAATTTTTTTTACCATAATTCAAAAATTGATATTTTTGAAACAAAAAAACACCATCCTGAAAATTTCAGGATCTTTTAAGATCAGTACAAAGTATTACATTTAAAAAAAATTAAATCAAAATTTAATGTTGATGGTGGATTAACACGATTTTTTAAAATTCAAAAATTCATATTTTTGAAGAAACAAAAAACACCTTTCTGAAAATCTCAGGATCTCTCAAGATCAGTACAAGATATTATATAAAAAAAATTGAACCAACAATTTAATGTTGATCGTAGACTTTCACGATTTTTGAAAATTCAAAATTCCCCAAATTCATCATTTTTCAACAAAAAAAATTCGGAATATTTTTTTTTCTTAGCCACAAGTATACTCTTCAAGACGAACCCAGAACGATTTTTCCGTACCTATAATATAGTTTTCGAGATGTATAACATTCGAAAAAAAATTAAAATTTTTTTTTTCCTTTGATAGAACTTCGTTTTATTAAAAACGAAAACTTCTCGTCAAATTTCATCGAAATTGAAACGGGTCGATTCCAACTCTTGGTCGATTTGACATGAAATGACCCATGTACATTGGAAAAATGAAATAAAAAAATCTGTTTTTTTTAAATACTGGCTGCAAATAATCCCTTTAAGGAGGTTCTATCGCCATAATCATAATAGTACTATATACAAAGTACCGGCAAAATCATCAGATACAATTTTTCCAAGAAAATTTGTTGAAATTTTGCGTGAAACTTCTCGAGCGTCGTATAATGTTTAAAAAATTTGAGAAGGTTCCATCGATGGGTAAATCGCAACTTTAACATCAGGTCTTATGGGAAGTTACGAAAAAAGACGATATTCTACAACAAATAACTCGATTTCTAGACGTTCAAACTCAAATTTTACCCACAGTTGAGTATGATTGTTAAGAAGGTTCATACGAATTTTAAACAATCAAACCTGGAATTTATCCAACGCATGAGAAACGATGCAACCTCCTTATTCAACTAAAACTTTTACTGACCGTGCGTTTTTTTTGTTTCTCGATGATTCACGAGCAGGTGCCATCGCGCATCGACGACACCGATCTGGATCGGAAAAGGGGAATCGGCGCTGGTGCCGGTGGAATTGGCGGCGGTGGAGTTGGCTCGGACGAGGAGAGCAAAGGAATGAGCGGTGCTCACAGACCTCATCGTTGCAGCATACCCGCGTGCGGCAAGGAATTCAAATTGAAGGCGCATCTCAGTCGTCATTATGCGAGTGCGCACGGGGTTGATTTGCGCGGTGGTGGCGCGAGTGGCGGCGGCGGTAGCGGATCGCCACGTCCGGTTATGAAAACACGCTCGGCATTTTATTTACGTACCTCGGCGTTGGCGAGAGCGGCGCGTAGACTATGCGCCGCGCAATTGCGAACTAGACATGCCGCACGTGCGCCACATCAGCCGGTAAATGCCGCGCCGTTGAGACACTTGTGCACATCGCCGCAGCTCACATCGAAAAATCCAACGGAATTGCGAATTCTCGCGCGTGCCGTACGCCCGAGACCGCGTCCCCGTGTTACCGACATAGCGACGCGTCTCGGTGATCATCCATCCCCAAAACAACCCGGCGATTGGGCGTGGCTCGAGCTCACAGCTCCAGGCTCGAGAAAACAACCGGATCGCTTATTTTTTCCTCGACCACCAAAAGCACCCGGTAATTGTCCAAATTCCCTAAATTTATTTAAAAAGCAAAACCGACGTTGCCTGAAAAACAGGAAAAAACCACAAATTATCAAACATGAGTATCGAAAACTCGTGCAAACATCATTTTTGCACATTGCCTTCATTTTTACCGAGATTTTGGAAATTATTCGTACAAGTTTTAAACAAGAACTTAGTCCGACGGAAGGAAGATGGATCTGAATTACGGAATTTTTAATTAATATATGGATTGGACTGATTAAAAAAAGCGACTATTTTTTGTTTTTCGAAACAACATACTAAATACTTTCGGAGAGGTGAAAAAAGATGCCTGTTAAAAGCAGAGCTGTTCATATAAATATTTAGATATGTCTCACCGCAAATGTCTATTTCCCATTTAAATAACACAGCGAATAAATTTCATACTTTAAAATTTTATACCTCGGCTTCAAGTCAATGTACAGAATTGAACGATACGTATTCTTGTAAGCAATTGAACGCTCTACAAAAAAGGTCTCTTATGACTTCGATAAACTCACTCCTTCAAAAGTTATTCACTAGTTATTCAAAAGTTATTCAAAAGTCATTAAAATAATCATAACTTCTACAATAATCAAAATATTTTAATTTGTAAGGAGTTCATTTTTTTTGTTTTCCAATGTACTTTTTGAAAAAAATTACGAAAATTAAGAAAAAAATGTTTAAAACGTTTTTTTAGCTGTCCTAAGCTAAATTAAGCTAAAAAATTAGGTTTTCTTCTAATGCGACCCCTTCGATTTTTTTCAAAAAAAATTATAAAATTCTACGTAAAAAAACAAAATTTGTGAGATTTTACCGAAGAAGGGATTCAAATGACTCATTAAAAAAATATTTCCTCAGTAAATTATAATAATTAACCATAAGAATTACAATTTTTATGTAAAAAAATTGAATAAAGTGCAAAACTTGCATGAATTGTAATTATTATCGTTAATTATTATAATTTACAAAGGAAATATGTGAGAGAAGTTGAATTATTTATCTTAACGTCATTGAAATCAACTATGGTGGTCATGGAAGAAAAAAAGATCAAAATTACGAAAAAAAAATCAAATTTTTTTTTTTTTTAATAAGAAGTTATTTGAATCTGTTCTTCAGTAAAATCTCAAAAATTTTACTTTTTTACGTAGAATTTTTTTGAAAAAAATAGAAGGGGTCGCATTGCAAGAAAATCCAATTTTTTAGCTTAAAACAGCTAAAAAACATTTAAAATTTTTTTTTCTTAATTTTCGATATTTTTTTCAAAAAGTACGTTAAAAAACAAAAAAAGTGACCCAACAAATTAGGATATTTTAATTATTGTAGAAGTTATGATTATTTTAAGAATATTTTTTCAAAAATCATCAACTTCGATATGGGTCAAGATAGAGAGCTAAACATTTACATGGATACTTCTTTTTGCATGTATAATAACATATTAGAAAAATTAAATAAATCGAAGGGGTCACCGACAAAACGTCGTTCAATTGACAGGGAATGACACATATGTATATTAGACTAAATATGGGTGAACTACTGTTGGTCATTTCTTTAAAAATTAGTTAATTTATGTTAATGCAATTTAAACTTTTTTTTTCAAGAAAGATTTTACGATATTTAGAAATAAGTCGCAACATTTTGCCGGAAACTAAAAAAAAAGTGAAATTTACTCTAAATTTATCTTTAACCTTGAATAAATTTTGAAGGAGTGAGTTTATCGAAAAATCATAAGAAATCTTTTTTGTAGAGCGTTCAATTATCTACAAGAATATGTGTCGTTCATTTTGGTACAATGACTTGAAGCCAAGATATAAAATTTCAAAGTATGAAAAAAAAGTTTCCTGTGTTATTTGAATGGGAAATAAAAATATGCGATGTACTACCGCTAAATATTATTATTAAGAGTTCTGCTTTTAACAGGCACCTTTTTTTCACCTCCCTGAAAGTAATATGTTGTTTTGAAAAACAAAAAATTGTCGCTTTCTTTGAATCAGTCTATTATGGATATAGATTCCTGATTTATTTATGCAGATAGAACAAAAATTACAAATGGCATTTCACGAAAACTACTTAAAAATAAAATTCGTAGATTTATTGGCGTAAACTGAGAACCTAACTCTGTCAATTATCTCTAAAAATTCTTTCAGTCTAAATCAAATATTCCAAAATCCGAACTCTATGACGAAGCAATTCCGAATATTCTGATCAGAAGACGAAATTATTTGTTTTTCGTATTGTCTATCCACTATTAAAAAAAAAATGCATTTTAATAAATTCATTTAACAAATGGATTTTTAATAAAATGCAAAATTTAAAAAAAAAATGCATTTTCTAATGTCTGTTATGTTAACGGAGAATTTTGACTATTCACAGACGGAAGTTTACTGTACGAGAGAGTACCGAACAAGCCGGAAATCGACAGACTGCCCCCAACTCCACCTCAACCGCAACCCGCGATGCAGGCACAGCAGACGATTTTGAAACGCACAAGGCCTTTTGACGAGATCAATGGTTCTGATGGTAAATGCCCATCCCCGAATGCATGATTATTTAAAATCAGACGAATGTCTTCATTGAAATTAACCAACGAAAATTCAACTAATTTCCAATTAATCCATGGGATTGAATATTTTTTCTCTGTGTGAAAAAATTCTCAAATTTAATTTTTGGCTTTCTGTTTCCATCGATTTTCAAGGTATAGCCCTGAGCGCGGGACTTCCGGCGGGACCACCGTTGAAACGAGCTCATCATTCTCAGCAAGTTCATCCTAAGCACGGTATGGAACACACGACACCGCCCGTCGTACCATTGGCACCTCCGTTAAACGGACGAGCCGCGCATCCTCACTTTTTACCCCACGGACCGCCCATCTCCAGGAGCAATGCTCGTAAGCAGGTGATCTCGTGGATGGACGCACCCGACGACGTTTACTTTCGCGCCTCGGATCAGACAAAGTGAGCTTTAAAAAAAAAATATTCTTCTATCTTTTTACCCATCGATCATGGTATCTAGAAATCATTGAATTACGTCAAGTATTTTTAATTCACGCATAATATTAATTATCACGCGATTTATATTGACTTAAGGGGTTATGCGCAGTCAGGAGGTCGAAAAAGCAATTTTTCAAGAATTTTTTCTGGAAAGACACTTCAACTTATTAACGCAAAAAACGTTGTCCTATTTTTTGTAACTTTCAACTTTATTTAAAAATCTTTATTTAAAAAAAAACGTGTAATTTTTTGAATTTTCAAAAATCTTGTAAATCCACGATCAACATTAAATTTTTGGTTAAATTTTTTTTAAATATAACTCCGTCAAGTATTTTTAATTCACGCGTAATATTCATTATCACGCGATTTCTATCTACTTAAGGGGTTATACGCAGTCAGGAAGTCGAAAAAGCAAATTTTTAAGAATTTTTTCCGGAAAGACACTTCAACTTATTAACGCAAAAAACTTTGTCTTATTTTTTGTAACTTTCAACTTTATTTAAAAATCTTTATTTTAAAAAAAACGTGTAATTTTTTGAATTTTTAAAAATCTTGTAAATCCACGATCAACATTAAATTTTTGGTTAAATTTTTTTTAAATATAACTCCGTCAAGTATTTTTAATTCACGCGTAATATTCATTATCACGCGATTTATATCTACTTAAGGGGTTATACGCAGTCAGGAGGTCGAAAAAGCAAATTTTTAAGAATTTTTTCCGGAAAGACACTTCAACTTATTAACGCAAAAAGCTTCATACCTATTTTTTGTAACTTACAACTTTATTTGTAAAAAATCGTGTTAATTTTTGAATTTTTAAAAGTCGTGTAAATCCACGATCAACATTAAATGTTGGGTTAATTTTTTTTATATAATACCTTGTACTTATCTTAAAAGATCCTGAAATTTTCAAGATAGTGTTTTTTTTTTTTCAAAAACATAAATTTTGGAATTTTGGTAAAAGGTAATTTTTTGTTTTTTACTTCTCAGTTAAGTAAAGTTAAGCAATCATATAGTTTTGTAATTTTTATCAGTAGAAAAGAGTAAAAGTAACAGTATTTTGGTACAAAAAAATTTTTTTCACCAAAATTCAAAATTTTTTATTTTTGAAACAAAGAAACACCATCCTCAAAATTTTAGGATCGTTTAAGATCAGTACAAGGTATTATTTGTAAAAAATTTAACCAACAATTTAATGCTGAACTTGGATTTCCACGATTTTTGAAAATTAAAATTCTCAAAATTCATCATTTTTCAAAATTTTGTTTCGAAATATATTTTTTTTCGTAGCTCCAATACTCTTTAAGATGAGTTCAGAACGATTTTTCGTAACTATAATAGTTTTCGAGATATTTAAAAAATAAACTTGAAAGATTTGAAAAATTTTGAATTTTTGATAACTTTCGAAAAAAATTTTTTAATATTGTTTCCTTTGGTAGAACTTCGTTTTATTAAAAACGAAATCTCCTGACCAAATTTCATCGAAATTGAAAGGGGTCGATTCCAACTCTTGGTCGATTTGACATGGAATGACCCACATAGTAATTATGAGTTTACGCCTATAACTTCGAAAATATTTATCAGATTGCCATGAAATTTTCTGTGTATATGCTTAAACATACGTACATTATGAAAATGAAATTTAAAAATCGACCTTCGACAAACCCGACTGCGTATAATGCAATTTGACCTTAATAAAGGTCAAATTAATTTCCGATTCTCGATACCATGATCGTTGTGAAAGAAATTTCCCCCGGATAAACTTCATTCGGTGTAAAGTAGGAAAGAAAAAAGTTTTTTCCATTTTCGCAGGAGAATCCGAAGGACACTGACGTCGGTCGAGTTGCGAAGAGCAGCGCGTAAACCTTGGCGCAGATTGCCAACCCCTATTCATCATCCTCAACAACCGCCACCGCCGCCACCGCCTCATCCTCAAAGATCGTCGTCCTCGCTCGCAGCTGCAGCGGCGGCGTCGCGCGGCGACGATATGGTCGTTATTCTCGATTGAGCATCACACGCCGATGGGAAGAAAACACAAAACAAAAAAATTCGTCGCTTGAATTCACCGTGGTGAAAATTAACAAAAAAAAAAAAAGATGAAAAATGAGTCAATTTCGGTGAGGAAATTATGATCTTAAATTGACAACTGAATAGGCAGTGTGTGTGTGTGTGTGTGCGTGTGTGTGTGCGTATGTGTGTTGTGTGAAAAGCGTCGATTCTACATCTACGCCGCAAAAAAACGCGCGAGAGAGAAAGAGAGAGAGAGAGAGAAACGTGGAGTACGAAAACATGAAATCCTCGAACGAAAGAAAACCGCGATGAAAAGTTGTTGCTCAGAGACTGATAAAGTTGTGGGACGCCTTTTGGCGACGATCGTAAAGTAAACGCGAAAAAAGAATCAGTGAAATTCGCAGGACATCTCTAACGCGGAGTGTCGCGATATCCGGCTTGATAAAGAGAAGAAATGAATTTAAAAAAGGAAAGAAAAAACGCAGAACACGCTCACTCGCGTCACGGATCGAGGAAAAAAATAAATAAAAAATGGGGGACGATTTCTATGAATTTAAATGTTGATCGAACTTAACGAGTCATTCACCGTGAATCATGATTTTCTTATCCGTATTAATTAATTATTGTTGTTATTAATAATAATTATTATTATTAATTGAATGTACATAAACATACGTAACACACATTCATACGCGCATTATCCTCGCTCCTACCCAACCCCGAATCCTCAATCCTCGTTCGACATTCACATCCCCCGACAAAGCCCCGAAACAAACACTGTCCACCGAGCATGGATACCACTCGAGGGTTGGTATAGATAATTGATACGTGCGATCGAGCAACGGCTAATGTACGATTGTGCTTGTCGCGTCTAGCAGAGAACGAATGTGTGCGATTAAAAAATGAAAAATCAATTAAATGAAATGAAAAATTAAAAAAAAAAAAACAGAAGCAACAAACGAAAAAACGCGAGACAGTAAGAAAGCGAGCGCGAGAGAGTAAGAATGCTCATTGTGAATATTTTTATTAAATTTTCAAGTTTGATGACTTCCGTCGAAACAATTAATAAATAAACATAAGCATCGCTCGGAAAGCATTAATTTGTCTTTTCCATCTTTGAAACCCACAATTTTTGCGTTTCTCAAATTTTTTTTTAAATTGCCAACATTGATGAAAAAAATTTGAAAGAAATAAGTAATTGAAAATAGAACTTTTTTCCGTGAAGAAGGAAAATTGAAATTTTTCATCGAGTGCTGGAAAACCTTTTTCAATTGAAATAGATTAGCGTTAATCAATTTTATACTAAGAACCGTTTTTATAAAGTCTATAAAAGAATTATTGCTATTCTGTTATTTTTTTATTAATATAAAGAAAAAATTGGCTTAAACATTCCATGAAACGTTCGTTAACGTCAAGTTATCCTGTAGAATTTAAAAATCAGTCTGAAAAGTTTCGACGATCACTCGAAATATCACATTTCGAGAATATCCCTCGAAAATTATTTAGCTATCCTGACCTCTTGAAAGTGTAAAAATTACATGAAACGCCGTTCTCGTCTTCTCAAAACGACTCGTAAGTATATGCGGAATTCCAGGTCAACTCACGTGGTCATCGGCCTGACCTGGCCTGACCCCCTCGGATTCAGTTGACAAATTTTTTTTGGACATGTTTTGGTCCCAAAAAAGAGATAATTTTTTCAGATTTTTATCACCTGTTTATCACCCCATAAAATAATTTTTTTCCCATAACTCTTGAGAAAAAATGAATTTGGACGAGGTTTAAAATTCTGAAATTCGTTCATAAAATCTGTAACTTAAAACAAGTATTTTCATCGTAGTTTGAGAGTGGGCCGAGAATAATTTATATATATTTTTTATTGAAGAGAAAAAATTTGTTTACAAATTTGGCAAAGTAAATATTTTAATGATGGTTTCTATAGAAAAAAAAATTGTATCTTAGTAAAAAAAATTGTTTTCCTATATTTTAATAATAGATTTCACAAAACCCATTAATTATGGTATTGAAAAAATGTAGAACTTTTCGGATGGAGCACAACAACAATATAAAAACTTGATTTAACTATTATCAAAATATAATAAATCAAAACATAGGAAATCTATTATCAAAATAAAGAAAATATATTATCAAAATATAGGACAAATTTTTTTTTACCAAGATAAGATTTATTTTTTTTGTTGTTTTTTTATCCTACAGGAAACCATCATTGAAATATTTAGTTTACAAAATTTGTAAACCATTTTTTGTTCTTTAAGTTAAAAAAAATATAAATTATTCTTAGCCCACTCTCAAACTTTAATGAAAATACTAGTTTTTAGTTATAGAATTTCTGCAAAAAATTTCAGAATTTTAAAACTGGTCCAAATTCATTTTTACACAAAAGTTATGACATTTTTTTTTTTTTTTGGGTAAAACATATGATAAAAATCTGGAAAAAATAACCTCTTCTTTTTGGGCCAAAACATGCCCAAAAAAAATTCGTCAATTAAATCCGAGGGGGTCAAGCCGATGACCACGTGATTTGACCTGGAATGCCCCATGTACGTTCCTAATTGCAGAATATTCATAGAACAAGAATAAATCCAACTACGCAACTCAATTTAAAAAAAGACGAACGATATCCGCTTACCTCTCAGCACAATCTTGCGGATGTACACAAATGCTTTTTCCTATCACATTTCAATAATAATTTTCTCAAAGCGTTTAGTATACTGAAAGAGAATCGTACAGTATAATTTTTGGATTTTTGAATATTTATTTCCAAGCCTCTCCCGTTCGCCACGAGAGGGCGACTTTAGTTCGTCATTTGTCCGCAGCCACAGCGTGGCGTAGCGTCAATATCTTTTCTATCTGTCGCACTTACGCACGCGCTTTCGATATGCGTCCGCAAGCGGCGAATTGAGGTTATATATTGAATTACCTGAATCAAATGGTATCGATACAAGTGTGAGATTATTGGGAAAATGAGAGTGCGGTAGACGAATCGGTGAGAAAATTACGCTATCGATATTCGCATGAGATTATTGAATTTCCATAATGTACGATCAACAACAACAAATGCGTCAAATGGAGCAACAGCAGCAGATGCATCATCATCAGGAGCATCAGTCACCGGGTATGCAGCAGGAAATATCTCCACCTGGTATCGCGCATCCTGGCCATAAAAAAATGTCAAATCTGCCACCTAATCATCCGATGCAATCGATGATGATACTTCCGCCGGGAACGTCGCAGCCTCCTCCGCCTCCGCCACCTCCGATGATGGAACAGAGAACTCTGCCGAGTCTCCTAAACATGAAGGTACATTTGCCCACAGACATGCAGAATCCTCCGCCGCGAGAGGAGGAAGAAAACGACGGAGATCCGGAATCCGTGAAATTACCCGCTGCCCTGGAGCAAGCATTGGCTTTCAAGAACGAGCGAGCGAAGGAAGTCGGCGCCGACCCGAACGACATATCGGTACCGGGAACATCGCCGTTGCGCCGCTCTTCCCACGAGGAACCGACTCTGGATTTCCATTTGCCGATCTTGATGGCTGGAGACGAGGATGAGGATGAGAGGATGGACGCGAAGTCAGGAAGAAGCAAGAAGAAGAAGAAGAAGAGGAGGAAGAAACACCCAGAAACGCCAAAGGAGACCGAGAAGAAGACGGAAGAGACTGAGAACGGCCCCAAGGAAGATATGCCTGAAGTAGAGTATGTTCAGGAAATCCCGGGAATCGGCGACCTTGAGCCGATGTATCGCCAATTTGCGCGCGTTTTCGAGGCTTTCAAGCTCGTCGAGCCGGACTCTCGAGGATTCGACGGCGCCGACAAGGGTGAAGCTATAGGGCAATATCCGCCTGTGATAGCGCCAGCTTCCGTACCCAGCAAATTGCCGCTGATGGACGATTTCGACGACGACATTGGCGTCCCCGTGAATCCTCAGGGCACGACTGACAACGGAGTGCCTCGTTTGTCGAAGCGCAAGTTGAAGCGATTAACGAGACTCAGCGTTGCGGAACTCAAACAATTGGTCGGACGTCCGGATGTCGTTGAGATGCACGACGTTACGGCGCGAGATCCGAAGCTTCTCGTGCAATTGAAAGCACATCGTAATACCGTTCCGGTTCCTCGACACTGGTGCTTCAAGCGAAAGTATCTCCAGGGCAAACGCGGTATCGAGAAGCCACCCTTTGACCTTCCGGATTTCATAAAGCGCACCGGGATCACGGAGATGCGCGCCAGTCTTCAGGAACGCGACGACACTCGGACGCTCAAAGCGAAAATGCGCGAGCGAGCGCGTCCAAAATTGGGAAAAATCGACATTGATTATCAGAAGCTACACGATGCCTTCTTCAAGTGGCAAACTAAGCCGCGCATGACGATACACGGTGATCTTTACTACGAGGGCAAAGAATTCGAGACACGACTGAAGGAGAAGAAACCTGGTGAATTGTCGGACGAATTGCGCACGGCACTTGGTATGCCGGTCGGTCCGAATTGTCACAAAGTACCGCCACCCTGGTTGATAGCGATGCAGCGTTACGGACCACCGCCGAGCTATCCGAATCTGAAGATACCCGGATTGAACGCTCCGATTCCGGAGAGTTGCGCTTTTGGGTATCACGCCGGTGGTTGGGGCAAACCACCCGTCGACGAGACAGGAAGACCCTTGTACGGCGATGTTTTCGGCGCTGCGCGTCCACTAGGAGGCGACTCACTCGACGAGGAGGTCGATCGAGGTATATTTTGAAATGGTTGATCTTGTATGCTGTGCAATGAATTTTTGTATTTCAAAGCAGGGTTGCGAATAACGCGTTGCTTTTTTTTAAATGCATTTACATTTTCAATAAACTTTAACTGTTATTTCTATTAATATATAAGAGTTAATGTTTAATGAAAATTATCTCCATTAACCATTTAATGTTAATGATAATGAAAATTATTTTCATCAACTATTAACTCTTATTGATAATTGAAAAATAACTTCCATTAACCATTACACGTTAATGGTTAATGGAAGTTATTTTGATTAACCACTAAATGTTAATGGTTAATGAAAACTATTTCCATTAATATATAAGAGTTAATTTTAATTAAAAATTATCTCCATTAACCATTTAATGTTAATAATAATGAAAATAATTTCAATTAGCCACTAACATTAAATGATTAATGAAAATTATGTTCATTAACCATTAACATTTAATGCTTAATGTAAATCATTTCCATTAACCATTAAATTTGAATTGTCAATGAAAGTTATTTATATCAATATATAAGAGTTAATGTTTAATGAAAATTATCTCCATTAACCATTTAATGTTAATAATAATGAAAATAATTTCCATTAGCCACTAATATTAAATGATGAATGGAAATTATTTCCATCAACCATTAAATGTTAATGTTTAGTGAAAATTATCTCCATTAACCATTTAGAGTTAATAATAATGGAAATAATTTCCATTAGCTATTAACATTAAATGATCAATGAAAATTATTTTCATTAACCATTAACTCTTATTGATAATTGAAAATAACTTCCATTAACCATTAACATTTAGTGTTTAATGGAAATGATTTCCATTAACCATTTAATGTTAATAGTTAATGAAAATAATTTCCATTAACCATTCAGCATTAATGGTTAATGGAAGTTATTTCCATTAATCGTTACATTTTAATGGTTCTTTCGATTAACCATCAAATGTTAATGGAAATGATTTCCATTAACCATTTAATGTTAATAGTTAATGAAAATAATTTCCATAAACCATTAACATTTATTGATTAATGGAAATTATTTCCATTAATCATTCAATGTTATTGGTTAGTCGAAATTATTTTCATTAACCATCAACATTTAATGGTTAATGAAAAAAGTAATGATTAATGCATCACTTTTTCATTAAAAATTTCGCAACCCAGTTTCAAGGTAACTAAAAATGTCCCATTGCCCATTTCTAGGTATGTGGGGAGAGCCAGAATCCGAATCATCCGGTGACGAAGAGGAAGACGAGGATGGCGACGAGGCTGGTGATGGCGATGCCGATGGAAGAGAGGATACCGACGCCAGTGGTCTCGTTACACCCGGTGCCGAGGGTCTCATCACACCGAGCGGTATCACGTCGATACCAGCTGGATTGGAGACGCCCGAGACGATTGAGCTGCGTAAAAAGAAAATCGAGAGCGAAATGGAGGGTGGTGACACACCGGCTCTCTATACGGTTCTTCAGGAACGTCGAACCGAGGGTCTTGGCGCTAGTATGATGGGCAGCACTCACGTTTACGATATGACCGGGGCAGCTGGTGGTCAAGCACCGCCATCGGTCATCGCCGCTAGACGCGGTATCAGCGGCGTCGCTGCCGAAGCTCGCAGCGAGAAAGACGGCGCCGTTGAATTGGCGCTTGATCCTAGCGAGCTTGATCTCGACTCCGAGGCCATGGCTTCCCGATACGAGGAAACCATGAGATCCCGACAGGCGCATCTTCGACGCGAAGATCTCTCTGACATGCTCCAGGATCACGTTCAACGGCAGAAAGTAATTTTTTTAAACTACGTTTTCGTTTGTCTTGAATTTTCAGGACTGTTTGATTCATGGGAAAAATTCAAAAGGGAATTTTATTCAATATGGAGCGAACAGGACATTTTCTGATTTTTAGGATTTCTTAGAGTTAACTCAAAGGGGCGATATTGGATCATTTTTTTAATTTCCAAGAATTGTCCTTTGACAAAAAATAATTTATTTTAACATTACAGATTCGGCATAGTTTTTATTACCGGTGAAACTTTTGAAAACACTTTTCAATTATCTGAATCTTTATTGCAGGAAAGAAGAAAAGATTTACTAATGCTTTTTCATTCATTTTTCAGAGCAAAAGAAAGAGACAGCAGAATCAAGATGCCAAATCATCGAAGAAGTACAAAGAATTCAAGTTCTGAATGTGGATATTGGTAATGGATGAGAACAATGAATACAATAATCACGTATTAACAAATTTTAACGAACGACGGATGGATTTGCGGGTAAGAGTGTCCAAAATGGAGCTGCATCTCACGCTGTAGTCAGTCATTTTGTATTTTCGCGTTCAAAATGGAATTACAGAGTTTTTTTTACGGAAAAAACTCCATCACGTAATACAGTGTAATATGTACATGAGTATAAATGAAAAAAAATATACGACGATGAATACTGAATCACAATAGAGTTTTACATCATTCAAAAGGGCAAAATCTTCCTTTATGGGTAATTTTATCTATTTTTTGTCTCTTGTATTTTTTGAAATTTTATCTTTACCCAAAATCACAAAACGTCCGAGAAAAAAAAATCTTTGATAAGTTTAAAAAAAAAAACAATTTGCTATCAAACGAGATGTTTCTTCTCGTCGGGACTGAAAGGTACTCGCGTTATACTGAAACTCATGAGAGGTCGAGAAATATGATAAAGTAATTGCAAGAGACAAGGCAACGTTATGGCTATTGTATATCGACTGATAGCGGTGCCGATATCGAGCCAGCTTCCTTGCGTCGTTATTCCATACATCAGTGGCAACGAGAGACAATCACCGAGCAATAATACGGCGAGAAAAACTGACGACGAGGCGAAAACGCGGCTCGAGCATCCGACGAGTATAAGCGGTATGGCTAATTTCATGAGTATCAAAGCCGACATTGTAAATGGTGAAAATACGGTGATGAAGTGTCGAGTCCAGGTTGGATCGAAGGAACTTATACTCGCCATGTTTCCCGTGCCAAAAAAGCACAAGAGCGTGTACAACATCTGTAAATCTCTGTCAAGGATCAAACACAAAAAATCATCAAGAATTCATCTTCAACCTACGATAAAAGAGGACGGCATGTATTTTTTTTATGGCGAGTTCCACTCTTCAAATACACTACCGGCGAAAAGTTTCCCGAAGAATTCGGCTTCATTTCCGGATTTTTTAATTATTTTTACAATTTGTTTTTAGATTTGGACTCTATTTTGAAAACAGCTGTTTTTCGCCTTTTTCCCCTCTTCCTTTAGGTGCATCCGTCTTCTAGAGGGAATTTTTTAAATAAATTTTTACGATTGGATTCATAAAGGGAGAAGTTTGAGCTTCAATTTCCTTCTTTTTAAACTTTGAGCGATTTTTTTTTCCAAAGTTATTCTGTTTTTGTGAAAAAACGAGGAAATTTGAAAAATCCTGTATAACATGAAAACAAAGAGGATTCATGATCAACTTCAAGATAGCAAAAAGTTGCGTCTGTTTTTGTTGAGTGCAGAGGAATTTTTTTAGATTTTTTTCCCAACATTTTGTTTTCTCATTTTCTGGGTCGGAGCTCGGATCATTCAATTATCGTAACTCGAGAACTATGGGATTATTGATAAAATTCCAAGAGGGGAAAATACTTTATTATTTTCAACACATTGGAATTTTTTTCAATTTTTTTTCCAGCCTCTACATGAGAAAACAAAATTAAACTCTGAACTCAACGAAAACAGGCGCAACTTTATGCTATCTTGAAGTTTTTCATAAATCCTATTTGTTTTCGCGTTATACGGGATTTCTCAAATTTCCTTTTTTTTTCACAAAAATTTAGTGTTTAATGGAAATGATTTCCATTAACCATTTAATGTTAATAGTTAATGTTTAATGGGAGGAGTTATTTCGATTAACCATCAAATGTTAATGGTTCTTGGACATTATTTTCATTAACCATTAACTCTTATTGATAATTGAAAATAACTTCCATTAACCATTAACATTTATTGATTAATGGAAATTATTTCCATTAATCATTTAATGCTATTGGTTAGTCGAAATTATTTTCATTAACCATTAACAATTAATGGTTAATGAAAAAAGTAATGATTAATGCATTACTTTTTCATAACACTTTTTCATGAAACAGAATAACTTTGGAAAAAAAAACGCTCAAAATTTTTAAAAAGGGAAATTGAAGCTCAAACTTTCTCCTTTGCGAATCCGATCGTAAAAAAGTATTTAAAAAAATTCCTCTAAAAGATGGGTGCACCTGAAGAGAGGGGAAAAAAGCGAAAAACAGCTGTTTTCAAAATAGAGTCCAAATCTAAAAACAATTTGTAAAAATAATTTTAAAAATCCGGAAATAAAGCCGAATGCTTCCCCTTCAAAATGCCGCTTGTTATATTAGTCTACATTGGCTTCCGGCGACATGGCATAAAAAAACCAGATCTTTTTTAAAGTTTTGTCCGAAAACTTTTCGCCAGTAGTTTATATTTCTGTTGATGACGACAAATTTGAAGATCCTACCTCAAGAGATTTTTCATTATAAGAGAAGTGTATGTTCAGGGTGAGAATCGAAATAAAAAATCAAAGGTGCAACGAGTAGAAAATAATAAAAATATTGTTAGCCGAAAATTATTGCGAAGGATACGAAAAATGCGGCTCTCGTAACATCCTCGGAGGTCATTGACTCGTCAGTCCTCGTCGAATCGATCGTCGATCCTGATGTCGGCCAAGCGAGCAAATGAGCTGCGAGAACGAGATAAAACAGAGGTTCGTAAGAAGCCGACAGTAAGGCGAACGGGCACAAAAATCCGTAGACTATTCCCAAAATTCGATCGACGGCGTTTGTGGGATGAAGACAGATGAATAATGGCGTGGTGATCAGTATAAGCCAAGAAAGGCAATCACGACCGTCGACGAAGCCTCCAACGACAATCATGGTCAATCCGAGCCTCGCGAGTTCCATTATTTTCAAAAATCTCTTTGACGATCCGAGAGTCGTAAGACCAATTGCAGCGAGGGCCAAACTCGCGATTCTACAAATAAAAATTACCCATGAGATTTCCAAAAAAAAACGTTTTTAAAAACTACAAAAAAACTCGAAAATATTTTATTCCTCGTAACTCACACGATCCACGTTCGAGGATTCGGTCCCACGACCGGCAAAAGTGGGAATATCGCGAGTCCAAGAGCGCTCCACGACAAACGCGGATTTGCCTCTTTCATCGATATTTTTTGTATCACCGCGAGTATAATCATGCCTAAAGCGAATGACCATCTGAATATGAGGCCGGCTGACATTGATAAGATCAATAAAATCGTTCCCACGATCGGCGTTGTCAAACGGGTGGTTTCATTTTTCCTAAAATTAGGTACATTTTTTATGACGCTGCGACAAGCGAGCCATAATGAAACAAGGGCGATGATTCCGTATCCCGGTACTCTCCAACCTGGACGCCCTGAAACTGTTGTTCAAAAAAATTAACAAAACGCCCTGAAATTGTTTAAATTAATCTCCGGATCAATTATTTGTTTGTTCTTCTAAAGTTTTGCATCTTACGTTTGTGCTCGATGATGACGATTATCACGATCAAGAAAAAAATAATATTTGTCAGGCGCAAACGATAGATCCGTCTCGTCTCTTCGATGCTCGATAATCGTGGACGTTTCAATGATGTAACGAGCTTGACGAATAAAAGAATTATCCAACCGAGCCACGTTAGAGTGAGATAAAAGATGAAACGATTTCGCTGATATCCTCGATAATGAGACAAAGAAGCTTTGCCAAGTGACAATGCACTTTCGGCCTCGTCGATCGCTTCTTTCGTTCTTCCATTGGACAGATGATGATCGATCGTCCGAAGTTTCTCCATCAATTCTTCTTCTCGCCAGTGCGAATCATTGGAATCGTCCCCACTGCATAATACACGATTTGCCTCGACTTGCACGCTCAATTGAGCGACATTACTGCGAAGAGCTGCAGCACCGTAAGTCTCATTTCCGGATGCCAAAAAACGTCTAGGCAAAATACCCTGAAAAAAATGTTACATCGTTAATAGTCATGTATTGCTTCTCATAAGGATGCTTCTAATAAGGATATCTATTCTTCATAAGGATATGAAGAAAGCTTAGTTGTCGCAAAATGTTTTCTTTGCAGATACAGTTCATGGCAAGGAAAATTCCAATTGAATTAATTGAAAATTGTTTAAGGGGTGCAGTTTAGAAAAAAAATATTTGAAATTTTCGGAAAAAATGTTGCAAACGCCCTAGGATTATTGATTATTAAAATTCTCACTTCGTTGTTAACAGGAATCGACAAGCCAAGAATGGATGATACCAGTGGCGTGATATCGGCCTGTTCGATATCCTGACGTTCGTCGATGTGTGCGATTCCGGCACCCCAAATAACGAGAGGCGTTTCAGTCTCGTCGGTCGAACCACTTCCGTGCGATCCCCAATCGGTCATACCATGATCCGCTGTGAATACGTAGGCAGTCGCGTTGTCGTTGAAATATTCTTCGGTCCTTCTAACGACTTTTTCAATCTCACGATCGACGTATCTCATGTTTTCCCTGTACTCTCTGCATCCAAATTCAATCGAGTTATTATCTGCGATAGAGAAACGATTGGTATTCTCAAATTGTAAATTATCCCTTAAATATTTTTCTTCTCAATAACTTTCACCAATTGATTTACAACAGGGTTGCAAATAATGCATTACTCTTTTTGAATAAATTTGCATTTTCAATAACCATTAACTCTTATTGATTTATTGAAATAATTTCCATTAACCATTAAATGTTAATGGTTAATGGAAGTTATTTCCATTAACCATTACATGTTAATGATTAATGGAAATAATTTCCATTAACATATAAAAGTTAATGTTTAATGAAAATTATCTCCATTAACCATTTAATGTAAATAGTTAATGAATATAATTTCCATTAACCATTAAATGTTAATGGTTATTGGGAGTTATTTCGATTAACCATTAACATTTAATGGTTAAGGGAAATAATTCCCATTAATATATAAAAGTTACTGTTTAATGAAAATTATCTCCATTAACCATTTAAAGTTAATAGTTAATGGAAATAATTTCCATTAATATATAAAAGTTAATGTTTAATGTAAATTATCTCCATTAACCATTTAATGTTAATAGTTAATGAAAATAATTTCCATTAACCATCAAATGTTAATGGTTAATTGGAGTTATTTCGATTAACAATTAACATTGAATAATCAATGGGAATAATTTCCATTCATATATAAAAGCTAATGTTTAATGAAAATTATCTCCATTAAGCATTTAATGTTAATGGTTAATAGAAATTATTTCCATCAGCCATTAAAAAAGTAATGAATAAGGCATTACTTTTTCATTAAAAATTTCGCAACCTGATTTACACAAATGCTAAAATACTCCGATTTGGTCGAATTGTAGATAAAGATTGGCCATACGAACTTTGCATTCAAATACGAATTTCGTAGATCAATAACGTACTTGGAAAAAGGCTTATTCGAATGTCCCGCGGTATCGCATCCCAGAAGATGAAACAGCAGCAAAACGCCGGACTGATTTCGCACGTTCGCTGCGCTCTCTTCGAGCCATTTTGCAAAACGTTCGAATACCCAAGAATCCAGATGAATGGTCGATTTGGCGGAGGTATCAAAGTCCTGCCACTCGTGAGGATAACTGTGGCCCTTGATTTTCACCGAACTTCTGGCAAACATTGGAATAATATCGGGACTGCCCCAGGCCCATGTGGCACTGCTCCTATTGAAAATCGAATCGAAATCTACGGGATTCTCCTTCCAGCCTTTGAAAAGAGCGCTCGGATCCTCGTAGAGGCCAGCCGCTATGGCCACATTTCCAGGTCGCGATTCCGTGGGCATTCTCGTGTGAGAAACGCCCCAGGCACCTTCGTTGTGCATAACGTGTCTGAAAATTGGAGCAAATGCCCGAAATGATAAATATTTTGCAAGTAGATTAATTGTGTCATTGATCTGAAATTTGAGAGACAAAAAACCTCAAAAAGGGCGGTGTTTCCTCGATGAATGTTCGAAAACGCAGACCATCCGCAACGAAGAGAAAAAGTCGCTTCGCAGGTGGATTTTCGGGCGCAGATGTAACGGGCAATCCTTGCAGAATCGGTGAATGAAAATTTGCATCCAAAACGCCCCACAAAACAATAATATGCATGAAAAAGCCCCATATTACGAATAAATAACCGTATATTTTGGTTCTCGTGTCATTGTACATTTTTTCGCAAAATCGCCAACGATTTTCCCTCGTTCAATTGCGAAGACGATCGTTGACAAACCTGATTCTTATCACCTGTTATCGCTGTAACAGCTCAATTCGATGATTGTTTTCACAGATAATACAAAACTTTGGTAATTCATCGGGAAACACGTTTTTTAGGCGAGGCCAAGAAACGTTACAAAAACAATGTTTGACAACTCACGGTCTGCTTTACCGACCGACGCGCTGGAGTCGCGGTCGATACGATAGGGATCGTAAGAAAGGACTCGCAGTCGATAAGCTAGGTATCTTGAGAAAAAACAAGAAGAGAAACAATACTTCAAAGATTGAAAGAAAAGAGTATTCCAACGACGACCTTTGTACCGTATTTGAGATAAATCGAAACAATTTTCGTCTCCTTTATCATTTGAATAACAGTTTTGTCGCTCGTCAGTATTTTACGTAGAAATGACAATGAAGATATTAACGTAAACAAAGGTGAATCAAGTTCGTATTTTCGTAGCAGAAGGAAAAAAGTGTGCGGTTAGGGCAGTATGGCCGTCTATTTTCCTTCGAAATCATTCCGGAGGTAAGCACTAAGCAGAATGATAATGCCATGTTATGCATTTCAATGCGGGGAAAATTGTCTTCTTTATTTCTCGCCAAATATCATGACAACATCTTATAAGAGTAACAATATTCGAGCGATGACACATTAAAAAGGTGCATTGAAAAATTCTGATCTATTTTAGACCGTCGACCTTCTTATCGTGCCGCACACAAGGCCACGCTTTTATGATCTTCCAATTAATTGGCACTTTGCAGGATACGCGACGCTTGATTTTCCATATTCAAGGCGAATTACAAGAAAAAAATATTCGAAAAAATGGCCGTTGGAGTATTCCCGGCTCTTAAACTGGGTGTTTTGTTTGTGAAGCAAATCAGCAAACCGCTCGCCAAACTACTCGTCACTCAGGCCAAAAACCATCCAGTATTCAGAACTTACTTCATCATACCGCCTGCTCAGTGTGAGTCCAAATTTTGAAATTTTCAATTTTTCAAAACTTACATAAACGAATACAATAAATCACATACATCACTTACATAAACGTATGCGATAAATAATAGTATACAAATAGCATGACTCTCAAGGTTTCCGCATCTGCATTTTTTCATTTTGGCTCAGCATAACTTATTAACTCTAGCGCAGAGAAAAAAAACTATTTAACTTTTTTGTCCCTTGTTCAATTTTCCAATGGCCGAATTTTTTTAAAACAAACTCGTACTTACAATTAAGGTTGTTTTGACCCATTTAAACGTTTTGAATGTTGTATGATCTTAGCAGGCATTCAAGGAACTAAAAGTTCAAGACCTTTTTTCTTTCTCCCTCAATTTCCTAGCCACCGATATTTAAAAAAAAATTTCAAACTCTAATAGAGGAGAAGAAGAAGAACTTAGACGAAGCTACTTTATTGTTTCCTTATAAAGGACGCTTTGAAAAAAAATTTCGCAATTTTCATTCGCAGATCATCCATGTTCCTTTACTCAGTGCAAATTTTTTTGAAATTGCAAAGTAATTGTCAACTTGGCGGGACTTTGAATTTTTTGTAAAATGTTTGTGGGTCGTCTAACTTTCGTAATTTTGCAGTTATCACCCTGATATTTTATATGCAGATATACTTTATAATAAGGACGGTTGGGATTGAATTTGGAAAAAATCGCTCAAGCCGTTCGGTAAAAAAAAATTAATTTTTCGCAAAAATTTGTAAGTTTTCTAACTTCCGAAATTTTGCATCTATCGAGCTGAATTTTTCTGTGACAATACATTCAATGACAATGAAAAATAATACTAAATTTCATAAAGATCGCTAAAGAGGTTCGGTTAAAAAAAATTTTTGTTAACGCTCCAACATTCGCATTTTTAGAAGTATCGAGCCAAAAGTCACCATTGATTGCAAATCATGCAGAGTTTTTGTCGAAAAAACATTCAGCCATGAGAAAATATTTTTCAGGGTTTTTTTTCACACCATAGTTGAGAAGTTATGCTGAGCCAAAATCGAAAAAGCTTAAAACGTATCGTTTCCAATATTTTGTATGAAAAATTATTCGCAAATGGACAATAAAACCATTGTGGAAACCAGGGTTGCAAATAATGCATTATTTTTTTTAATGCATTTGCATTTTCATTAACCATTAACCATTAAATGTTCATGGTTAATGAAAATACAATTGCATTAAAAAAAGTAATGCATTATTTGCAACCCTGCCCATTACAATGTAGTGTGTAATAGAAAAAATTCCCATTACCCATTGCAATATAATGTGTAATGGACAAAACTTTGATTGCAATTTTGGGAATGGAAAAATATAGATGAATAAATTATTGCAGTTTGGCATTACATTTTATTGACTTAGAACTTAGATTTTTAGAATTATAATATAGATGCTTTTTAGAATTTAAGGTGAAAACCTAAGTCCCAAGTCAATAAAATGTAATGCAAAATTGCAATAATTTATTCATCTATATTTTTCCATTCCCAAAATTGCAATCAAAGTTTTGTCCATTACACATTACATCGCAATGGGTAATGGAATTTTTTTCTATTACACACTACATTGTAATGGGCAGGGTTGCAAATAATGCATTACTTTTTTTAATGCTATTTGGGCTATTAAATGTTAATGGTTAATGGCAATAATTTTAATGGTTAATGAAAATAATTTTAATGGTCAATGAAAATAATTTCTATTAATCATTAAATTTGAATGGTTAATTAAAATAATTTCTGTTAACCATTAAATTTTAATGGTTAATGGAAATTTATTTCATTAGCCATTAAAAAAGTAATGGTTAATGCATTACTTTTTCATTAAAAATTTCGCAACCCTGGTGGAAACCATTGCGCTTCAAAGATTTGTCTACTGCAAAAATTCTCAGAGTTGATTTTTCTTACAGTTTATCATTGGGCGGAGGTGAAGGCAAAGATGTACGTGATGAATCTCGGCAAGCCCACTAAAGTGGCAAAGCTGAACGAACAAATGGCGATAGAATTGGGAGCGAGTCTCATGGGTGAGGTGATAATATTCAGCGTTGCCGGAGGTTGTTTGATACTCGAGTACAATCGTCAAGTGGCAAAGGAAACGAAGAAAGAAGAGGCAAGACTGGCTCAGGTGGAAAAATTCACCGAGGACATCGAGGGCTTGCATCTGCTGACGAATCGTCAGGAGGAAGAAATAAAATTGCTGCAAAGTGCGATCGAAGAATTGGCGAAAAATTCGAGGCGAAAAATACCGTCATTGGAGAAATTGCAAAACATCGAGACGAGAAAAACGAATAGCGAAGAAACGAACGCGAATTCTGACGCAAAAGGAAGCAATAAAGAGGCCGAAGGTAGTCAAAATATCGAGGAAACTTCACTAGTGCGACGAGCAATTGTTTACTTCGAGAACGACGTTAAGGGGAACAACAAGCTTAGTTAATCGTATTATTCGTTCGGTAAAAGAAACAAATAAAAAAAGGGCGTGACATCTGGACTGAATTAGCGAAGATAACGAGGTAATCCAAGGGGAAAAAAAATCGCGAGAGTCTTGATACATTTGAATACGTAAAAATAACGTAAAACTCATATTAGACGAGCATAGCTCTACATTTTTGCGTAAAATACGCGGCAAAAAGGGCAATAATAAAATTTTATAGCTCTAGTCATTTTATTGCCCATTTTTTCAGTCACTCGGACTCGAGTCGATGCGAACGACATCATTTTTTTGTTTCTTTCATCTCGGCGACAAGTTCATGAAACTTTATCTTGCCGTTAACGTCGAACGAAAAAGATGTTAATAATTGCGAGAAAAAACGAGGAACAAAGCGCGATCTGTACATATAGCTTTTCTGCTTGACGCAGTTGTATGATACTTATAAACAAAATGTTGATCATTAGATTTAAGCGTTTGAAAAAAAAACACACAATATAGAAAATATATTGCAAATAGTGTTTGTGCTTTTATTCCAATTCATGCGCGTGTATGTTTATATACAATTTCGTTCGTTAATTAAGATTTATTCCGTCTTTGAGCATTTTCTGGAGCGCTTGAATCCTCGATTCCAGATTTCCAAAATCAATTTCTAAAAATGATCGAAAAAAATATCGTTATTCGCAAGGAAATGCGTTCCAGATTCTAATTTTCTTATATCGCTGATATCTCGATAAATTCGTTGTTTTTAATAATCCAGATGATTATCGAATTTAGAGACACTTGTTTCAGAGCTCCGAATTTTTTGTTCAATTTTAAAAAAATGCTTCTTGCTTAAGAATGAACTTTTATAATTTCCCAACTATTTTTCTTAGTTTGGATATTTTGCGAACGAACCTTTGGCTCCAAAGTGATAGGATCTCGTTAATCGAGGACGTGGCGAATCTCGGGATCTCAGCGATTCAACGGAGCTTCCTGTACGAGATTTAAACGATTTTATTAAAAATGTTTATAAATTTGGGCTAGAAGAAGAATGAAAAAATAATGTCTAGTCTTTTTTCAGGGTAAATCACCGGGCGATAGACTGGAGGCAGTTTTAAAACGTCCGGACAAAGACGGCGAACGACTTCGGACCTTACGAACGAGTGATCGACGACCTTGCAATGACCTTGTCGGCGGTGGAGTTCGTTTCCTCTGAGCAAAATTGCAATCAACGGATTTTCTGTTCGCCGCTTCCGTGAGCTGACGCACCTTCAGCGACAAACTCGCGTTTTCGATGCGCAATTTTTGCATCTGAGCGCGAAACGAGACTCTCTCCTTTGCCACATTGTTCTCCAGAGTTTTTATAGCGCTCGCCAAACGTCGAGGACCTTTCTCTGGATCATTCGAGAATGATACATTCTCAATTTGGGCGAAAGATGGAAAAGTCTTTGGAAAATTTGAACGAAAGGATCAAGGCACCGTTCATCAATTTCCGGTTTTCCTCGACAAGCTGCCGATTCGCCAATGTTAGCTGATCAACGCGTTTTTGGAGATTCCCGTTTGTTCCTGTGCTTCGGAAACGCTCGATTTCAGCCTGCAGTCGTCTTATCGTGGCTTGAAGTATCGACGGATCCGGAAGTCCGCAGTACTCCAGGGGCAACGGATAATGGATTCTTAAGGACGTTTCTTACGTTGGAAATTAATTTATCGTTCGTAGTCGATTCGTCGTAGATTTTTAGATTTTTTCAACATTTTTGTTTTGCTTTTAAAAACTTTAAATCCAAATCCAAACGATTTTTCCAATATTTTTGTAACGATTACAGATGTGATCGAGATCAATATACCTGTCAAATTCTACGGTGTAAGTTAGTATGAGGTATCTGCGATTGCTTCCTTTGCTACCAATCGTCGAAGATGCTGTGACTTCGGATCTTCGTGCTCTCAACATTTCCAAATCGTCGAACGTCAGAAGATCCAGAGTCACGCAATCGCTGGTCTTTTCCACGAATGAAAAAAATTAATACGTGGATTGGGCTTCATCAGGGGATTTTTAAAAAAGATTCTAAGAATTGGTTTTACCTTCAGCAGTCCGGACTGCAGCATCGTCACGAATACGTCGAATTGCTTGTAATTTCCAGTTTTGTGTGTTAAATTTTCAATATCTGTGAAAGAATTCGATTAACTTCATTGCAGATTCAAATATCATTAAATTTATTCTGAGATTGAAAAAAGTGTAAACAATAGTAAAGGCTTAGAAGCGGGTTTTGAAGTAAAAAAATGTACTGCAGAAATTTTTAAGAGATCACTGAACTTGAATTAACTCATTCGATGGTTGCAATGTCAACAAAGTTCTTAAAGAACGAGTGGGAAGAAATATTGAGAAAATGTGAGACAGTGCCAGCATTGCTTCTTTAATATGCAAGTATGATTTCCAATTTCAGTGAAAATAAAGTATTGATAAATCATTGACGAGCTTTAAAGTGGATAAGTTGCAGTATAATTGAAATATAATGTCATCTGGAGAAGAAATTCCAACGAATAAAGCTTTGAAAACAATTGGCAATAGTAAAGCCTTAAAAGCGGATTGTCAAGTAAAAAAATATAGCGCAGAAAATCCAATTATGAGACAGCGCTAGGATTGCTTCTCCAATATTCAAGTATGATTTCCAATTACGGTGAAAATAAAGTATTGATAAATCATTAACGGGTTTTAAAGTGGATACGTTGCAGTATAATTGAAATATAATGTCAACTGGAGAAGAAATTCCAACGAATAAAGCTTTGAAAGTAAAGTCAAGTCAAGTAAAAAAATGTATGTACTACAGAAATTCCAATGAGATCAATAAACGTAAATTCAATGGGTGCAATGTCAACAAAGTTTTTAAATAACGAGTGGGAAGAAATATTGAGCAATTATGAGACAGCGCTAGGATTGCTTCTTCAATATTCAAGTATGATTTCCAATTTCAGTGAAAATAAAGTATTGATAAATCATAAACGGGCTTAAAAGTGGAACAATAAGTTGCAGTATAATTGAAATATACACAATGTCATTTGAAGAAGAAATTTCAATGAATAAAGCTTTGAAAATAAATACTTAAAAGCGGATTGTAAAGTGAAAAAATGTACTACAGAAATTCCAGTGAGATCATTGAATTTAAATTAACCCATTCGATGGTTTCAATGTCAACAAATTTTTGAAATAACGAGTGGGAAGAAATATTGAGAAATTTTGAAACAGCGCCGACATTGCTTCTTTAATATTTAAGTATGATTTCCAATTTCAGTGAAAATAAAGTATTGATAAATCATAAACGGGCTTTAAAGTGGAATAATAAGATGCAGTATAATTAAAATATATACAATGGCATTTGAAGAAGAAATTCCAACGAATAAAGCTTTGAAAAAATTTGGCAATAGTAAAGACTTCAAAGACGTCAAGTAAAAAAATGTACTGCAGAAATTTCAATGAGATCAATGAACTTAAATTAACCCATTCGATAGTTGCAATGTCAATAAAGTTTTTAAATAACGACTGGGAAGAAATATTGAGAAATTTTGAAACAGCACGGGCATTGCTTCTTCAATATTCAAGTATGATTTCCAATTTCAGTGAAAATAAAGTATTGATAAATCATTAACGGGCTTTAAAGTGGAACAATAAGTTGCAGTATAATTGAAATATACACGATGTCATCTGAAGAAGAAATTACAACGAATAAAGCTTTGAAAAAAATTGGCAATAGTAAAGCTTTAAAAGCGAATTGTTAAGTAAAAAAATGTACCGCAGAAATTCCAATGAGATCAATGAACGTAAATTAACCCATTCGATGGTTGCAATGTCAACAAAGTTTTTAAATAACGAGAGGGAAGAAATATTGAGAAGTTTTGAAACAGCGCTGCGGCATTGCTTCTTCAATATTCAAGTATGATTTCCAATTTCAGTGAAAATAAAGTATTGATAACTCATTAAAGGGCTTTAAAGTGGAAGAATAACATGTAGTATAATTGAAATATACAAAAAGAAGAAGAAATTCCAACGAATGGAGGTTTGAAAAAAATTGGAGCAAATCTAACAAGCCGTGTCATATGACGATTGCCAGTTCTCGGAAGTATATTTGTCGGTGACTGATAGCTCCAGATTACGTTGAGATCCTCCCCGAAGTGCAGTGACTCTCATTCTCGTGACGTATTCTCTGCCACCTTTGAAGGCGTAAGTCGTAACGAGATTCGATCCGGTGTCGTTCATTATCTTCGGCTCCCACGTCTCTCTCTCTCGTATATATTATCGCAATTGTTAAAATCCAAATTTCCAAACTTATCAATCCTCCTCCTTCGTTCGTATTATCAATCGGAACGTTTGACAAGATCCGCGAGACATAATAATTTCAATACGTGTATCCCGGAAACGGCGACGAAGGTTATAATTGATTTGAAAAAAGAAGAAACGGAAACGCGTGTGTTATTGCGACGTGGGTGTCCGGCGAAGAGAAAAAAAAAGCGCAATAGAATCATAAAAAAAGGGAGAAAAAAAGTTAAATGACATCGACGATTGTGGATGATGAGTGTAAATCTGTGTTTGTGAATTCGTGACAGGAGCGAGCGTTAATGCGGCTTTTCTTCAGCTGTCAAATATTCTTCTTGGCGATTTCGAAAAAATTCACGTGAAGACCGTCGAGACGATGAATTTTATTTCTTATCGCGACGCGAGATAATAAATTGATCTCTACTATTACGATTAATTAATATGTGGTCATTGTTCTCGAGAGATCCGACCAAAGACTTTCCTTACGAGATCGGCGAGGCTGTCGAGACCCTTGACAACAAAACCATCTGGACCCTTTTTCGAGCGAAAAAAAAGGTACCGTACCTAACCTCGAAAAAAAAGTAGATTACATTTTCTGCGATTTTAGTAATAAATAAACGTACATCTTTGTTCTTCGGTAAATCTTCTACGGAAGAAACATAAGATTTGGAGCAGAGAAGCGAATCTGCTCCAAATTGATACTTTAAAAATAATACTTAACCTCCAGAAAGTAAAAAAAAAAAAAGCAAATATCGAAATTGCTTCAACCGATTGATTAATCGACATTTTTCCAACTGCAGGGTACAGCCGGCGGCGAAGATGTATCGGTATTCGTTTTTGATGTCAAAAACGGTGGCGAGGCGCAGCTGGAAATTGCTCGCAGCACCGTCAAGAGGCTCAAGATGCTCAGGCATCCGAGTATCCTCACGTACGTCGACAGTCTTGAGGTTCGTTTAAAAAAATTCAATTCGATGCATTCCGAAACTATCTCTGTGTGTTTAATTTGAAAAGCCCTTGCAAAGATTTTTTTGGGTATTCTAACGGAGCAGCAAAGTCCCTTAATTTTTTTAATTTTTTCGTTGATTTGACATTGAATACCCCATATATGTTCATTTCGATACAATATAAAAATGTACCATAAAAATTGGTCTTTTCTCTTTCCGAATAGAAATATTTTAAATTCTCTTTACAGACGGACAAAGTTATTTATTTAGCTACAGAAAGAGTGGAACCCTTGCAAAATCGTCTAGCAAGAAAGACAGAACTCGGCGAGGGTATCAAGAAGGAACTGTACTTTTCATGGGGCATCTTTCAAATAACGGTAAATGCAAATAATGAAAATCATTTCCCAGAATTTTTTCAACTCACGTTTCTTCTTACGTTACAGAGAGCATTGAGTTTTTTGAACAATGACGGCAATCTGCGACACAACAATGTCAATTTGTACTGCGTATACGTGAACGAGGAGAGCGGCGAGTGGAAACTCGGAAGCGTGGAATACATGACTTCCGTTGATGCTCCTTACGCACCTTTGCCTCATAATCTACAGACTTACGCGCCTCCCGAAGTCAGAGAGAATACTAAACCAGCCACAAAATGGTAAAATTACGTCATTCATTGATCTTCAATCTATAAAAACTGAATTTATTCAGCAATGAAGCAGCGGAGAAAAAAATAGATTCACTCGATGAGAAGAATTGATGAGTAAATTTTTCGCAGTTCGATCGACATGTGGGGACTTGGCTGTCTCATTTGGGAATCGTTTCACGGACCCCTCGGACAACGCGCAAATCTCAAGAGTATCGATCAGGTATTCCTCATAAAGGAAGCTTTGTTTTCGTGAACAAATTTTTTTTCGAGATTTTTATGCCAATGTGTTCAAAAACATCAAGAAATCATATTTAGAAATAATTAATAACTCAAGAACGCTTCGAGATATTGAGCTGAAATTTGGCACACTTGTCCAGCACGAATTGCCCTTCATTATGCAATTTTTTTGTTTCAATTCTAACGAGTGTTCAGATTTTATCGACTTTTTTCGTTTTTGCCAGAATGGCGTAAATGCTCTAACTTCTGCAATTTTCAAGGTATTGCACTCAAACTTTGTACAGAATTAGTATAGCTATTAAGGTTTTTTAGTATTGAATTTGGCGAAAATCCATCGAGGGATTAAAATTTTATGAAATTTTGAATTTTTTTGCAAATAGCGTCATCGCTCTATCTTGTGCAATTCTTAAGATATTGTGCTGAAACTTTGAATAAAGCTAATATAGCTATCGAGATTCTTCGCTATTAAATTTGGCAAAAATCCATCAAGAGATTAAAATTTTATGAAATTTTTAATTTTTTGAAAAATAGTGTAAACGCTCTGACTTGTGCAATTGTTAAGATATTGCACTGAAACTTTACACAGAGCTAATATAGCTATCGAGGATGTCCGCTATTAAATTTGGCGAGAATCGATCGAATTATTAAAATTTGATCAATTTTTTTTTTAAATAACGTTCTCTAACTTTGGCTATTTGCGAGATATTGTACTGAAATTTTGTACACATTCGAAATAGTGATCAAGGCTGTTCGCTATTGAATTTGGCAAAAATCAAATTTAGCAAGAAGGAAATTTGAAAGAATTTGGAAAATTTGCACGTTGATTACTCATGTTTTTCGATAGTTAACAAAGCTTCATTTATGAGGAAGCCAAATTTGATTGCCAAACTTTGTGATAAAGGAAGCTATGTGATTAAGATGAGGAAGCAATGTAAATGTCCAATTTGCAGGGTTTATTTCTTTGTAAAAAAAGTTTTATTTTCATGGAGTAGCTTCAAAATTTTTCCAATAAAAATAAAGGAAAACTATGTGCAAATTTCCGATTTTTCTTTTGTTTCATGAAAAAAATGTGGGAATGAAAAAAAATAATTGAATAATTTTCGCAGATACCCAAACAATTATCGACGGTCTATCGTGAATTGACGGGCTCGAATGCCGACGGTAGACCAAATCCTGCGGATGTGATAGCTCGTTGTCGCAGCAACGGTGGTTTCTTCAAGAACGATCTAGTCGACGCTCTGCTTTTTCTCGAGGAGATACAGATGAAGGAACGCGGCGAGAAGGGTCGTTTTTTCGCCCAATTAGCGACCCAGCTCGATTGTTTTCCCGAGGGCGTTGGAAGATACAAAATTTTGCCACAATTGTTGGCGGCTTTTGAATTCGGCGATGCCGGAAGTGCGGTATTGCCGCCTTTGTTGCAACTCGGACGACAATTACCCGACGCCGAGTATCAGCGTCGCGTTGTTCCCTGCGTCGTCAAGCTTTTCGCGTCCAACGATCGCGCCACGAGACTGCGATTGCTTCAACAACTCGACAGATTTGTCAGTCATCTTCAGCCGGCTACCATAAACGACGCTATTTTTCCACAAGTAAAGAGAAAAAAAACACCATCAATTATTCTCAATAGATTGTATCAATTCTTCATCAAGGCTCATTGGAAAATTATAGATTGAAGGCATGGATGCGAAATTTTTAATGAAAAAGTAATGCATTAATCATTACTTTTTTAATGGCTAATGGAAATGATTTCCATTAATCATTAACCATTAAAATTTAATGGCTAATGGTTAATAAAAATAATTTCCACTAACCAATAACATTAAATGATTAATGAAAATAATTTCCATTAATCAATAAATGTTACTGGTTAATGGAAGTTATTTTCAATTATCAAGAAGAGTTAATGGTTAATGAAAATTATCTCCATTAACCATTTAATGTTAGTGTCTGATGGAAATTATTTTCATTATTATTACCATTAAATGGTTAATGGAGATAATTTTCATTAAACGTTAACTCTTATATATTAATGGAAATAATTTCGATTAACCATTAAAACTTAATGGTTAATCGAAATAACTCCAATTAACCAGTAACATGTAAAGGTTCATGGAAATTATTTTCATTAACCATTAAAATTTAATGGCTAATGGAAATGACTTCCCTTAACCATTAAATGTTAATGGTTGATGAAAATAAGAGTTAATGGTTAATAAAAATTATCTCCATTAACTATTTAATGTTAGTGGCTAATGGAAATTATTTTCATTATTATCAACATTAAATGGTTAATGGAGATAATTTTTATTAAACATTAACTCTTATACATTAATGGAAATAATATCGATTAACCATTAAAATTTAATGGCTAATTGAAGTGACTCCATTAACCATCAAATTTTAATGTTCAATGAAAATAATTTCCGCTAACAATAACATTAAAAGATTAATGAAAATAATCTCCATTAACCATTTAATGTTAGTGGCTAATGGAAATTATTTTCTTTATTATTAACATTAAATGGTTAGTGGAGATAATTTTCATTAAACATTAACTCTTATATATTAATGGAAATAATATCGATTAACCATTAAAGTTTAATGGCTAATAGAAATTATTTCCATTAATCATTAAAATGTAATGGCTAATGGAAGGGACTTCCATTAACCATTGAATGTTAATGGTTAATGAAAATAATTTCCATTAATCATTTAATGTTAGTGGCTAATAGAAATAATTTTGATTAACTATTAACATTAAATGGTTCATCGAGATAATTTTCATTAAGCATTAACTCTTATATATTAATGGAAATAATTTACATTAACCATTAAGATTTAATGGTTAATGAAAATAATTTCCATTAACCATTAATATTTAATGGTCAATCGACATAACTCCCATTAACCATTATGATTCAATGGTTAATGGAAATTACTTCAATCAATCAATAAGAGTTAAAGGTTATTGTCAATGTAAATGCATTAAAAAAAGTAATGCATTATTTGCAACCCTGATTAAAGGTAGCTCGGGGTTTTCTCGACACGAATCCCGCAGTGAGGGAACAAACGATTAAATCCGTTGTTCACTTGGCGCCAAAATTGGATTACAACAATTTAAACGTCGAGACCCTAAAGTATTTCGCGAGACTACAGTCGAAGGACGAGCAGGGCGGGATACGCACGAATACGACAGTTTGCCTCGGCAAAATAGCTCAACATCTTCATCCTCAGATCAGGCAAAAGGTACAATTTTCAGACGGATAACAAATTTTCAATGACAATAAGTCATTTAAGCGCAAAATCTGACAATTTTTTATTTTATAAAAAATTCAATAGCAACTTTATCACTCAAACTATCAGTATACATTTTTTTCCTTTGGTATTTCAGGTGTTGATAGGAGCTTTTATACGCGGAACTCGAGATCCTTTTCCACCAGCGAGAAGTGCGAGTGTATCGGCACTCGCGATAACCCAACAGTACTTTTTACTCCAGGAGGTAGCTAATAGAATATTACCATCTCTGTGTTCGCTTACGACCGACCCGGACAAGGGAGTGAGGGATAACGCGTTTCGTACGATAAGAGGATTTTTGTCGAAACTCGAGAGAGTATCGGAAGATCCTGGATTACGAGAATCAATGGGTGAGAAATTTTCATCAAATGACGAATTTTAGATTCCAATGCGTTGCAATTTTTTGTAAAATTCATTTTGTTTACATTTTCATCCGTGAGTATGATTCGTGACCATTATTTTTACAGAGGCGGACGTGAATACCGCGACTCCGAGTCTTAGCAATGCCGCAGCGACTTGGGCGGGTTGGGCAGTCACGACGATGACCGCAAAATTCTATCGTAGCCAATCCGATACCCCAAAGTCTTCCAATCCTCACAACGCATCGCGAATTTTATTAAACAAGCCTGCATCGCTCGGTATGTGATTTTTGCAAAAACACTATAATTCTTTCCAGGGTTGCAAGTAATGCATTACTTTTTGTAATGCATTGCCATTTTCATTACCCACTACAATGTAGTGTGTAGTGGAAAAAATTTCCATTACCCATTACAATGTGGTGTGTAATGGAAAAAATTTCCATTACTCATTACAATGTAGTGTGTAATGGAAAAAAATTTCATTAGCCATTACAATGTAGTGTGTAATGGAAAAGAATTTCATTACCCATTACAATGTAGTGTGTAATGGAAAACATTTTCATTACCCATTACAATGTAGTGTGTAATGGAAGAAGATTTAATGACCCATTACAATGTAGTGTATAATAAAAAAATTTCATTACCCATTGCAATGTAATGTGTAATGGACAAAACTTTGATTGCAATTTTGGGAATGGAAAAATATAGAAAATTTTATGCATTACACACTACATTGTAATGGGCAATGGAAATTTTTCCACTACACACTACATTGTAATTTATAATGGAAGTTTTTTCCATTACACATTCTAAAAGTAATGAATAATTCATTACTTTTACATTAAAAATTTCATTCATTATAATTCATTTCTTTTACATTACAAATTTCGCAACCCTGATTCTTTCCCAAACAGATAATTTCTTTTTTCGTGAAAACTTGAATTAATTAATATCTAATATAAATTAGATCAGTGCCAGTTTCGAAAATTCAATTGCATTAATGCAAAAAACTGTTGAACAATTCTCTAAAATTATCAAACGATTTTTTTTGCGGGATTGATTTAAGGAATAACATCGGGGATTGTTTTCTTTTGTAATTTTGCATCTGGTGAGACAAAATCGACGATTTACACAATATAGATAGAGTAAAATAATTTTTTTCATCGTTGTTGAATTTCACGAAAATTAATTCAACAAAATTGTTGTTATTTGTTTATAGAACAAGCGAGTAGTTCGCAGAGCAGCGCCAGCACGACAGCAACAACGAGCAGCGCTACGAGCATGACGTCACTGGATCACGATCACGATCATGATTCTCACAATACGGCAAACACGAATTCCGACTGTGACTGGGATTGGGAATCCGACAATTGGGGCGATATGGAGCAGCAACCATCCGGACCAGCGACCACGACGACCAGTAATACGATAACGCCGTCTTCTAATTCGCCAAAGGGAAATGATCATTGGACGAGTTTGGAGGAAGAACCGGTGCGGAAAAATCGTTTATAGATCATTGAGGAAAGATGATGAAAATTCTTGAGAAATTGCGAAAATGGCACGATAATTTTTTCTTTGCAGGAAGAAGAAGCCGCCGAAGGAGCGGAAGAAAAGACCGAAGTTTCCGAAGCCGGTTGGGAAGATTCTGAGTTCCAAGTTCTCGAAGATTTCCAAACGATCGAGCAATCAGGTTAACGATAACTCTTTTTTTAAACGTTTTTTTAAATTAGGGAAAATCTGAAAAAATCATGAAAACTTGAAATTTGCACAAAGCTTCATGATTTTCCATCGTTTGCCTTTGTGAGCAATTATTTTGGCTTCTCTAAGATAACAAAATTATTGCTTCCTCGTGAAGGAAGTTAACGATATAAATAAAGCACGAAGCTACGTGTAAATTTCCAATGATCATGATTTTTACATAATTTTTCGAAAATTAGCAAATGTTATCAATTCGAATACCAACAAGTTGTTACTTTCATTTGCAAACAATTAAATTCCCGCTAAATTGAAAATTTTCCCGCCAAAATGACAGTTTTGGAATTTTGACAAAATTTGCACCAAGGGAAAGCAGATAAATTGTTCATTCCTAAACCAAATTTGATATTTATCGGTGCTTTTTTTCGTTTTCCATTTTCACATCTCAGCAGCACCGGGAGGTATCGATAAATTTGAGGAAGCGAGACGAAAACGCGACGAGAGAAAATTGGCCCGACAACGACAGATGGAGGCCAAGAGAGCGGCAAAATTACGTTTGTTCGCACCAGCGAAGAAAGTATAATTTTTACGATTCCAAAAGCGCCACTAAAGAAAAAAAAAACGACGAAAAAAAGTTGGTATACACAAATCTCGTTGTACTGTATAAATATTATTAGAAATTCACATGAAATAAACATTTCCATGTATCCTGAGTACAACGTGATTTTTTTTGAACATTTATTTTGCAGAGGTACGATGCGTTTTGTAGGAATCTTTGTTGGAGTCAGAAACGAGTCGTATCAAATGAGAAGATATTTCGAAACACAATTCAAAATTACGACAAAAAAAATATGAATAATAACCGTGGAGAATCGCATCTAGGGAATATTTAATATCCTGCTCTTTCTCATCGTGCGGATCAAAAAAAATTTTGATGATAAATTTTTTTTTGAAGCATTTTTTCGTTTCATCATTTTAGTGTGAAAGACATTTATAAAATAAATGATTTTTCATTCGACCAAAGTCTATTGTCTGCTTATAGGAATAAAATGGCAAAGAAAAGTCGAAAACTTTTTGGCATTTTTGGAAATTCTAAAATCGTCACAAGCGCGATTGTTCGGCGAATGTTTCAAAACGTATATTCAAACTATTTGCGTTACCGGGTTCTCTGACGTAACCGAGACTCTCGTAGAACGGTACGAGACGATCCCGACAATCGAGGGATAATTTGTAACAGTGTAAGCTTTTTGCCAATTGCGTTATCGTGCTGACCAAAAGTTTACCGAGCTGTTTGCCCCTGTAATTACTGTTTACGACGACGTCCTCAACGCGACCTTTCTGCAACAAAAATTTGGAACATTGATAAGCTTCTCCATTGTAAATGTTTGCAGAATTAAATTTTTTTTCACAGGTCTCAGAAGAAAAAAGCTGAAACGCAGAATGATATGAGTGATTCCACGTCAAACCAGCAGGTAAAAAAAATCGATGTCTCCGATCATACTCTCGATAGTTTCCTGTGTTATCTATCATGAGAAAACATTGCTGTTAAATCGCTAGCCGAAAATAAAATTATTTGTCCGAGTTATGATTGTTTTTAAATTGCGTACTTTTAACGACTCGAAAAACAACTTTTTTGCTTTTATGTATAAGTCCGCCGGATTTTGGAATTCGAGAATTTCACTTCGAGAAGTCGAAACTGTATTGAAAACTCTTCAAAATGAGCACAATTTAACCTCATTTGGTGCATTTAGGACGCCACAGTCGTAAAACTACGATTTTTCGAAAATCAAGAATAACTGAAAAACCGCATTTTTAAAAAATTTGAAAATATATTAAATTTTTACGACAGAAAATCTATATTTCTGTGGAGTTTGAACTAGTTCTGACCAATAGATTTTGAATTATTGATCAATTTCATCTTTTAGAAATCAGTTTTAGCTATTTTGGGACATTCAGGTTTTCTGAGAATTTCGCCAATAAAATCGATAGTCATTGTTTCAAAAATTTTAAAACAATTTATTTACAATTCTTTGAGATTCATCTCCATCAAATGATGATAATGTTTACGAATTGCTTTTTCTGAAACTTTGGATCTAAAGTTGCAAAAAAAAGAATTATTCGTAAATATTATCATCATTTGATGGAGATGGATCTCAAAGAATTGTAAGTAAATTGTTTTATAATTTTTTACAATTTAAACAATCGCAAGATTAGACCGAAAGTTGCAGAAAAAGTAATTATTTGTAAATATTATCATCATTTCATGGAGATGGATCTCAAAGAATTGTAAATAAATTGTTTTACAATTTGTTGAAACAATGACTATCGATTTTGTTGACAAAATTCTCAAAAAACCTTGATTCAAAGCCTGAAATGTCCCGAAATAGCTGAAACTGATTTCTAAAAGATGAAATTGATCAATAATTCAAAATCTATTCCTCAGAACTAGTTGAAACTCCACAGAAATATAGATTTTTTGTCGTAAAAATTTAATATGATTTTTTCAGATTTTTAAAAAATTAGATTTTTCAGTTATTCTTGATTTTAGAAAAAACGTAGTTTTACGATTGTGGCGTCATTGATGCACCAAATGAGGTTGCTTTGTGCTCATTTTGAAGGGTTTTGAATACAGTTTCGATTTCCCAAAGTGAAATTCTTGAATTCCAAAATCCGGCGGAGTTTTGCACAAAAGCAAAAAATTCGTTTTTCGAGTCGTTAAAAGTACTCAATTTAAAAAAAATCATAACTCGCACAAATAATTTTATTTTGGGCTAGCGATTTAACAGCAATGTTTTCTCATGATAGAGAACACAGGAAAATATCGAGAGTATGATCGGAGACATCGATTTTTTTGACCCGCTGGTTTGACATGGAATAACTCATATCCCAAATACAAAAAAAGAAAAAATTCCTTACCAAACTACAATTGTGAATAAATTTTTGCTCGACGACCAAAGTAGCGCTGCCAATTACTTTTCCGCTGTTCAGATCCTCTACAATGACGACGTAATAGCCACCGGCTTGTTTCATCTTCGAGAAACAACCTTTGAAAAAAATAATTTTATTAAATAAACTTTTTGACTTGTGCCGGTGAAGAGTGCAAAAGTGTCTGAAAAATAATTTACTCAGGTACTGATCCTTGGAAACATTGCCGACTTCCGTCAGTTGTCCCAAGAGTTGAAGAAAGCCTGAAGAATCATAGAGCCAAGATAAGATAGTCGAATGAAAAATTTAAAGATAAGAAAACTGTACCATTTTCATAATCCGTCGACCGCAAAGGTCGAACGAGTAAACTACTTTCGTGTTTATGATCGGGCAAACGATCGAGGAGATTGCTGTTGAATAAATCGTCATCTTCCTTCACCAAGAGTTTTCCATCATCCGATTTTTTCTGTAATATTTCAATGAAATTCGATGACTTTTCATGCGATGGAAAAGAAGCGTCTGAACATATTCTCGGAATGTTTATTCTCCCAAAATTTGTTTTTTTTTCTAGGGAATTTTGACAGATTGTTCACAACAGGACGCATCGAGAATCGTGACCTATGCTCGTATTTACAAATATTAAATGGAGAGACGAGACAAATGCTCACCTTGGATTCATCCATATTCGATCTTGGAAGTCTCGTTTTTGTCCTAGAGCCGCGAAACTCGACGGAGAGATTACGAAATTCTTGTTGTTTTCTATTTACTGACGACAAGCGGACAAGTCTCCCACCACGCGGAAACACTGAAGAAATTCCATCGTCGTGGCATTTCACAAACGACACTTTCACACTCGTGTGCCTCGGGCCATACGCGAGAGAGCTTTATCCATTATTTACCGGTTTTTTAATTGATATATGCGATCGGAAAAAAATCCCAATCCCACACTTGACATTCACGGTCATGCAGACACGTGTCACAACACATGATTGCGTTCAGAAAACCGTGGAGACGTGACCGCGGGAAATTTGATCAAGAGAAACGAGAAGACATAAAACGAAGCAACGGGATTGACATATTCTCTTGACATGTTTATTTTGACAAAATCGTACTGGCAGAGTTTTTCTGTAAGCAGCTTTTTTCTCGATTGTGCGACAAAATTTGTGATGATCGGTAAAAAAAACATGACGCACAGCAGACGATGAGAAAGAATCCAATATGGCCGCCTGAAGATAAACACGAGAGCTGTCAGCTGACACGAGCTGTCAATGCGAGGTATTGTAGAAGTTATTTAATTAATTCGTAATGCTCGAAGTAGCTTCAAACAGTGACAACAGTTAATGTGTCACTCTTCCCTATTTCGAATTATGTGGAGGATAAATAAAATAGGTAATTCGATCATTGATATTTGACAAATTGTAATATGAAAATCCTTCTTTACCGACAATGGCGGGAAATTCCAAAAGATCGATTCGTGCGCCACCACCGTCGTATTCCTCAACTAAAAATTTGTTTACTGACGCGCGTCGCGTCGACTACAATAACAATGAAAAATCCATCATCATCCATCGTTTGAGAGTTAAATTAAGATCAGAAACGGAATAAAAGCTTTCAAAATATGTCTCGGGAGCTTTTAAAGTGAATATTTCAACATACGTGGTGATATTACAGTCGCGAACGATGAGAAGATAATGTGCGGTGAAATCGGGTCTAGTGTCGTGTTTAAAAAAATGCAATCTGCGTGGAAAATCGCCGCTGTGAAAGAAAATGTACGGGACGGTAACATTTTTTTCTCTCAATTATATCTTTATTGACTCTGTTCTGCTTTATTAATATTACGAGTTATCATTATATTACAATTTTCAATGGGAAGAATACGCGAATGATCTTTGAGATTCGGTCGTCCGAATATCAGGAGGAAGCTCCTCTCGAAATGTACGAAGTTTTTCGGACAGTCGAATTCACGATTGGAATTTATTTTCCCTCACAAATATCCTCTTGTGAATCCATCTCAAAATTCCTCGTTGAATCTCGCAATTCTAAACATTTCGTTAAATTATTTCGCATTACATTTGTTGCACAAAAATAATTATCATGGTATTTCACAAAAATATATATATACGGATATATTTACATCAGTAACTATAAACTTTTCTTTTTCTTTTTGTGTTTTTCGATGAATACTGGTACTGTGTTTCATTGAAGGTTTATCAGGTTTTATTTTCTCACCTTTACGGTGCGATTCTATCTTTGCAATTCCGTCAAACATTATTTTATTTTTATTATCACGTCCAGGATTTTGTGAAAATTCATGGATACGCACTGAACAGTTTTCAAAATAAAAAATTGCACAAATGCATTGAAATACCGTATTACAGCCCCAAAGGTTAGGTTTTTCTCAAAGTTTGCCTTTCACTATTTCTCACATGTTAATTTTCATTTTATCACAAATTGACCGTAATATTATTTTTGTTTTTGCTCATTTGTTGAAAATATTTTGAAAACTGATCATCACGCAAATAATGCACAGTCTTTATGGCCGACAATCGATCCAATTGTTAAACATTGATATTTGAATAATGGATGGACACCTATTGTTTTTTTTTTTTTTAGGTACACGAGTAGGGTAAAGGTAAAGTGTTTTTTTCGTGTGAAATATGCGATAAAATAATAGACATTTGTATTTTATGCTCTTCAAACGAATATTATCCCTCGACTTATGTATAAAAAGTAGTTATTTTCTTCATTGGCATTGACAATGCGAGATTTATATCCGATGCGAATGACAAAAATTTATTCGCATCAGAGATTCTGCCGTATAATTTGAATAATATTTAAATCTACGTTATATCTTTATGCGCAATGAGTACAGGAAATTTTTGGCTCTAGAGATCCTAATTTTCTCTCGAATAATCCTACATTTCTTCTGCAGCGTTGTTTTCTTGTTTTCTTTTATCGATAAAAAAATAACGACAATTACAATAACAATATCAGGAGATTATATAAATATATATATAATATCATATTTATGTATATTTATATATATGCTTGGAAAGAGATTTCTCTAGGACGATCAACGTCCTCCAAAATCGTGACTCCATTCAAAATTCATTCACCCTCGAGTTTTTTAATCTATTTTTTAAGTTTCATTTTTTTTAAATCTTTGGTCCTCATCTCCGCTCGCAAAGTCACACATTTATAGATATTTTAATCTAATTGCTAATCGTACGAATTCTTGAAAGATCTATTTTGGGATTTTTATTTTAATGCACAATCTTTTTTTTTCATTTTTTCTTTTGGCATGGCACGATCGACGTGACGTGAGAAACAAGATCATATTTGATATAATTTTTTTTTTTATTGGACGTGAAATAATGCATATCTTACACAGGCTTCGACAAGAAAATTCCGAGCCAAACCGATCGAATCTATATTTAATCGTTAATAATATAAGATATTTACAGTTAAGCCAGTTTGGATTTTAAGAAAAAAAAAAGATTTTTGACTTTTTTGCCCAATATTGATTGATCATTCGAGCTCATACACCGATTATTTATTCGTATACCGAATATTTCACGCCAACCCAGCCAACATCTTTTTTTTTCTACGATTATTGAAAATCTTTTTTTTAATTTTGTTTATCAGTTCTCATTGAGATTGGAAAAATTTCAACGAACAGAAACACGATAAATTCGAAAAAATTCTCCAAGAACCACTATTTCCATTTCAAAAGTTATAAGTTATGCTCCACAGTGGCAAGATTTTATTTTATTTCAAATGTTCAGGTTGGAAAAAATGTGATTTTTTCAGTTTTTTAAATCGAGTGATTTTTATCATAAATAATTTTTTTTTTCTCTAATAAGAGTTGATGAAAAAATTTGAAATAATTTGTGGAAGTTTATCCACATAGGAAGAGTCGTGAAAAAAATCATGAACTCATTTAGGAAGAGATAAAAAGAGATAATTCAGATAGAATCCTCGAGATATAATTATCACATAGAGTAGAACGGTTAAATAACGAATAAGCATTGAATTGAATAATGAAAAATAATGCTTTCCGTACGATTCTTAAGTTCTATCGTATATATTTGTATATGTGTCATTCCATACCAATTCGACCTGGGTCTGATCCTTGGCCTTGACCGAATTTTTTTTCAAAAATCCGATATTACATATGAAAATGTTTCAGCAATCATTCGTAGTAAAATAACTCCCGCTTCTTTTTTTCCAACGTTTTTTTTCGGAAAAAGCTTAAAAAAAGCAAGGAAAAATCTCCCCACTCCGGCTCTAAGCTTAAAAATTTTGATATCTGACACACGACTTTTCAGAATTTTTTCAGATTTTTAAATTGTGTCGATCAATAAAATCGTTTAAAAAATTGTAGAAGATTCAAATTGAATCTGAAAAATTTACAAAAAAAACTGGGTGCCTTTCAAAGTGTGAACAATCATATAAAAAATCGCGAGCCAAATCCGAGAGGTCAAGGATCTGACCCAGGTCGAAATGGTATGGAATGACACATATATACATAAATTATATATACGTCTGTATGTATATATCATTTTTTGGGTCACATTGAGTCCGTTTCGTATCGTATCACAGTCCAGTTGCTTTACGGCCCAAATTATCGATCTATCGACTCACGCTGATAATCGAAAAATTGACTAGAATCGATAGAGTTTTCGAAAAATCCGTCGCCAATTCGTTCAAAGAGGCAATATTTCTTCGCATCGATCATTCATCTCGACCAATTTATTTTCCCACATAACTTTGCTGAGTATTCCTCTTACCCCGTATTTAAATAATCGAGACTAGCGAAAGATGATTTATTGGCAGTAAATTAATCAGCAATTAGCCCGTTTCTCGTTATAATCCTTAGTCCGCAAGATAAAGAATCAGCGTGACTGAAAAAATTCCCAGCAACGCCTTGAAGTAGCCTCTGAAGGAGGAAATTGAAATTGAAATTGAAATTCAAACTGAAATTCAAATTTTCATTCATACCCTGACACCCAAACCGGAAGCACCTTTGATCTCAGCGGCGGTATCATAAGTAGGAGTACAAATATCCATCGGGGTTGGTGTAGCGAGTGGTGCGAGTCTCGAGTCTCTTTTGTAGGGTGAATCCTTGATTATACAATCATTTCCGGGTCTGACGCGCGGTCTGCTACTGTTCAACGAGGACTCGAGTCTCAAAATGGCTCTGTGACGATTTTTCAGTACAGATTCGCTGGATTTGCTCTGATTATCATCGATCTCGTACTTGACGGCGTTTCTCGACCTAACGAGATTCACGGACGACACGGAATAATGTACACTCGGTATAATCGTCTCCGAGGTGACTTCCTCGTTCGTTACAATTGGCGAAAGTATGCTGGGATTTTCGAGATCCTCGAGTGACGTGAAGACATCGGAATTCGGTACCGACGGTGTCTCGAAGAATGATTCTCGCAATGACGAAGTAAGCGCATCCGGACAAACGAACGAGCCGAGACAAGTGACGTCGTTCAAGTCACTGCCGCTCGTGCAACTCTCGAAATTATTTACCGAATACGAGGACGGTGATTTTTGATGCTCGTTAAAATTCGACAATATCTCCTGCGATCTCGACAATTCGGACCATCGTAAATCCGACGGTCTTCGCGAACTGAATCTCGTTGAATCGTGCTCCGTGAATGTGGTGCCGGATGGTCGCCTCTCGTGCGACCTCTCTGTGCTCAGCAGCAGCGCTTCCGCCAATTCTTCTGGTACTAAAACGCCAGGCGGCGCTGCTATTCGGGCGGCGCAATCGCTCGGTGTTCGTGGCGCCATCTCTGGCGAAACTCCCGCACTTCTCGGGTTCTCAGTGGCGCTTGACTCCTCGAAGTTCAATAATACGTAAGGTATCATCGGATCCGACAATCTCGACGGACTTCGAGAGTGATTATCGTTGACATTCCGCCTTTTGGGAATGTAACTCGTGTCCCATGGACTTTGCGTCGTTGGGCTCGAAATTGCCTGCGAAAAAAATGAGCAATAAGAACGTGAGGCTGAGACAAATATTTTTGCCTCTTTACAAAAGTAGCTTTGTTGCAATGAAAATAACTTGATGCGGTATTCTTGCCGCACTAGAAGTTGCTTAACTCCGTCAAAAAAAAGATGATCGAATTTTGAAAAATCCAGCTTTGTTTCCCTTTAAAAAATATTTTTTATGATTTTTTTTCGACCCGGTATGCACTTTCGAACGTGACCATTTTTTGGCCTTTTTTCGATCATCGCGAATTGAGCGCACATCTTAAAGGCTTTTTCTTGGCTTTTTTATCTACGGCACGTTTAAAAAGGTTGGCAGATGCTCCATTTTTTTTTTTGAGAAAATTTTCGTACGATTTTTTCTTGCAAAGTTATTTCACTTTTGGCTAAATAAGAGAAATTTTAAAAGAAGCAACGTAACTCAAAAACTATAGAGTTTAAGAGAACATTTTAGGCATGAAAAAAGTAGTGTGGGTATACAGGGAATTATTTCAGAATTTTCCTATGACACTTTTTTTTTTACTATTTTCGCTCGAAATTCTGATGATGACGTTCCAGGGAAAAAATGTATCTGATTGAAATTTTCGTACATCGTGATGAAATAAGAATGTTAAAAAATTCAGCAACATTTTGCATGCTATAAACAACAATTATCAATGATAATATTTTAGTTATTGATAAATTGTTTAAACAATTTATTATTGGTAATATTAATATTATTGATTAACGATGATCAATAATTATTATTGATAATTGTTGGTTATAGCACGCCAAATGCTGCTGAATTTTTTCAGATTTTTATTGTATCACGAAGTATGGAAATTTCAGATACAATTTCAACTCATCAGAGTTTCGAGCGAAAATATTTAAAAAAAAAATTTCATAGGGAAATTCTGAAATAATTCCAGGCGATTCCGTATACTACGCTACTTTTTTCACACCTAATATTTTCTCATAAACTCTATATGTAGTTTTTTAGTTATCTTGCATCTTTCAAAATTTGTCTTTTTTAGCCAAAATAACTCTGCAAGAAAAAATCGTACGAAAATTTGCATAAAATGAAAATAGATCGTCTGTTGACCCTTTTAAATGTGCCGGAGATAAAAAAATACAAAACAAAAATTTCTTTAAGATGTGCGCCCAATTCGCGATGGTCCAAAAAAGGCCAAAAAACGGTCACGTTCAAAAGTGCATACCGGGTAAAAAAATCATAAAAAATATTTTTAAAAAAGGAAAACAAAGCTGAATTCCTTTCCGTCAAAACTCCTTTTTAAAAATGCAAATATCTTTTTTTTTTGACGGAGTTATGCAACTTCTAGTGCGGCAAGAAATATCGAAGGTGTATCCAAACTTTTGAGCGGGGTTGTATTTTTAGCGTTTTGTCGAGTTATATTTATTATATTTATTAATATTTCAATAAGTTATAAGCTAGTAAAGTTGGGGGTAAAAAGGGGGTCTGCTGGTTGACACGATTGTAACCTTTCTAGTAAATTTTAAAAATTTACTACATACAACATTAAAAAATTTTATTTTTCAAAATTCTAGACCAGAATACCCCCTTGATTGATTACCGATCCGAAAGAAGCGTTTCTGGAAAAAAGCTTTACACACGTTTCTCTGTGGGTGAGAAAATATCCTCATTGTTCGGTTTTCCGTGCGTGATTCGAGAGGATTCGGTTGAATGGGACTCGGTGGTTCCGAATGTATGATCGGTATGGCCAAATTATCAGCGAATCTCGACGGTTCCAACAATTTTCCGTGACACGTTTTCTCGATTCCACCGATCGATTCCGAGTGTCTCAAAAATTCTCGACCAATTTTACCCTCCCTCGCGTACAACTTCGACCTCTCGTCGTTTCTCATTCCTCGATCATCCGCGTTGCACATATTCGCCAATTTATTGGTCGTCAGTGTGATCTGCCGATTGGCAACGATCATTCCGCCGTTATTCGACGCAGCCACGTGAACCAACGGGATTCTCGTCTCCTGACAATTGGCATGATGAAAATCAAAATTTCTCAACAACGACAAACGATGATTGTCCGATCGTTTCAAATTGTCGATTCTGCGACATTGAAGGGTCGGTCTCGATCTGCCGATCTCGTATCTACCTTGATCGAGACTCTGCACGGAGTAACCGTGATTATTGTCAATAACTCGATCAATTTCGCTGCCGATTTTCGTCGTCAACGTCACATTTCCATGGGTCAATTTTATATTAGGATCCGACATTGACGATAAATTCGAATTTCTCCGTCGACTCGATATCCTCTCGTCGGACAATATTTCGCTGAGATCGTCACGATTGAGAACGATTTTTGGATTATCGGCAGCGTTCAACGTCGGATCTGACATCGCGTTCAATTGTCGTATCTTGCCATTTGCCTCGTCGTCGGATTTTAGGTTCTGATAGGATATAAATTTCGGCTGATCGTAACGATTTATGGTTTTCGACGAGGAACGCTTGTGATTCAAACGTCGTAGGTGTCGTATCTTGCTGAAGGTCGGATCGAGAAGATACTTGAGATTTCTGATCTTGTCGATATTGTGATTGGAGTCGATCAAATGATTGCGATCGATCGCGTATTCGGGCTTGAGCATGTTCGTCAGATCGTGTATGTTCTCCTCGATTATATCGGCCGATGATGAACAATCGACGATGGGAAAACGTCCCCCACGTGTCTCGATACCCTCCGGCGATATATCGGTGGCGCTACTTCCCAATTCGCCGATCTGACATTTAGTCTTTTCACGCTGATGAAGCGTCGTCTGATGTCTCGCCGCGAAACAATCCTCGATCGGTGGTCGCCGATTATTATCGTTGAACTTGTTGACCTCACCGAGCTCCAAATTCGTGTTCGAGCCACGTCTTATCGGCGAACAACCGTAACGCGACGGATGTATACCAAAACGCGTTACAACGTCCTCCGCTATCTTGGTCGCTGCCAAACGCATCTCACCGTGATGAAACGCGTAGATCCAAGGATTCGCCGCGCTGTGTCCCAATATCGGTAGGCCCAACCAAACAACCGCCCATTCCGAGAGGATCTTCGTTCCGCAAAAAATGTCCAGGAGCATGCAAGCCTGAAATCATTGATAAAATGAAATGTGAAGTAAATCGGTGTATTCTTAAAGGTCTAAACCAGAGTTGTGAAAATAGTGATGTAAAAGTAATGCATTACCCATTACTTTAAACAATGTGGATTGGACAAATTTTCCATTGCAAATTACAAAAGTAATGTGTAATGGATGGGTCCTCCATTACAAATAAAAGAGTAATGTGTAATGCATGCATGTTCCATTACAAATGAAATTACTTTTTTTAATTGTAATGGAACACGCATCCATTACACATTAATTTTTTTACTTGTAATGGCACATGCATCCATTACACATTACTTTTGTATTTTGTAATGGTACACTTATCCATTTCACATTATGCAGTGTAATGGGTAATAAATACAGTAATTATTATAAATATTATAATTATTAATTATAAATACAGTAATAAATACAGTAATTATCATAGTAATGCATTATTTACAACTCTGGTCTAAACTTTAAGAATATGCAAAAAGAAAAATTTATTTTTTCAAAATTCTAGACCAGAATACCCCCTTACTGGTCTACTTTAGAAGGCCAAAAAAGCAAATTTTCAAGATTTTTTTCCTCTGCTCCTTTATCAGATATGACTACAAAACTGTTATTAAAACATTGTTTTATCCTTCGAAAGTACAAAACAAAAATTTATTTTTTTATTTCGATTCTTTGAATAATTTATAGATGGCGCCAACGTCGAAAATGTCTTGACCCATGGCCGACAGTTAATCTCACAAATGGCAAGTCTGAAGCAAAAAAATAAAGGAGCATTTTAATGAGAAAGGGGTCTTACATGACAATTAACCACCGTTAATGAAAAATCGATTAAAAAAAAATGGCGGATGTTTGAAATGAAAATAAAAATTTAATTTTCCAAAATTTATTTCAAACGTCCGCCATTTTTTTTTTAATTCGATTTTTTATTAACGGTGGTTGATTGTCATGTAAAAAACCTTCCTCTTTAAAATGCTTTTTTATTTTTTTGTTTCAGACTTGCCAATCCTGAGATTATCTGTCGGCCATGGGACAAGACATTTTCGACTTTGGCGCCTTCTATAAATTATTCAAAGAATCTTTTGTACTTTCGAAGGATAAAACAATGTTGTAATGACAGTTTTATAGTCATATCTGAAAAAGGAGCTGAGAAAAAAAATCTTAAAAATTTGCTTACTTTTGGCCTTCTGAAGTAGACTCGTATCTTAAAACAAATACTCGTCAAAATATTAGCTTGATTTTTTTCTGCGAGATTTACATCTTTCAAAAAATTTCAATCCGTTTAAATAATATTTACTTTCTATGACATTGAAGTTTTTTCAAGTGACATTTTATTTTTGCGAGATAACTTGCAATTCTTCTCAAAAATGTCTCTCATCCTTTCAATTTGAATAACACTTGAATTTTTGTATTTAAAAAATTTTAATCTTTCAAACCATTCATTTTTCGAAAATTAACGGTACATTTAGCTCAGAAATTTTCAGGTTTTTCAAAAAATTGATTCGAAATGAAGAATCAGTGGAAATAAAAAAAAAGATAATTGAAATAAATTCATTGAAAGTATAGAAAACGTGTGATCCCGGTCTTTAAGTGAAAAGAGTAAAAGTCAGGTCAGACAGGGGAGTAGAAAAAACGCTCGTTGAACGAGGGAAGTAAACCAATATTTGATCAGACTCAAGAAGTAGCGGAAGTGACGAGAATGAGTAGAAAGAATCAGTGTCTGGTCAGACCATGGAAGCATGAGGAGCAAACACAATGTTAGTGTAATAAAAACGCTTCAACTTTTAAATGAAAAATTTTGCACTGGTGAACAAAGAGCCAAGTTTTTCCACAGTGCATAAAAGTGGGGGGAAAAGAAATAGTCGGAATTTAAAAAAAAAGAAATTGCGAAAAATTCGATTACCACCGTTCAATAAATTATAATTATAACTTTTGCAATATTATAACTTCAATAATTATAAATTTATGTAAAATAATTATAAATTTTGCAATACATTTGCTCGAAATTCTTACAATGAAAATGGAAAAAATTAAACGTATAGAGTTTGATCACGGTCTTTAAGTGAAAAGAGTAAAAGTTTGGTCAGACAGGGGAGTAAAAAAAATGTTCCTGCAGCGAGGGAAGTAAGCCAATATTTGATCGGACCCAAGAAATAGCGGAAGTCACGAGAATCGGTAGAAAGAATCAGTGTCTGGTCAGACCAGGGAAGGATCTGGAGCAAACACAATGGTAGTTTGGTAGAACCACTTTAACTTTCGAATGAGAAAATTTTGTACTGTTGAACAAAGAGCCAAGTTTTTCCACAGTGCATAAAAGTGGGGAAAAAAGAAATACCTGGAATTGAAAAAAAAATATATATATGAGGCAATCCACGCCATTTCGCTCGGCCCTGACCCTGACCATTTTTAATTTTTTCCATTTTTTTTTATGAAATAATATACTATGCAAGGAGTCTTTTGACGAATTTTTAAATTTTTATCGCATGTATTTCAGAAGTTACAATTTTTCGAAAAATCTGGATTTCAGAAATTTCGGAAACGTTCTAACGATATCTCTTAAATTAATCGATATATCGAAAAATATTGAGAAATCGATTTTTTTCATATTAGTTCACACTTTCATAAAAAAAAGAGAAAAAATTTTAAATCATCGTTATCAACATTTTTTCAGCGTGTAAAGTGAAAATTATTTTTTTCAAAGATGATTGCTATTTTTTATTTTTTCAAAAAATTCTCTAAAATAATTCTCCTATAATGCATACGTTTCTTCTGTAGGAAAGTAATGGAAAAATAATTCTTCAGCATGTTAGATCGGGCTACTAATTGTAAAATTATCACTACAATTACTAATTCTAAATAAGTACAATAATTATTACTTACGAGTGTTATTAATAATAAAAATTATTATAGTAATTCACACGAAACACTCCAAATTTTCGTGAAAAAAATTGACTTTATTTTTTAAAAAATAGAAGGAAAAATGGGCCCACGATGGGACTAGCGTTAAAATTCATATAATTCGTAATATTATTTTAGAGAATTTTTCGAAAAAAATAAAAAATGGCAATCATCTTAAAAAAAAATCATTTTCACTTTACACGCTGAAAAATTGTTGTGGTCAATAGATTTGCACCTTTCAATAATTTATAATTCTAACTTTTGCAATATTGTAACTTTAATAATTATATTTAATTTTATATGAAATAATTATGACTTTTGCAATAATTTATCATTTGCTCGAAATTCGTATACGATGAAAATGAAAAAAGAAGGATTTAATTTACCTGAAAGGGTAGCCAAAGGATGAGAAAAGCTCCCACGGTGACCGCAAGGGTCTGACCGTAACGCGGAAGTGCGATGGTCTGCGTCTGATGTCTAAACGATAATTCCACTGTGTAAATGGCTCGTGCGTGGGCTCGTGCAACGAGATAAACGTACATGTAACATCCGAGCAATACTAGAGCACTTGGGGCCCATACCGCTATTACGAGAAATACTCTCACTGGTGGACGTACGGCTGCGCCGAAACGGCAACTCGTCGAACTGGAATTTAAAAAAAAATTTAGATGAAAAAAAGAAATTTTTAATTTTAATTAAATTCAAATTTAATTTTTACTTAATTTAAATCTAATTTTTATTTAATTTTACTTTAATTTTAATGTAATAATAATTTCGCTTCATAGATCAAATGGTTCATTTTTATACGAAAAAACCTTGCTATTTTGATGTCAGAATATTCAGTGTCCCAAAAAGTCGAGAAATCGAATTAAGAAAAAAAACGTGTGGGTGTGAAAAAGCGCTGTAACTTTTGAAATTTTACAGCCATCGAGCTAATTTTTTTTGACAATCATTGAGACAATTGAAATCCAAGTTCTTGTGAATTCTCAGATTTTTGAAAAATAGTGAAATTATCGAAAAAATGTTTTCGAAAACGCTTTGAGTTTCATATTTTTGCAGAGCTGAAACTTTTTGAGCGAATAAACTGAATAATGATAATAATGGTGGATAATTTAGAGAAAATCCAGAGAGGATTTGAGATTTTCTAAAATTTTTATATTTTCAAAAAAATGCTCGTGGCAATTTTGGCGATATTGCAGCGATTGATCTCAAATTTTGTACTTAAATATACGATACAAGCAAACTTGGTATCGATTGTCTGAAAAAATTTATAAAGAAAACAACATTGTTACATTCTTTAAGGGGTTTTATCCGAAGAGAGATCAAACTTGACTCTGTTAGAAAAACACAGGGAGTAATTAATACTTTCCTTCACAAATGAAACTACTTTTTCCCCCTTTTTTTATTCCCTCCGCCTCCGGGGAATGCAAATTACAAAAATAGCAAACTTGTTAGTTTATAATAGCCCGGTGTCATTGTGCAAAGAAAATACAACCGGTAGATACAAAGATACGCAATTTCAAAGAAAATGAAAGTAAAAAAACGTAACCATCTTATTTTATTTTTTAAATCTTCAGACTTTTTTTTTCTTCCCTTTGGTAAATTGTGCAGGTTAAGATAAAAACGTCTCTGCTAAGATGAGAAAAATGTCAGCTGTTCGCAAGTCCTCCCATAATTGGAACTGATATAAAAAGAGCGGAAGGAAGAGAGAAAAAAAGAGACTGAGGGAGAAATGAGCGATTGCCAGAGGGAGGAAAGTATCCTCTATTTTCTTAGTTGGTTCTCTGGTCGTAGAAAAAATTTATGCAGCATTGAAAAAGTGGGATCGTCGAACTGTTCAAATTTATTCGTACGCGGGATCTCGCAAAAAACATCCCCTTAATTTCTCTGTAAAATTTGTGCGAGAAGAAATGAAATTAAAAGGAATAAAATTCAAAGAAAAACTGCACGGTTTTTCAGGACAAGTTTGAAGCCACCCTATCGTGGATATAGCCCAAAGGCGTTTTTATAATAACCCCCGACCTTCCAACCCTCGATTTCGTTTTTTCTTCATCCCCGTTGCGACCGCTCCGGTTCGAGGGACGAAACTTTTTTTCGAAGAGCAAAATTACATTTTCCACTTTTTGTACTCTGTCGTGCAAGCTCACTTATTCTTTTCCCCCCACTTTTTTGCCTCTCCTTGTGAATTCACGGGAAAATAAGTAGCACAAATATTGTGGAAAAAGACGAACGTCAGCGAATTTTCTGGATTCACAAAAAAACGTTAAAAAAAACACGTGAGCCAAGAATTTTCACAGAGACTTTGGTTATACTCAATTTTTTGGAAGAATCACTAAAAAGTCTATCTTTCTGCTCAGATTTGATTGATTTTGCTTCCTCATAAAGGAAGCTTTGTTTTCATGAAAACATTTTTTTTCACGATTTTTATGCCAATATGTCCTAAAACATCGAGAAATCATATTTAGAAAAAAATGTCCGGATGGATGTGTGTGTGTGTGTGTGTGTGTATCCTGAGTTTCAGATGTAAATAATTAATAACTCGAAACCGCTTCGAGATATCAAGCTAAAATTTGGCACACTTGTCAAGCACGAATTGCTCTTCATTATGAAAAAAATTTTGTTTCAATTATAACGGGTGTTCAGATTTTATCGACTTTTTTCGTTTTTGCAAGAATGGCGTAAACGCTCTAACCTCTGCAATTTTCAAGATATTGCACTCAAACTTTGTACAGAATTAGTACAGCTATCAAGGTTGTTTGGTATTGAATTTGGCGAAAATCCATCGAGGGATTAAAATTGTATGAAATTTTGAATTTTTTGAAAAATAGCCTAAACGCTCTAACTTGTGCAATTTTTAAGATATTGTACTGAAACTTTGCACAGAGCTAATATAGCTATCGAGGTTGTTCGCTATTAAAGTTGGCAAAAATCCATCGAGGGATTAAAATTTTATGAAATTTTTAATTTTTTGAAAAATAGCGTAAACGCTCTGACTTGTGCAATTTTTAAGATATTTCACTGAAACTTTACACAGAGCTAATATAGCTATCGAGGATGTCCGTTATTAAATTTGGCGAGAATCGATCGAATGATAAAAATTTTATCAAATTTTTAATTTTTATAAAAGAAGCGTAAACTCTATAACTTTTGAAATTTTGTAGATATTGCAATGAAATTTTGTGAAGAGCCAGTATAGCTATCAATGTTATTCGCTATCAAATTTGGCGAAAATCGATCGAATTTGCACATTGATTACTAATATTTTTCAATAGTTAACAAAGCTTCCTTTATGAGGAAGCCAAATTTGATCGCCATACTGTGTGTTAAAGGAAGCTATGTGAACTATGGATAAAGATGAGGAAGCAATGTGCAAATTTCAATTTGCAGGGTTTTTAAATGAGATATTAGGAGTCAGGCACTTAAAAATTCACTGATTTGTGCGAGAATTTCTCATATGCACTTTGTGATTAATGAATTTTCCGAGTTGATCGTTGTACCTTTGGGACTGTGTAATTCCCATAATGTGGGCGTAGATGAGAGGCGAGAGGCCAACGGCGATAGCGTAGAGCCAGAACACGGCGATGTATTTCTCGACGCTGCTGTGGGTAATGATATTCTTGTAGCGTAGGGGTTGAGCCAGTGACGTTAACCTGTCGACTGCGATAGCGACGGTCACGAGAACGCTGACGCTGCAAAGGGCTATGACTATGCAATAGGGTAGGATACAGACCGTCGAGACTTCAGCGTTATCCGGAAGACCCGAGAGTTCCAAATGCATGCCAAAAGGCATGAATACTCCGACCTGTCGAAGTAAAAAGTATTTTATTTTGCTGTCGTCTTTTAAAAATATTGGAGGAGGCATTTTTCATCATCATGAATAATAATTACGATAATTGCAATTACTATTAGGGAGCAATGATTCATCCTTGATCCTTAATAATTGCAATATTATTAAGGGTCAAGGAGACGTGGCAAGAATGTTGATAAACTTGGAAGGAAATGTTGAGAAACTTGGTGGAAAGAAAATATTCAAGTATGTAAGTTAGACTGATTAAAAAAAAAGCGACTATTTTTTGTTTTTCGAAATAACATATTAATTACTTTCGGAGAGGTGAAAAAAGAGAATTGAACGCACTACAAAAAAGGTCTCTTACGATTTTTCGATAAACTCACTCCTTCAAAAGTTATTCAAGGTTAAACTTAAATTTAGAGTAAATTTCACCCTTTTTATTAGTTTCCGGCAAAATGTTGAAACTTCTTACTAAAAATCGTAAAATCTTCCTTGAAACAAAAGTTTAAATTGCATTAACATAAATTACCTAATTTTTAAAGTAGTGACCAACCAGTGGTTCACCCATATTCACAGTCTAATATACATGGGTTTCAAAAATATGAATTTTTAAATTCGGGTAAATGTTTTTTTTTCAATTGTCATTAATTGAAATTTTTACTGTTCAGAATTACAGAATTACATGATTGCTCAACTTTACTTAACTTATAGGAAAAACAAAAAAAAAATTTGTTTAACAAAATTCCAAAAATTTTAGTTTTTAAACAAATCTTATCTTGAAAATTTCAGGATGGTGTGTTTAATGTTGATCATGGATTTGCACGATTTTTAAAATCTCAAAAATTTATATTTTTGAAAAAAACACCTCTCTGAAAATTTTAGGGTATTGTAAGATCAGGGCAAGGTATTATATAAAAAAAATTACACCAAAAATAAAATACGGAACTTGGATTTTCACGATTTTTGAAAATTCAAAATTCTCCAAATTCATAATTTTTCAAAAAAAAATTTCGGAATATATTTTTTTTCGTAGCCCTAAGTATACTCTTCAAAACGAATTCAGAATGATTTTTCGTAACTATAATAGTTTTCGAGATATTTAAAAAATAAACTTGAAAGATTAGAAAAATTGTGACATTTTAAATTTTGAATAACTTTTGAAAAAAAATTTTTAAATTTTTTTTTCCTTTGGTAGAACTCCGTTTTATTGAAAACGAAAACTTCTGACCAAATTTCATCGAAATTGAGAGGGGTCGATTCCAACTCTTGGTCGATTTGACATGGAATGACCCACATTTATATTAGACCGTGAATAACTTTTGAAGGAATAGGTTTATCGAAAAATCATAATAGACCTTTTTTGTAGAGCGTTCAATTCTCTACAAGATACGAGTTATTTGATACGGTACATTGACTTGAAGCCGAAGTGTACAATTTCAAAGTACTTATGAATTTTTTTTTCCTGTGTTATTTAACGGGAAATAGGAATTTGCTATGAGACATCTAAATATTTATATTAAACGCTCTGCTTTTAACAGGCATCTTTTTTCATCTAATGTTATTTCGAAAAAAATAGTCTTTTTTTTTAATCAGTCTAATAGTATATAAAATATGCGAATACATAAACATTTGTATTTTAAGGGGTTACATGAGTTTAAAAATTCCTAAAAATCCATTCTTTTTTTCTATAATAGTACAATATGTCCAGAATATTTTAGCAACGTTTCAAGTCAATTGGAGTAAAAGTTTAGGAGAGAGAGTCCTTGGAAATTCCCCTAACTAGGCTTTTCCTAAAAACACTGTTTTCGAATTCAGTAGACAAGATTTCACAAAATCTAATGCACCGATCTCATTAAAATGTTGCATACTTTCTCGAAATAGGATTGGCTAGTGATTGAACAAGGATTTTTTTCAATTACAACTAATTTTACAAGGCTATACGTAAATTGTACCAAAATCTGTACTGTTTTGCATAAAACTCTGCAAAAAATTCAAATTTCATTTTTTATTTCAAAATCCTTCGTCCTAATCCTTCGTCCTGTACTAATCCACTAGTAAATAAAATTTGGTATTTTGATTCCAGATAAATCATGAGTTATTCTGACCACCAAAAGGACACTTTTTTTAAGGGGTCTCCGCAATCTGGTCCCATCTGCTGAAATTTCCAAATTTTTCAATGAAAATTTTATAACATTTTGTTCAAATGTTCCTCATTAATGTGCTCAAAACTTCGTATAAAAAAAATTAGTATATCATATTAAAAAACGGGAAAATATGATTCTTTTTGGAATCCATGTAACCCCTTAAAGTTTACCAAGATAATTTCTAGGTTATTTCGTACGTTTTTTAAAATTATTGGCGAGAAGCTACTGCTATAAAATTGGGGTCATCGAGATTAATTAATGTAGTGCTCACCCCAAAGTCACTGATAGCGAGTGACGCCAGCAAACAGTTTGAGGCTGTTCTTAGCCTCTTGTAACGGTAGAAAGCAGCGAGAATCATGGTGTTACCGCTGATGGTGATTGGGGCGAGTATGAAAACGATGGAGACGGCTAATATCACGGAAACGGGATTGACATCGAGTCGCGATTCCACCCTCGTCACCTCTGGCATAGGGGTCGTGTCGCTGCCACTCGTTAACTTTTGTAGCTCCAATTCCAGGGAAGACATGATAAAAATCCCCGGAAAAAACGCACACAAACGGTACGTATTATCCCTCCCTCTCGTTATTTCGAGATTTCCGTAATATTTTTTTTTTTTCAAAATATCCTCCTTATTTCTGGACGAGGAGTCAAGTCTCGTCTGGGACCGGCGAAAACATTGTTCCACCCCGAAAAAGGTGGTTTTCCGATTTTTCCTTATTTTTCTCGCCTCAACCTCAAATATTTTTTGGAGGGTGATTTTGATCCTTGGCTTTTATCCGGCGGTTTTCGTACGTCATTTCAACATTCTCAGTCGTGATTAAATTTTCCAATGTCCAGAAGTCTCCCATCAACGAAAGTCCTCGATTTCCACATGCTCGCTTCGAATTCCCTTCCGCCGACGACTTCTGCAAACAGATATGAAAAATTATGCTATTTTTGTTTGTTTCAATCAGGATTGTAAATAATGCATTACTTTTTTTAATGCATTTCCATTTTCAATAACCATTAACATTTAATGGTTAATGAAAGTAATTTCCATGAATAATTAACATTTAATGGTTAATGGAAATTAATTCCCGTACCCATTAAATATTAATGATTAATGGAAATTATTTCCATTAATCAATGAAAGTTAATGAAAGTAATTTCCATTAATAATTAACGTTTAATGGTTAATGAAAATAAATGTCAATGGTTAATGGCTACACTGAGGAAAATTTTTTGTTGAAAATGCAAAAATTTGTTTGGCTCAACCAAATATTTGTTTTCGGACGTTCAACGAGATCATTTTGGTAATTCAACAAAGATACAGTGGAAGTTTTAGTTAAATCGGTTAAATCGTTGTTTGAATGGGCAAAGTTTCAGTTCAATCAAATAAATATCTTTGTACCAAATAAATTGTGTAATTGAAAATACAAATTGTTTTTTTGTTACAGTTAAATTTATTTAGTTAAAATATACTAGAAATCAACGAAATATTTCAGTACAGCAACTCAGTAACGTGTAAATTGGACTAAACTGTATCTGGAAATTGATCAAATAATTTCGTTCACTCCATATCTTATGGTTAACCAAATTAATTTGTTGAATTAATTATAGTTTCATTATTTCAAACGAATTAATATTGAATCAACTAAATTTTTTTCAATTAAATGGATTTAGTTGTTTTAACTGAACTTTTTTCTCAGTGTAATGAAAATCATTTCCATTAACCATTAAATGTGAATGAAAATTATTTCCATTAATATATAAGAGTCAATGTTTAATGAAAATTATTACAATTAACCATAATGCTAATGGTTAACGGAAATTTTTGCCATTTACCATTGCCATTGCATTCAATTAAAATGGTAGTAATCGATATTCTAACCAACTTTCTTAGTTAGTGTTTAGTAAGTAACATTAACAAAGTTGACTTGTTTCGTTTCAGCAACGAACTTTGCAGGTATCATCTTGGCAAACGCTCTTGGTTAGCTTTAGCAAAAATTTATTTACTTTTAACTATCACTGCTGGGCACTCTATTTGAATGTTGTTCCCCAGAGTTGAGAGGAAAGAGCCATGAGAAATACTTGAATTTTTTGTTGCGACACGGAAAAATCGTAATTTCTGTATCATGATCGTTGGTCAAAATCGAAAAAAATATCGAGTCATTTGAACGACCTTACAAAATATTATTTTCAAAGCTCAAATTTTAAAAAAGTTACTTTTTTGACAAGTATTGCAGGGTTGCAAAAATTTTAATGAAAAAGTAATGCATTAATCATTACTTTTTTAATGGTTAATGAAAATAATTCCCATTGACCATTAACATTTAATGGTTAATGGAAATCCTTTCCATTAACCATTAAATGGAAATCATTTCCATTAACCATTAACATTTGATGGTTAATGGAAATAATTTCCATTAACCATTAGCCATTAAAAAAGTCATGATTAATGCATTACTTTTTCATTAAAAATTTCGAAAGCCCGGTTTCAATTCATAATTTTTATTTTTATTAATTTTAGGACTTTTGGATTGGACTTGTTTTCAGGATCAGAAAGCTTGGGCTGCCTTGCAAGGGAATCCTTTTTTTTAATAACTAAAATAATAAGGAAAGTACGTAAAAAAATATGGCGCCTTTATAAATTGTGGAAATAAATTTCATCAGAATGAAAAACTTTTGACATGAGAAAATATCTCAATGCTCAATAAATTATAAGTTTTTTTTTTCAGCCACTTTGTTCGTTTCGTTTCCATGAAAAAGTTTTCAACCCTCCATGGTTGAGGTCAAAAAACGTGTATATTTCACTGGCACCATTTCTTTTCTTTCATCCCCTATTGTACTCGTTCGACGCGAGATCTTCGCTGTCTTTTCACTTCCTCATAGAGTTAGGTTTTTTTTTCTTTGCTTTTTATCATCCCCCTGCTTGGATTTGTTGAGCGTGAGAGAAAAGTCTGTCTGGGCGACGTATTTTTCCGTTTTCATTCGCGTGACTCAACTCGAGAGAAACCGGCGTCTTGGGTCAGGGTGGTTTTTTTTTCCATCGCCGGAACCATTTTTTTTATCTGCCCTTTGTTTTTTCCCCTACTATCTCCCCGCTCAGTCACAACGATACGCAGAAAGGATGAGAGGAAAGAGGAGCTGAGAAAGAACAAAACAACCCCCGAGAGTCTCGCTCTCAAGGGGTGTTTGTAGGGATAGAGGTGAAAGTAACCCCTAGGTCAGGGATAGGGCACTTTCGTGAGATTCCTCGACGAGGATCTCAACGATACACATCCCTCGATATTGCATCACCAAAATGGCCGACTCAGGGAGAATTGTGCGGAAATTCAAATTTCTCGTTTCAGTTCCACTTTTATTTTTTTCCCTGGCATAATTGTGATTAGAAAAATTTAAAAAAATATACATTTTACCATGTTACATTTTCTCAAAGTACACTCGGTCAAAAAATTAAAGGAACAGCAAAATTTTCGAAATTTTTCAGCGATTTTCCAAAGGCTGTAACTTAGTTAATTTTGGTCGTAGATTTAAAAAAAAAACAATCGGCCCAGCCGTTTTTTGTGACCGAATCATCGACTGTTTTGAAAAAAAGCAAAAATTTCGAGAAAATTTTTACCGTGATATTCCTTTCGACTGCGTCGAGGGTGATGCCCACAACATTATTTGGACTCTAGATTCCCAAACTAGAAGATTCAAGCTTCAAAAAGCTTTTTTGAAAAAATTGTTACGACCAAAATTAACAAAGTTACAGCCTTTGGAAAATCGCTGAAAAATCTCGATAATTTTGCAGTTCCTTTAATTTTTTGACTAAGTGTAGTTGTATTTTTTGATGCGTAATTGCGATCCCCCCAAACAATATTATTTCTCTTCCCTTTAATTCAAATTTACCCCGCTGTGCATTCAATTGAAGGGGATGAAAATTCTCTTCTGTTTTCTTTCCATCACTGGAGCCTGAATAATAATTCTATGGAAGGAAAAAGATCTTCACGAGCATCGAAATTTTTCGCTTTTAAAAGAGGCTAACGGGGATGAAAAGGAACAAAAAAGGAGCAAACACAAATGGGATATCTTCGTAACATGGAAAGTTTCTCTAAAGGGCGAGATTATACGGATATTTTCAAGAGTTTTGCAAACTTGTACGTTGACTGATTTTTTTTTCTTTTATCCTGTCGAGGATGATGAAAAGAAAAGATTAATTTGGAAAAATGGGGTAAAATGGACCAGTTAAAAAAAATAATACTCGTCGACAGCTTTTTTCATTACTTTGTTATCGTAAGGTTTCAAAGACTCAAAAACTTTGTTTCCAATGACAAATCGTGGAGCAATTATTAAATTGCATCGATAAGGGTGGATTATCGTGTCTGAATTTGATTGGGGAACTTTTCATCCGAAATCTCGAGGAATTATCTTCAGATTTGTGTGCGCAGAGAGTGAGTAAATCTGAGGGGAATGAAGCTCATCGGAGACTCGACCGATGTAGTCGGAAAAGATTATTTCCGTAATTTCTTCTCGAGTCAGAAAGGAGGATTAGAGTTTTCAACTTCGTGAGTTGAGTGGGTTCGTGTCTGAGGGTTCTTAACGCGATTTCTAAGGGTTGGAAGAGGGAGGGAAAGAGCTTAAGAGGACACGCAGAAGAAAGAGAAATATCGAGAATCTTTTCACTCAGGTAAGATCAGCGCATTGAAGATTGCTGCGGAGAAAAGTACAGAGAACCTTGAATGGACCCCCGAGAAATGCAATTTTTATTATTGTCCACTATTTATCTTTTGTTCCTCCTTATCGACGCTCCTGGTAAGTGTCTTTCCTTCAATCATTGATTTTTTCTTTTTTTCTTATGAAATCTCAATTTCATGATAAAAAAAATCATTTCGAAAATCGAAAAAAAAAACAGGAAATGATCCATTCAAAATTCCTCGATAATTTTGACTTTTGATTTCCAATTTTAGCAGCTGTTAAGGTCTGTTTTTCTTTCAACATACAAACCATTTGATAAAGATTGTTGATATCAAAGAATTAGTTGCTTCACTGAGAGAAAAAATTACTAGAACCAATGAAATAAAGTTTTGAAGGCAAGAAATCATTTTTTTTTCATTATCTGCCAAAACATATTAGATCGGTTCCCTTACATATTGTTGAATTTGTTGAATCAACAAATTAATTAGTACAATCAACGGGAAAAATGATTGATTCAATCAAATGCGTGTTTGTTTAATTGTTGCTAAACATTTTATAAAAAATACATAGCCCTTGCCAAATAATTTAATATGCATAGTTTAGTGACCCCAAAAGGAGATAAATAGAAAAAAAAGACAAATCTGCTCAAATTCTCCGATTTAATTTCTCTGTCCGACCGAGATTCGAACCCTCGACCCTACCTACCATCATACCTATCCTACCTAACTACCTAACACGCTACTTATTACGCTATCGACTACTACTATGGACTTGAAAAAAGTTAGGAGTTATGAAGATTCGAATATAAGAAAACATTTAAAAAACCAGTTTTTTCATTTTTAACAACTTATGTATAGTATTAAAGTATACTATAGAAACGATAGTTCTTTGTTTGAAGGAAATAAAAATTTAATCATTCAAATATCCTATTGGAATAAAATAATGTGTTATTTATTTTACTTCAGCTTCTTTTAAAATAATCACAATCAATTTTATATCTAATAAATATTGAAAATACTACAAAAATATTTTTAGAAGTAAAATAATGATGAATTTATTGCAAAGAAATCATTTTGTTCGAAAAAAATAATTTGATATTGATGTCGTTTTTTGCAGATTCAAATAATCTCATGTTTATGATGCCATAAATAATTTTCTTCAAAAAAAATAATTTCGCATTGAAGTCATTTTTTAGATTCAAATAATCTAATGTTTATGATGCGATAAATGTAATTAATCTAATGAATACAAATTCAATCAAATCTATTTAAATAAAAATATTTTTTGAAGTAAAATAATAATGACTTTATTGCAAGAAAATAATTTGTTCGAAAAAAATAATATCGTATTGAATTCGTTTTTTAGATCCAAATAATCTCATGTTTATGATGCGATCAATTTAATTAATCCAATGAATACAAATTTAATCAAATCTATCATGCATTTAATTGTTACTATTAAATAAGAGTTTAATATAATGAAGTAATAGATCCGTGAAAATATTTTTTTAAATGAAGAGTGATTTTCTTGGTTCAACAAATAAATAATCGAATTAATACTTTCATTTAATAAATAAATTCATGTTCTCAAATTCAATAATTTTTTCTCTCAGTTTTGAGGGGATTGTCTAAATTTTTTTGAATTTTCATAAAATTTTTCAAAATTCTTTGACTCCTGTAATTTTCGAAAAAGGGAGTATTAAGTGAAGTGCAAATGCAAAGAAAAATTCTGAAAGAATCTCATTGAAAGATTTTAGATCTTTTTGAAGGATCGGTGAATCAGATTATAATGTAAATTATTTGAGAAAAAAAAATAGGGGATGGGGTTGTTGGTAAACAAGATAACAATGTCGGTTATGCAAGACGACAACTTTATTGTTTAGCCACGCGAAAGCCGTGTTTTCGATGGCAATTACACGCGTGGGTAGTTCCGAGGGTTGGTCGAAGGGGGTGAAATTCTTGGAAAACCTTATGAAACGTTCCTATAACTAATATTCTCAATTAAACAAGGTATGAATAATAATCAACGATGAATATTCATTCTCCACTCGTAACGAATTTGACGATGATGTGTCGAAGATCAGGGCGACCTTTTTTGGTCGTTTTGCGATTATTCTCTAATAAATTGAGCGAAATTTCCAGCGAGAGGTGAAATGGCTGGAAAATATTTGAAAGGTGCACGAAAAAAAAAATATTTTTTTACTCGACAAATACTATTTTTATATGGAAAATGATTGAGATTAGAAAAATGCAATTTTTGCTAAGTGGAGGCAATTTTGAGTTTGAAATTTTGGGCCTTCTGTCGTGAGATCCCTTAAAATCTTTGTACAATTGTAGACAAAGCTTTCACGAGCTTCTCCAGTATCTTCAATTTGAGGTTCGTTATCCAGACGAGAGGGGTCATTCGCGAAACTAAAAGGGACCATAAGGGGTTGAAATGCTATAGCCAACAAATATACATTGATCCCTATATCGGGTTTCCTCTCGATGTGATATACAAGCTTCTCTCAGTAAACAATGACTTTGAGGGAGGGTCTGAAGGGCGCAGTAGACGAAACAATATTTTGTTTTCTTTCGAAATTTCTAAAAGTGCATTAAAATTTTTTTTCTGACATTAGAATATGTCTAGAATATTTTCTCAAAGTTTCAAGTCAATCGAAGTAAAAATCTAGGAGAGAGGATCCTATGGAAATTCCCCTGATTAGGCTTTTTCTAAAAGCACTATTTTTGAAGTCACTGGACAAGATTTCTCAAAATCTAATGCACTCATTAAAATTTTGCACACTTCCTCAAAATAGGATTTACTAGTGATGGAATGAAGGTTTTTTTTTTCGATTACAACTAATTTTACAAGGCTACACGTAAATTGTACCAAAAATTGTACTGTTTTGCATACAACTCTGCTAAAACTTCGAATTACATTTTTTTTTTCAAAATCCTTCCTTCAATCACGTGGAATGTTTATCTATTAACAGATAAAATTTGGTTTTTTGATTTGGGATTATCATGAGTGAGAATTTTTTAAATATTTTCAATGAAAATTTTACAAAATATTGTTCAAACGGTGCTCTTTTGTATGCTTAAAATTTTGAATAAAATAATTTATTTATTACATTTTAAAAAATTGAAAAAATATGCTTTTTGGGTTCGAAAACGCAACTCCTTTAAGTTTACCATGATAATTTCTAGGTTTTTCCATGTATTTCTTTAAATACTTTACGTGAAGCCAAAACCATGAAATTGAGAAAATCAGAATTAATAAAAACAATATCTCACCCCTTCAAAGCAAAAGTCACCCCTTAAAAATAATGTAATGCTCATCCATGTAACCCCTTAAAGATGGATATGAGAGAATAAAATTCGCGACATGATTCGCTGATTTTCGAGTTTTCCATTTTCCTGGAAAAATACCACAAACGTTCGACTGCCACATTGTTCTCTGATAATTTTATAACGATTGCGTTTCTTCTGACGATTTAATTAAAATCCTTCTCGCTTCGGATGTCCCCCCCTCTCCTTCTCTCTCTCTCTCTCTCTCTTTCCCTCTCCTTCTCTCTATTGCAATACACTATTTCAACTTCACGCTACCGGAAATGAACTTACTCTGTGTAGATTTGCTCCGTTTTAGTCCTCATTTTCACGCCCCCTCTTTACTCTCGGTTTCCCATTCCATTCGGTGTTTCACTTCCCGAAGGAAATGCTACTTGGCTTGGGAAACTAACCATTGGCTAACCAAAAGCATTCGCGTCAATAAAGCAATATATCGTTACATGTGAGATGCCATACGAAACAAAAATAACAAATAAATACACGCACACATCTCTACCGATTAAAACTTTACCATTTTATATCATTTTCATTACAAACCCAAATTATTTCTTGAGTATGTCGAGGGATAGGGGTGGAGATATTACAAAGGGGTGGTGGAGACAATTATAAAAACATCCCTTCCGAAAAAAGCCCCTGTAAACAACTCTACCGAGCGAAAATCTAAAATTGCAATTATTTAATCGATTCACGCCAATAATCAAACTACTTTTTAATTCAACATTTTTCTATAACCTCACTGAATTCTTTTTTTAGATATTCTTTATTCTATCATTTTAGGTTTCTTTTCAGGCGACATTTTTTTCATTTTTTCTAATGAATTTTTTATTCGGTGTCTTCTATTTCTAAAAGTGTTTGGAATGCAAAATTTCAAAGACAAATTTGCGAATTGGCAAAGTGTGAGTAAATAATTGATCACGACGATGGGGGATGAAAGAAAATGGCCGAATTGCTGGAGAACCCATCGTATATTTACGAATATGTAATGGGGAGGACATCGCGTGTATTCTCGCACATGAATATTCAGTTCTCTGTCCGGTTTCATGCATTCACAATTAATCCACCCTTAGCATGCAAATACCGTGAGGTTTGGTTCGAGCCGGCACGATCTACGATATTCCCACAGAATGTGCAAGCTTCACCTTCCCCAACGTATTTTCACACGTATAATACGTGTCTCCTCTGTTTCCTGCGACAGTTTTCCAGCCCCAACTTCCGCTCATGCATGGGGTAAAAGTTTCCTCAGAACTTGTGGGAAATTTTTTAATGAAATTCTACAAACCAGTTGATGGAATTCTGAAATGTCATTTCGGAGGATCCTCTCCAAATAATGACGAATGAAAAGCTGGAGATAAAACTTCCCCAAAAATTACTGGATCCTTGGGGGTGGGTTTTGGGCTCCTCTAAGATATCCTTTTTTCCGACTTCCCCTTCCACTAATTTTGAATAAATTGAATCTTGTGTGTTTTTTTAATTTCAAAACAAGCATTGTTTTACAAAATAAAAATTTAGTTGAGCGGAAATAAAAAAATATTCTTATTGCAAATATCAAATTTGTTTAATTAGTCCTTTCCCAAAATATTAAGTTGATTTTCGTGGTTGCTTTATTCTTTTTTTAGAAATTATTTGTCCTTTATTAGAGTAAATTTTTTATTTAATTAATTTTAATTTAATGTGACTGAAAAGTGAATGTTTTTAATTTAACGAAGGATTCAAGTTTCCTCACCCCACAAAAGGCGACACAGAGGGTTGGTTGATAAAAAAAAAATTACAAATTCATTAATTTCATGCTTTCTCATTTCAGACTTTGTCATGTTTGAGTAAACGTTTCTGTTATTTCTATTTTATTCAGTATAAATTCATCACTTCGCAGGCTTAAGGGAGGGTCCTTGATCGAAATTTTTGTGAATTATTTATCCCGGCAGGGGATGAATAAATTTTTAAACCCACACGAGCAGTAGAGCGTCACGTTTCTGTTATCAGAATGAGGAAGAAGGAAAATAAGAGGGAAGAAAAGAATTATTAATGTCTCACACGTGGCAGACAAGTCTCGGCCAGGATCAAGAATCTTCATCCCCTATTTATCTTCATCTTGTAAATATACATGAGTATATGAGTACGCATGTGTGTAACTATGTATATCGTACTAGGGGAGAGTATACAAATCGTTTTAAAGCATTTTCTATGAGAGTCAGTGAGAGGAAGAAAGATAGAGCCACGGATATTGTGTCGCTCAGCGAATGGAGAGATTTTTCTCTCGCAGCCCCGAAGGACGCTCGTTTTCCACCCCCACATCTTACAGTGTCTCCCTTCCACCCCTTTGCAAAAAAATTTTCCAGAACGTGACGAGTCACTGAGAGGCGGGGGGAGGAGAGGGGAAGAAACCAAAAAGAATTGGGGACGAAGAGGGCAAGGAGGAATGTTGCCAAGAGGCAGTCTGTATGGCACCAGATTTCTCTTGGATCCGAATGAATGAAAGAATTTCCACGTGGTAAAAAGAAAACAAAGACCGAAGCAAGAGGGGTGCGATAAAATTGCTTCCCCTGTATGGAAACAAAAAAGTAGTGCTAATTTTGGTTAAATTCAAGCTATCAACACCACATTGAAAATTCGATTTTCTTTGAAACAAAAAGAGCTAAGAATTTTGTTTCAACGGTATTCGAGAACTCAAAAGTAGCCTTAAATTAAGGGACCCGAACGATGCGTCTAACTATGGAAACAAAAAAGGAGCGCTAATTTTGGTTAAATTCAAGCTATCAACACAACATTGAAAAACCGATTTTCTTTGAAACAAAAAGAGCTAAGAATTTTTTTTCAACGGCATTTGAGAACTCAAAAGTAGCCTTAAATTTAGGGACCCGAACGATGCGTCTAACTATGGAAACAAAAAAGGAGCGCTAATTTTGGTTAAATTCAAGCTATCAACACCACATTGAAAAACCGATTTTCTTTGAAACAAAAAGAGCTAAGAATTTTTTTCAACGGCATTTGAGAACTCAAAAGTAGTCTTAAATTTAGGGACCCGAAAGATGCGTCTAACTATGGAAACAAAAAAGGAGTGCTAATTTTGATTAAATTCAAGCTATCAACACCACATTGAAAATTCAATTTTTTTTTAAACAAAAAGAGCTAAGAATTTTTTTTTCGACGGTATTTGAGAGCTCAAAAATAGCCTCTAATTCGGGGACCCGAACGATGCGTCTACTATGGAAACAAAAGAGGAGCGCTAATTTTTGTTTACTTCAAGCTATCGACAAATCATTAAAAATTCGATTTTCTTCGAAACAAAAAGAGATAAGAATTTTATATTCAACGGTATTTGAGAGCTCAAAAATAGCCTTAAATTCAGGGATCGGAACGATACGTCTAACTTATACCATCAAAATGATTCCATGATTTTGCAATCGCCAAAAAAAACTAATTGCAATCCCAAAAACCACTTTTTCTTCAGTCGAATTGTCACACTTTCATTTGGGCAGTGATAAAAAAAATTGTATTTTATTAAAATTTCTCAAAATCCCAAATCATTAAACAAAAATTTAAATTTGGTTGCAAATTTTGATTTTTAACATTTTTAAATACTTCAAGAATATGCTCGAACATTTTTACCCTCTTGAGGATTCTACAATCACATTCAGGAACATTTCTAAAAATCAAACAGACATTTTTAAACATTTTCAAAAATGTATTCAAGAAAAATTAATATATTTTATCCCAAGACATTTAATAAATGTTTTTAAAAAATTGAACATGCTTTCATGCGCTCAAATGTTTTTAAATATATTAATATACCAAAACATATTAATTTATATGTTAATATAAATATTGAATTTCTATATTATTATGTAGATTATCATCGTATTATTTCATGTATTTATGTATAAATGATATTAATATTTTGTAACATTTAAATCTTCATAAAAATATTTGTAAAGATGAAAACAATTTTTTAATATATCACAAATTATGGAAACAATTTTGGAACATTTTATTTTCGATATTTCAAAGAATCAATTGTGCTTGTTTACTTTTGCTGTTGCGTGTCAAAACGTTCTCTATCATTTTTGTATAATTTATAATTAATAAATATTTTTTAACACATCGATATCAATTCCTATATTTATGTATAAAATATAGAAATTTTTTTTCAACATTTGAATATTCACAAAAATATTTACAAAGATGAAAACAATTTTGCAGTATATCACAAATTATGGCAACATTTTTGGAACATTTTATTTTCGATAATTCCAATAATCGACTGTATTTGTTTGCTTTTGTTGTTGCGCGATTAAACCTATTTTTTGCGTGTCCAAATGGATTTCATTATATTTCATCACTGTCCGGTCGTGATTTTCCACGGGCAATTTTCAACATTGCGAGAAATGCGAATTATATAAACATCTCATTGAAGTTTACAATTCTCGGAATCCCTCGAATTTTTGCAAACATGATGATAATACCTTTCTGTCTCACGCACACGTGAATTCTTTGCTTCGCGATGAAGCCAGAAACAAACGCAAAAACATCTCGTTGGTTCAAACATTTCCACACGATCATTCGTCGCTTCATCATTCGTATTTCCCTCGTGTATAAACAAAACGGAATTGCGAACAACGTGCTTTTTGTCCCCTGATACACGAATGAACTTTTGCCCGCTTCGTACGAGCTTTCCTTCCGCCGGAAGTGAAAAATCTATCGCTGCAGCCTGACAATGCATTTGTGGAAAAAAATGTTGAGGAAAAAAAACAACTTCCAAACATATTTTTCTGTCCGAATATTTCTGAGAATGATTTTACTAAAATTAAATTAAATTAGACCTAAAAATATTTAGTCAAATTTAATTAAATATTTAGTTTATTTAATTAAATATTTTTGAGGAAAAAAACAACTTCCAAACATATTTTTCTGTCCGAATGTTTCTGAGAATGATTTTACTAAAATTAAATTAAATTTGACCTAAAAATATTTAGTTTATTTAATTAAATATTTTTGAGGAAAAAAAACAACTTCCAAACATATTTTTCTGTCAGAATATTTCTGAGGATGATTTTACTAAAATTAAATTAAGTTTGACCTCAAAATATTTAGTTTATTTAATTAAATATTTTTGAGGAAAAAAAACATCTTCCAAACATTTTTTTCTGTCCGAATGTTTCTGAGAATGATTTTACTAAAATTAAATTAGACCTAAAAATATTAAGTCAAATTTAATTAAATATTTAGTTTATTTGATTAAATATTTAGATAAATTAAATTAAATATTTGAATTAATTTAATTTTAATTGAACTAAAAATATTTAGTTCAATCATTACTTTCTTGCACAATAATCGTTGGAAATTATTTGCATGGAGAATTTCCAGGCTTCTGTCTTCGTTCCTGTCAGTTTTTGTTGTGGACTTCCGGTCGAAGGGTGTGTTTCAAAGCACAGACAGAACGACGCCCCGATGGAAGACAAAGAAAACGAGGATTATTCGAGAGGAATAGATAGACGTACATAAATATAGAGTAGATAATACAATCGCATACGTATATACGCAGAATTCCTGACCAAACTGCTTAAATTTTTCATCCCTGAGCCTTCACCGTCTTATTCACGATTTTTTAAAGTTCTCTGAGCATCGTTTCCAAAGCACTCGAAAAAAAATAAGAAACTCAAAGCTCTAAATTTTTTATCTTTGAAATACTCCGAAATAAATGGACATTAAAAAAAAATGGAAAACTTCAAACGTTGAAACTGAAAAATTAATCAATTTTTCAAAAATTTTGGAGATTTTACAATTGGAGACGTTGGATGGGGAAAAAGTATTGGATCGTAAAAAAAAAAATCGAAAAAAATCCAGTGCGATTTTGAGAAATTTTCAAAACGAGTAAAAAAGGGTTGCGGCCGGTTTGGTCGGAAAATCTAAATTTGAAAAAGCTTCCAAACCTTCGAAAATTGAAGAGAAAAACTTGAGCCCAATTTTCAAACAATTACATCCCAAAATTTGGGGAAAATTTTTGAATGTATCCGAATAACAAAATAATTTAGATTCATTTCCAGCGATTGGCAAAAATGTGTGACAGAAGAGGGAGGGTTAAGTAATGACCTATATTAATGGCCGGAAGTATATAATATTGAAATATTAAATTATAATATAATTAATCAATATACAATACATCAAATAATTAATTAATATAATTATTAATAATGTAATATAAATTATAATATTAAAATATAGTTTCCCATTTTTCTAAAGTTGAAAAAGAAATCTTGGCTCATCAAAATAATAGAAATATGATGTAAAGTTAATTCAAGAGATTATATAAAAATATCTGAAAAAAGAGTGAGGGTTGAATAATGATTGGTTTGGTCAGAAATCTCTCATATATTATACTGAATATATGTATGAACGCTCGAGGCGTCGCGACGCAGTCCTTGAACCTGGCATCGAATACGCCGGTCGGCACACTGAGCTGCACTACTGGTTCTCGCGATATGTGCAATAATACTCACTATATAGTTTATCGCCCGCTTACATATATGTATATATATGAGGCATTCCACGTCAAGTCGGCCACCCCATTTTTTTAAATTACCAAAAATCACATACAAATTTTTATAAAGTAGTTCTAACTGTCAAGAAAATTCGTGATTTTTTTCAGATTTTTATATTACATATTTTAGCCGAAAAAAAATACAAAAAATTTTCTTGTTCCATTTCGTAACTCGAAAATTATTCATCGTGCGAAAAAAAAGTACAACATGAAATTTAGGATTTTCAACGTACTTTTCACGAAAATTTTTTACGAACTCCTCCAAAAGCTCTATATGCCATTTTCGGAGCAAATAATGTTTTGATATTTTTGTTCTCAGAATTGACATCTTCGATTTGTCGGTAGTTCTAACAATTTTTTATTTGATATATTTACATATTATAAAAAAATTGGCTCAGTGGAGAATCCATTCCTTCTCATGCGTTTTTCATCCCAAACGAATACACAAACTTCTCTGTGCATTAACAGGGTTGAGACTATCCATAGATATTTTCTAAGGCGCGCATTTTTGTTTATTTTTTGTACTTTTTCAATTTTTTAACTTTTTTCATTTTTATTTTTTTAAATATCTTTTTGTACCTTTTAATACACTTTATCAATGGACCCATGTACACCGATAAAGTCTATTCAAATTTGCGTCAAAGGCTACTCACGTCTCTCGATTGCAAAAAAGAATTAATTTACCCTCTTTGGATACACCGACGTTTCTATGGCCAATGAGTACTTTTTTAGTTCGATCAGGGCATGATTTTTGGGAATGAAGAAACGATACTGCTTTGTTCCTGGAATCGTCTTCGCAGTATCAAAACGAGATTATTTTATTATTTTTCCCTCTCTACGATTAATAATGATAAAATATCAATATTTACACTATTTCGTTAAATCACTCTATAATGATAGATTGTATCAATAAAAATGCATTTGAAATAATGGATTCTCCACTACGCCAATTTTTTTATAGTCTAAATATATCAAGTAAAAAACTGTTAATATTACAGACGAATCGAAGATGTCAATTCTGAGAAGAAAAAAAATCAAACCATCATTTGCTCCGAAAATGGTATATAGAACTTTCGGAGGAGTTTGTAAAAAATTGCAGTGAAAAGCACGTTGAAAATGCTGAATTTTATGTTGTACTTTTTTTTTGTACGATGAATAATTTTCGAGTTACAAAATGGGATAAACAAATTTTTTGTATTTTTTTCCGGCTAAAAAATGTAATTTAAAAATCTGAAAAAAATCACAAATTTTCTTGATACTCGAAACTACTTTCTAAAAATTTGTATGCGATTTTTGGCGATTTCACAAAATGGGGTGGCTGACTTGACGTGGAATGCCTCATATGTATACTATACGACGAACCCTCGTGTTTTCTCGGGCGCGACGATCGCATTTTTACCCTCCACTCCATCGCTTTTCCCACCCCTGTACATCGAAGGCCAAGGTCATTTCGACGACCCAAGTGCACCCAGCGTGACTGTCGCTGCAAGCATGTTCGATGGATAATAAAAATACAAAACGCGGATATTGTCTCGTTTTAAATTGATATTATTTGCATTGGAGCATGAATTCGATTGATACAAAATTTGAAAAATTCCTCAGTTATGAGATTCGAACCATTTATGAAGGAAATACTTGCCCTGAGACATATTGACCTCTAAATGGTTCTTAGATTTTTCCATCAAAATATCATATTTATAATTAATAAATTATAACGAATATTTTACATATATATACATTGGCCTAAATTTTTTCCGCAAAATTTTCAAAATCCTAAATTGTTCAACTACGCACCAATTTGAAAAAGAGTTTGGACACTCTCATACGAGATGATTTATGCGTCGTTTTATTCCATAGAATAAGTGTTTTTTTTCTATCCAAATTACAGATATCGATTTTCCATGTCTCAATGAAATGAGAAATAGAAAAATCCATTGCGATACCTCTAAAAAAAATCTTCCTGCCACGACTTTCAATATTATGGTGAAAACTATAATTTTACCAAATAGGAAGTGAATTAAAAAAATTTAATTTGGACCAGTCTAATATAAAAAGGGTCGTTTTTCGGCTTTTTTTTGCTATTGTAATTTTGGCGCACGACCCATGAACATTTTTTTCGACTGTTTTTCGCATGAAAAACTTGTGGCGGGGAGTATTAGCTTCAATTTCGTTTTTTGAAAAGTTCTGTACGATTTTTTTCCGCAAAAATATTCAATTTTTCGCAAAAAACGACCATATTTATAAAATGTAGCGTAACTCTAAAACCACTGGGTTTTCGTGAAATCGCTAAGAGGGTAAAAAATTGCATACAATCATTCTGGATATTATGAATTTTTTTCAGATTTTTTTTGAAAGTTTTTTTTCGAAAATTTTTACTGCCAACGAGATATTTTTTTATCTTAAACAATCGAGTCTCTTATCTCATCTACACGGATTTTTCGACGAAAAAGCCATGTAGATGAGGTTTTTCGATGAAAAAGCCGTGTAGATGAGGTGAGAGACCCGATTGTTTAAGATAAAAAAATATCTCGTTTACAGGACAAATTAGAAAAACAAAAATTTCGAAAAAAAATCTGAAAAAATTTCATTGAATCCAGAATGATTGTATGCAACTTTTTACCCTCTTAAGGATTTCACGAAAACCCAGCAGTTTTAGAGTTACGCTATATTTTGTAAATATGGCCGTTTTTTCCGAAAAATTGAATATTTTTGGGGAAAAAAATCGTACGAAACTTAAAAAAATAATATTAATAAATAAAATCGATTAGTTTGTGAATGAAAAAAAAAAAATGAAGTAAAATTTTTACATTCAATCCTAAATCCAGCAATTTCTGTAATTTTACAAATCAATCTATCAGCAAATTTTCATTCTTCATTCATAATCGTCGATTTTTCGAATGAGCTCATCAGGACATTATCATAAATTTCCCTCCAGATTTCCCGGTCTCGCCAAAGTCCCAATAAGTCCCAATAATCTCGACGACCACGAATCCGGATCCTCACGAGATATGACAAAAATTGCGGAAAAAGGAAAGAAAGCTTGTCCATTTCCGTGTCACCATTACGAAAGTTCCTCTGTCAGAAGACGACTCCGTCACCCCTTAAGGGTCGGGAAAATTGAGTAGGGAAGAAATAGAAGAAAACAAAGTCGTCGAGATTGCTGATCGTGACTCGGATAACATACGGGAAGTGTCTTATTTTTTTTTTTGTACGTGGGATTTTTTTTTACGTAGGAGGGTGCATTGATGTCATCAGGAGGAAATTGGCCATCGCGGCCATTTCCCTTTTTTCCGTGAGCTTGCACTCGAGCGACCCCGAACTTTTTGTGATATTTATTTCTCTCTTTGTCTCTCTCTCGATTCTTCGCCACTTTCCCTCCACCAACCTTAACCCCCTCAAGGTCGCGGTCGGTTTGCCATTAGAGGGGTTGGCTAGACCAAACTTGGGGCGCGTCTCTCTCGGTCTAGCTCGTGCATTTTCCACCCTTTCCTTCGCCTCTGCGCACACGTATCCACGTGGCGAATGTGCGAAAATGCTGGAACTGCAACTCGTGCAATGCGGTACACAAGAGCCAAAAATGCATCAGAGCACGAGGGTGAGATGCTGCGCAAAGACTCGGGGATGATCGACGCAGTCGTGACCTTGGTCGTCCGACGATCCGCACGCGTTCAACCCCAAGAATCCAGCGTCCCCTTGGCATCTCGTTCGACCCTCTCTAATCCATCAAATTTAACTTCCGGGCTTCCAGGATCGATCCTTCCTAATCTTCTTAAGGGCCTTAATCTCAATGATAAACATCAACGGTAAGTTTGCCGAATTTTCCCGATTTTTCACCGGAGTTCATTTTTTCATGGAGGCTGTTTTGTTTCGTTAGTGTTTGAAGGACAAGAGTCTCATCGTTTCGCAAAATTTTGTTTTTTTTTTCACATTTCTCTAAAGTATATGGGGCATTCCACACCGATTCGACCTGGGTCTGGAGCTCTCCGTTTTTGCCCGCGTTTTTTTCTAGTTTTGTAGTACCTCTGAAAAGCACTCGGGACTTTTTTCAGATTTTTTCGGAGCCATTTGACTTAAATATAATTTTATGAATAAATTATTTTTAGACCAAATTTAAAAATCTGAAAAAATCACAAAAATCACTGTTTTTATATGACAAATTTCAAGTGTTGAGCCAAAGTGCGCAGGGGTTCCCTTCTGTTTATAACAAACATCGTCGGAAAACAACATTTTTAAGAATAGAAAGAGAAACCTGAATTGAGTGGGCCCTTATCCAAACATTTTTTTAAATGTCTTCAATTCATACAAAAATGTTTGCCTACTCAATCAGGGTCCTCCTTCCATTAAATTTTTTTTTTTTTCAAAAAAGCTTATTATCAACAGAAGGAAACCCCTTCCCACTTTGGCTCAACGCTTGAAATTGTTCATATAAAAAACGGGATTTTTGTGATTTTTTTCAGATTTTTAAATTTAGGCTAAAAATAATTTGTTTACAAAATTATAATTAAGTCTAATCGCTCCAAAAAAATCTGAATAAAATACTGAGAAACCAAACCGCTTGGACAAACATAAACCACATATTCCTCGCATCTATGATTCGTTTTAGAACTAAAACTAAGTCAAAATCATAATTTTTACTATTTTTGTTGCAAGAAACAGTGAAAACTATCACTTTTTTATTTTCTTTCGAAAAGCATCCGCCATTTTATTGTTAATGGTTCAATATTCAAAATCCTTGATCCAAGGAAAGCCATAATTGTACCGAATCAAAGAAATTGTCGATTTTTTTGATTTTCAAAACGTGCATAAAACGAATTTAAAAAAATTTTATACGTAGTTTGAGAGCATATTTTTGATAAATATTTTGATAAAAAAAAATAATATCAATATTTATACTGGCAACCTCTGAAAAAAATTCGAAAATAGCTTTTTTTTAAGCGTCAAAATTCTTATAATCCCTTCAATCAGTTTCGACAAAATTGTGTTGGAAAATTCAGTTTTCTTCATTACTGTACTATGATTTTGAAAACTGCAAAAATAACGTTTTTGAAAATGTTCCTTCCAAGATCTTTGAAGTCTTTTGAGCCCTCATTTCCCTTAAAAATTTATAATTAATAATGGCGTGCAAATTGATTGAATTCTTAATATATCTAATTTAATTTCATCCGAGAAAAAAAATGCTCTTCAAAGAGAAACGACTTTTTTTCTCGAGTATTATTTTTCCCATATTTTGTCCAACGGTGAAGCCCTCTATAATTTCTCCACATCAAAAGATGCGACCTCAAGATTACGTTTCGTCGAAGAGTATCGACGCAAGCCCTCGAAATACCGAACGAGGCAAGTTTTTTCTCTCCACTTTGATCAAGATATCTTCCGGTTCACGCGTGTGCTTCATCAGGATGAAAATTCGCACGAGTGATGGCTCTCAACTAGAGTGTTTTTTTTCCCTTCAATCGAGATTACATATTCTCGTGGGGATTCCGTCATGTGCGTGTTTCTTCTCTCCTCTACACTTAAGAAAAGTTTCAACCCCTAATTTGAGGCGATTCCAATGTCTTCCCACTCTTTTTCCCTGCCTGACCCATACTTCAGCGTTATCATCGAATTCCATCGAGAAAATTTCTGGTCTATAAAAGGTCAGAGGAAACTGAACGCTCATTCGAGGCTCGAGCAACTTGAGGAAAAAATCGTCTCCATTCTTCAAGTTCTCGGATTCGCGACAGAATGAAGACACTCTCGTTTGTCCTCATCTTGGGATTCTCCCCGATGATTTCTGCTTCAGAATTGAGAAGACAAATTTCTGCGACGAATGATCAACAAAGAACCACCCTCGAGATATCACGTTGCACGAAATACGCGGCTGATAAACTCTTCAGATCGTCGAACGACGTCTCGATAGTCACCCTGAAAGGATCGCATTACAACGAGAAGCTGACGAATATCTTCAGAAGTGACTTCGTCGATAAGACCATCAAGATTCACGACAATTTCGAGAACACGAGAACGAATAATCTGACGAGAGAAACGAGTTACATCGTCATCGTGAATCGTGAGAATCTCGATGAAACGATGAAGGGCAAAAGGGTGAAACGTTGGAGCGAGTACTTGATACTGACCGATGGATGTTACGATTGGCTGAGAGGTTTCTCATCGCGTTTGTGGAGACTTGGTTTCCGGAATGTCGCCTTCATTTCAACCCAAACCAATACCGAGACGAAACTCTATCGTATGACCCAGAAGTCACCTTTAAAAGGCTCAAAGTCAATGCTGGAGATTCACAACATTTGCGCCAAGTCGTCGCCCATCGAAATCCATTCGTTCTCCAGTTGGTCCAGCATCGAGAAAAAGTCCAGCGTGACTTACACAAAGATATTCGAGGGTCTGAAGGACATTGAGAACTTCAGTTCAAAAAGGACAAACAGGACATCGGACGCGACACATTCCGGTGGGAAGCTCGTCAAGATATTCGCGGAAAAGCACAATTTCCAGCATTTTCTTTGGGACTGGGACAACATGAAGATCGAGCCCAATTGGCGTGTTGCAGTGACACGATCCATCAATGATCAGTTGGATTTTTTTTACGCCACGCAATTGCAACCCGAAGAGGTGATAAAGAACGAGAAAATCGTTCCTATTTCTTGGTACATATTTGATTCCCTGGTTTTCGTCGACGCCAAGAAAAAGATTGTTCTGCCGATGTCTAGTTTGCTCACACCTTTTGCCAGCAACGTTTGGCTCTGGAGTCTACCGGTGACACTGTTGTTCTTTCTGTTTGCTCAATTTACCGATTACTTGTTGAAACGTCGTATCAATCGCGAGAGAATAACGTTACTGAATCTATTCGCCGTATGCGTTGGTCAAACGGTTCCCAAAATGCCGACGAAACCGGGCTTTCGTTTCGTCATTGGAATGTGGTTGATTCGCAATCTCATCATAAATGGCGCTTATTCGGGGGCACTTAGCAGTTCCCTTATCAACGATGCCGAGCGTTATCGACTCAGGACCTTTCAAGACATTCTCGATTCCGGAAGACCGATATGCGGCAGTGAGAAGACACTGGAGCTCTTCAAAGATCCGGACGATCCGATCATGCGTAGGATACGCGATAGGTAATATATTTTCACATCGATTTTTATTGAGTTGAGTTGTTATCATTGAGGAATGATGAGGAGAACGGTCGACAATGATGAGGTAACTGATGGGACGATGGATTTTCTTGTTGCAATTGTTTACAAAAAAGCCCTTCATCCCATCAGTTTAATAGCTAGTTTCCCATCGTCTGATAGCAGCTAAATTGATCGGCAAAGATGAAACAACTGATGGGACGATGTATTTTCTTGTTGCCAGCAATTGTTAACAAAAAAAGTCCCTCGTCCCATCAGTTTCATATCTAGTTTCCCATCGACTGATCGCAGCGAAATTGATCGGTAATGATGAAACAACTGATGGGACGATGGATTTTATTGTTGCAAGCAATTGTTAACAAAAAGGTTCCTCGTCCCATCAGTTTCATATCTAATTTCCCATCGTTTGATAGCAGCTAAATTGATCGGCAACGATGAAACAACTGATGGGACGATGGATTTTCCTGTTGTAAGCAATTGTTAACAAAAAAGTTCCTCGTTCCATCAGTTTAATAACTGGTTTCCCATCGACTGATAGCGACGAAATTGATCGGCAACGATAAAACAACTGATGGGACGTTGGATTTTCTTGTTGCGAGCAATTGTTTACAAAAAAGTCCCTCACCCCATCGGTTTAATAGCTTATTTCCCATCGTTTAACAGCAGCTAGATTGATCGGCAATTATGAACAAACTGATCGGACGATGGGTATTTTTTCATAGCTTCACATGAAAACGAAATGAGTATCATTATCAATGATACTCAATATGAGTATCAATATCATTTCTATTTTCGAATTGACGACTTTTTATTGCTACATCTGTCGTCCAAAAAAAAATAATTTAGACTAGACTGGATTGGTTGACAAAGATGCTCAAACTGATGGGACGATGGGCTTTTTGTTAACAATTGCTTGCAAGATGAAGTGGGTTTTATTTTATCAGTACTCTGGAATTTTTTTATTTCTTTATTGTGATCAAATCGTCGAATGCTAAATTGATCGGCAATGATGAACTAACTGATGGGACTTTTTCATAGTTTCTTCACATGAAAACATCATGAGTTCTAATACCAATTTTATTTTTTTTAATTCACGACTTCTTATTGCTTCATTTAGAGCCTAAACAAAAATAATTTAGACTAGACTAGATTGATTGACAATGATGAACAAAGTCGACTCTTTAACTCGGCTAAAAATTAATCTTGAAAAGACTTTTGATCGGAATTACAAAATCAATTTCAGGAGGCAATTCGAAGGTTCTTCCGGTAGTATTTTGGGCATCGGTGGAAATGTTAAGGTTGAGGAATATATTTTTTTTTGCCCCAAAGAATACTAATTCACTTTCAAGGATTATGGGGGCCAGATTAATTAAAAAGATTGTCAAACATGCGAATGTCGCTCACAAACTTTTGTCTGAAATTTCGACAGATTCAAAGTAACAACGAACGATCAGATTTTCGACGCCATTTTCAATGAGAATTGCATCAGTGCACGTCCCATGTCTTATGTGACTCGTTACAACAGACTTTACGAGGGAAATTATTTGCGACAATTGTACGTCATCGAGGATGCGGTTATAGTCACCTATCCGGTCTTCTTTTTCACCAAAAAATTTCATCCCTACGCCGAGGAGTTCAACAGAATAATTTCGTTACTTCGAGATGACGGTATAGTCGATAAATTAGCATCGGATTATGAGCGTGAATTCGACTCAAAGAAAAACAAAAATGGACCATCCCAAAAGGACGTTCAAGTTCTGGATATGAAGCATCTGCAGGGTACATTTAAACTTCTTTTTCTCGGTCATTTAGTTGCGGGTGTCGTTTTCATCATCGAAACAATTGTTGGTATGAGATCAGTAAAGAAAAATCACAAAATGAAAATTTTGCGAAGAATTCTTTTTCCATCGCGCAAGTTTGTGTAAAGTCGAGAAATTTCACGTTTTATTTGAAGCTCTGCGGATTTTGAAAATTATGCAAAAATTGAAAAAAATGGCTAACGATTTCTGAAATGTGACACTGCATTTTTTTTTTAATGGGGCATTCCATCCCAAATCGGACAGTTTGAAAAACTTTTTTTTTAAATTACTTCAATTTTTTTATATTTTTTGGTACCCATCAAAACACCTTTACTGGTAGAGAGTTTTTTGATTACCCGTTCAAAAGATATTAAATTAACAACAAAACCGCTCTTTTTTCGGTATTTGAGTCATAACTTCTTTAATAATGGTCCAAATTAAAAGTTTTTTTTCGATTTTCTTTTTTTATGGCCTTTTCAGAAAAAAATACAACAAAAATATTCGACGTGTTTTTAAATGAGTTTTTTGAAATTTAAACTTTAAATCGCGTTTTTAAAAGTGCGTGTATATTTTGATTTTTATGAAAATTTTTGCTTTTAAACAACTAATCTATTCAACAACTTTTAAGACTAGTCCGATCGTGGGCCTTCCATAACTACTATTTTTTTTCGATTTTTGAAAACTACACATTTTTTTTTATTTAAAAAGTTTAATAAAAAAGTGTCAAAATAAAATCTAAACAATGAAAAAAAAACTATACGGTAACGGAAATTGGTATTCATAATAATTTATAGAAAAAAAAAAATTTCATTTTCAAAAATCGAGAAAAAATAGTAGTTATGGAAGGCCCACGATCGGACTAGTCTAAAAAGTTGTTGAATAGATAGATGTTTAAAACAAAAAATTAAAAAAAAATCAAAATATACACTTACTTTTAAAAATGCGATTTAAAGTTTAAAACTCAAAAAACTCATTCAAAAACACGTCGAATATTTTTGTTGTATTTTTTTCTGAAAAAGCCATAAAAAACAAAAATTTTCAAAAACAAAACTTTTCATTTGGACCATTATTAAAGAAGTTATGACCAAAATATCGAAAAAGAGCGATTTTTTGGTATTTTGAACGAGTAATAAAAAAAATCTCAAAATTTACCAGCAAGGGTCTTTTGTTAGGTGCTAAAAAATATAAAAAATTTGAGGATATAAAAAAAAAAATTCCAACTGTCCGATTTGGGATGGAATGCGCCATATATCATACTATATTAATAATATAAATATTAAATTATATATATATATAATATTATAAAAATATGTCATGGTATAAAATGTTATACTTAGTAATATAATGAATGTTGAATATCGGATTAAGGTTAAGATTTTTGTCCCTACAATAAATGTTAGAATAAACACGAATTGAAAATGATAATTGTATCGCAATCTTAATTGATGGAATTCAAATGTAATTTAATTAGGTACAAAAATCACAATGTTTGGCTCGACGCGATCAACAAAAAATGTAAATGTAAAAATGAAAAAATTAACAAAAATAAATATTTGGTGTGAGATAATGGTCAAAATTAATTTTGACCCTGAATTCAATTTATAATTCCAAAAAGACATTTCACAATAATATTCTTTGCAAAAAATACATCATTACGTATTTTCATTTAAAACGCCCAACTCATTTTTCTTCAAAGTCCCATTCGACTGATTTCGTGTTATTTGGGGCTTCGGATGACCCAACGCAAAGTAGACTTTTTTTTGGCACAATGCCGGAAGTGTTTTCGGGGAATGAATTAATTCATCGTTTCTGTGGCATCGAATTAAATTGGTGCCCGCATGTGTGCTTTTGTTTGTGACTGAAAATACGCGGATGGAATGGAATCAAAGGTTTTGTCAGATTGTAATTTTGAAAGCCGACGATTTTAATTAAAATTCGTAGCTAAAAGTCAATCGGGTGGGTTTGGTAATGAGAGTTCGTTTCGCGATACAAAGAGAGATATCGAAATCGGAGTTCGTCAAAGTCACACTTGATCCGATTGATTGGATTTATCGGATATCATCATACGTTTTAATTAAGATCAAAATTCTGGTTCGTCGAAAATTGGAAAACCAGCAGTGTATTTAGCAGTGGTGGAGTGTAGGGAAATATGGACTACCGCTCACTTAATCTGGCTGTAAAATTTCCCAAAGTGTCATAAATCGATTTTTTCAGGATGCCCCTTTTCCCCACTTTAAAGGGCGACTAAACACGAGCTTAAACATGTTTTGACAAATTTTTCTTGACCTTGACTTGATTTAAAAAAAAAAATCAATATTGTTTTAAATGTTGAGTTTTTAACTTTACCTGAAATCCTCATTTTTAGATTTTTAGAATTAAGCCCGAACTTCTGGATTCCTGACAGGATTGATAGACCTAAAACATATTCAGAACTAGTTTCAACTATGAAATTGAATTTTCAATTATATTAACATCAAATAACCACCATCTCATTTTTTTTCAAGTACCCCTAAAAAACAGGCTAGTTTTAGGATTACTTCCTAGAGGTTTCCAGAATCAATATTGATATTATTCTTCGAGTGCTTAATAAATGTACCCCTAAAATACATACAAAAATTTTCTTTAATTTCGCTCATCCGCGTTACATCAAAAAAATGAGAGGCAAACGTTAGTTCTCAAAAAGTAGGCAGGTGACTTTCCCATCGATTTTTTTTTTTATGAAGGACCATCGATAACCACAAAAACCAAAGAGCTTCAGATTCGGTACGATAATGGCTTCTATTGGAACTAGAATTTTGAATAATTAAGCATAAACAACAAAAAGGCAGACTTTAAAACAAAAATTAAAAAGTGATGTTTTTCACTGTTTTTTGCAACAAAAATAGTAAAAATAAAGATTTTTACTCACTTCTAGTTCTAAAACGAATTATAGATGCGAAAAAATTCCTGAAAATTCCTGAAAAACGTTGTTTGGAGACAAATGCAGGAAAAAGTATAGTCATACTGCTCGGATTTTTCTCAAAAATTTGAAAAAATATTTTTTTCATCCACTTTTGAAAAATGTCCGAAAATTGATGGAAAATTCTCGCCAGGAGGAAGCATAAAAACTTCAATATTTCGAGCGGAAAAAGCGATATGCGTCAAAGTATGAAATAGTTTTTATGTGACATTCTCAAGAGTCTGTTTCCCTCGTATATTTGCATATGACGATGTCATCCGGAAAGGAAGTATCCTCGGCATTTCAGCTTCTCGTATAGGAAACATTCTGCCACGAGGATCTTCAATTTTGTTGATCCTGCGAGAAATTATCCTGCGTCCCTTATTAAAAAAAAAGGAGAACAAAGAAAAAGTTGGTGCTTGAGGATCGTGGATTTAAAAGAATTCTTTTGCACGAGCTATTGAAACGAAAGAAAAAGAGAAATGGTCCATTTGACGGAGAATGCTTCATATGGATCGACAACATCCTGTTTTGCTGTTATTTCCGTTCTTTTTCAACGACACGTTTCTCCGAGGGTTTCTCCTGTATTGTACACGAGTTTGTTGGCCTCCCGCCGTCGTTGGACTTTCAATAAGAGACGACCCAAGAATTTTCATAAAAGAGCCCCAGTCGTCGTGAAACAGGTGCTGAAAACGATTCGAAGTGCGATGCAACGGCGCACACAAGTTCACATTCGAAAGAATCTTGAGGCAGGAAAAGGGCTCGATCTAAGTGGAAAAACTTGCTGGTTGCAGCCTTTTCTTCGCTACAAACTGATTCGCAAGCGTGTGCGTCGATTTGTATCAATTCTTGACATATTGTCCATACTGTAAATGCCAGAGAGACCGTTGGAGATTTTTTCTCCGACAAATTATTGTGCTCCAGTTCCTTCGAGAGATTGTAACAAAAATAACAGGCGTAGATTGAAGGTTTACCTAACCCTTGAATTTTCAAAAAATTGATTTTTGTTTTTTTTACAACCGATTTTAATTCTCTGTACTTTCTAATATTTTTAATGCACAAATTTTTATTTATTTTTCAACTTTCTTTTTGTACAGTGGACGTTTTTTGTTTTTGTTGGTTAAGCATTTTTTTAGACAAAAATGAACATACATTTTTTTCATTCAAAAATTGCAGTTTCGAGCTTAGGACTCTTGAATTTTTAAAAAATTGATTTTTGTTTTTTTTACAACCGATTTTGATTCTCTGTACTTTCTAATATCTTTAATGCACAATTTTTTATTTAATTTTCAACTTTATTTTTTTGATAATTGTTTTTTCTATAGTGGAGGCTTTTTGTTTGTTGGTTAAGCAATTTTTTATAAAAAAGTGAACGTACATGTTTTTGTTTCAAAAATTGCAGTTTCGAGCTTAGGACTCTTGAATTTTCAAAAAATTGATTTTTATTTTTTTACAACCGATGTTAATTCTCTGTACATTCTATTATTTTTAATACACAAATTTTTATTTATTTTGGAACTTTCTTTTTTTTTGATAATTGTTTTTTGTATAGTGAAGGTTTTTTGTTTGTTGGTAAAGCAATTTTTTAGAAAAAAATGAACATACACATTTTTGTTTCAGAAATTGCAGTTTCGAGCTTAGGAACCTTGAATTTTTAAAAAATTGATTTTTATTTTTTTACAACTGATTTTAATTCTTTGTACTTTCTAATATTTTTACTACACAAATTTTTATTTATTTTTGAACTTCCTTCTTTTTTATAATTGTATTTTGTATAGTGGAGGTTTGTTGTTCGCTTGTTAAACATTTTTTATAAAAAAAATAAACATACATTTTTTTTAAATTGCACACTTGAGCTTAGAATAAAAATGGAATTAAAATGGTCATTTTTGAAGAATACAAAAATCCTGAGTAAGTGACTTTCGAAGGAATTTGTATTGTTGAAAGGTTTTTTCTACTAGTAAAAGTCGACAAATAATTATTTTTATATGATATTTTTTTACAACATTTATGCTGAAGAAAATACTATATTCATAGTAATAATTAATTCTACATTTTGCAGCAACTCCAAATAAATTAATGAACGCAATAAATTGATTAACCCTTAAAAATAAATTAACTATTTAATTAATTAATCACGACTATATAAATTACAATAAATAAATAAATAATTAATTGAAATAAATAATTATCTATTTTTTTACTTTTTGAATAACAAAATAATCCAAAAACTGATTTATCATTCCTTGATCCTTCACCGCGGGATCCTTTGGCAGATTTTCATCCAATACTCCAAACATAACTTACTTTTGTATTCTCATAATTTTTTATCGTTGTGATTGGCATATTTACCCCAAAATTTTTGAGATTCCGATAATTTATGCAAGATTTATTTATGCACTCATAATTCCTTTCACTAAATCCTCTCATAATTATCCTCTAATTTCCTCAAAAAGTTTCATCATCCTTTTGTCATTCAAAAATTGTTTTTCCACCCTCGAAAGTCTCTCATTCAACTTTCGAATTCGCCGAAAAAATGCATTCGTCGATGGAAACAAAATGGAAACTCTTCAAACAGGTATTCCTCTTCCAGAACGAACATACTCCATTACCTCGTTGACATCGAGTTTCCTTTTTCTACGTTTATGCAAAATATTCATTCGAGGAATAACAGGTGGAAATTCCCATTCCTTCGTAAATTCTCACGAAGGATTCCATGACAAAAGGTCACTCTCGAAGATATCGTCGTAAATTGCCACTATTCTTCATCCTTTTTTTTCACCCTATCGTTCGTGAATATCCGACACGTTGGAAACTATATAATTTTGCAACACGTCATTTGAGACCATTCGACGCAGTTCCTTGAAAAACTAGAATGTCCGTGTCTCATCGACATCATCGGCAATTTCTCTTTTTCCGCATGGACTTCGCAAAAATTTCATTCTCAGCTCATTCTCGTCTCGTTCCTCGAGGAAGAACAATTCCCTCGAGAGACAAAGTTTTCGCTATAAAAACTTTTGAATTTTCGCGGGCGATTCCTCACTCTGATGAAGCTGATCCTTCTCATCGGACTCTTTCCTCTCGTTCTCTCGACGAAAACTGGGGAAAAACTTTCGGTCATTAGCGACGAGGATAAAATGCATCCGCGAACATCTCATCGCGAGGAAATCACGGCTGAGAGGCTCTTCGAAAGGTCGAACGACATTGTGATAATCGCCGGGAATGATTCGCTGAACGATCAATTGCAAGAAATTCTGAAGAGCGCACTCGCCGACAGGATCATCAGTATTTTCACGAGATCCAGCGACTTCAAGGATTATTATCCTGCGCGCGAAGTCACTTATCTCGTTGTCAGCAGCATCACGAATATTCGTGATATCCTGAAGAATTTTCCGCTCCAAAGAACAGCGGAAATTATAATGATTACCGAGGAATCGAGGAAGTGGTCCAGGACCTTTGCGGAGCGTCTGAGAAATCTAGGATTCACGAAATTCTCTCTAGTCTTCGCAAAATTCTTTGGGAAGAGCCTAACATTCAAGATTGTCGAAAAATCGTGGCCAGATGAAACCCCGATTGCCCCAAATAGTGACAATCTTGGGGAGGACGAATCGTCGACAGGACCAAAGGACTCATCGTCTCCTGATTGCGAAGCGAGAAATCAAAGCCTGACTTATGCCATAATTTTTGAAGGAACCCAACGTTTAAACACAAATCTTGGAGCTCACATTCTCGAATTATTTGCCCTGAAGAAGAATCTCGTCATGAGGGAATACAAATGGGAAAATGCGAACGAATCAACGTGGAACAACGGAGTGAAAGGCTTGATGAGCGGCGATTTGGACTTTTTTTGGTCGATGATGTTCATGCCGGACGAAGCTTTCGGTCGAGACGACGTCGTCGCCGTCAATTGGTACAGATACGAGTCAATCGTTTTCGTCGACGTTGAGAAAACCTTCGTTCCACCAATGGCGAGCTTCTTCGCGCCTTTTTCCGGAAAAGTTTGGCTCTACAGTCTGCCTGTCTCGTTGCTCTTCGTTGTATTCGCAATCGCCATCAAAATCCTCTGGAAACGTCGTTTGATTCGCGAGCGCATCGCGATCCTCGACCTCTGGTCGATAAACGTTGGCCAAACAATTCCGAGATTACCGCTTAAATCGGGTCTTCGTTTTGTCATCGGTATGTGGCTCATTCGCAATCTCATTCTGAACGGTGCTTACACGGGATTACTCGGTGGTTCATTGATCAGCGGAGCCAAGAATTATCGTTTGAAGGGTCTTCAGGACGTTTATGATTCCGGAAGACCGATCTGCGGCACTCGAAGAACTTTGGAGCTTCTCAATGGCTCCGATGATCCTGTTGTACAAGGAATTTGCGACAGGTATTGTTCAAGTGTTTTTCGGTACAGTTTTTCCGTCATAGACGGGGGAATGAGGGTCAAAATGGGCATTGAAATTCAATTTAAATCGCAGTTGCGTTATCTAATTTTTTTTTTACGATTACGGAAGTGGCCTTTTTCACCCTCGATACCTCATTTTGTTTTGTTTTGGGGAATTATAATGATAATTTCTTCATTTTCTAAAATTTTGAATTTTTTAAAAAATAATATTTGGTCGTGTCTATTTTGCCCCAGTATTCCTCTATATATCACATTCGGGGCAAAGTTCCGTTGCTTTTATCTGGGTCATACCATGCCAAATCGACCAAGAGTTGGATTCGACCCCTTTCAATTTCGATCAAATTAAGTTTATTTTTTAAATATCTCGAAAACTATTATAGTTACGAAAAAATCGTTCGTGGCTCGTCTTTAAGACTTGTTGCTACGAAAAACAAATATTCCGAATTTTTTTTTTCTTAATGATGAATTTGGAGAATTTTGAACTTTTAAAAATCGTGCAAATCCACTTTTCACATTAAATTTTTGGTTCAATTTTTTTTAAACAATACTTTGTACTGATCTTAAAAGATCCTGAAATTTTCAGAAAGGTGTTTTTTGTTTTTTTTTTTCAAAATATGAATGTTTGGATCTCTAAAAATCGTGTAAATCTACGATCAACATTAAATTTTTGGTTACATTTTTTTATTTAATAAAATTGAAAATTTCATATTTTTGAAAAAACAAAAAACACCTTCCTGAAAATTTCAGCATCTTTTAAGATCAGTCCAAGGTATTATTATTTAAAAAAAGGTATTATATTTAAAAAAACTAAACCATAAATTTAATGTGAGAAGTGGATTTGCACGATTTTAAAAAATTCTAAATTCTCGAAATTCATCATTTTTCAAAAAATTTGTTCGGAATATATATTTTTGTTTTCGTAGTCAAAAGTATACTCTTCAAGACGAGCCCAGAACGATTTCTTCGTAACTATAATAGTTTTCGAGATATTTAAAAAATAAACTTGAAAGATTTAAAAAAATTGTGAAATTTTAAATCTTGCATAACTTTCGAAAAAAAAAATATTTTTTTCCTTTGGTAGAACTTCGTTTTATTAAAAACGAAATCTTCCGACCAAATTTCATCGAAATTGAAGGGAGTCGTTTCCAACTTTTGGTCGATTTGACATGGAATGACTCATCTTCATTTTCTTTATTCGTGTGAATTTTTAATGAATTACTGTGACCGAGTAATTTTAGTGAAAATGTTTTCCGGTAAAGTTGTTGAAACCTCGAGATTTTAGCTATTGGATGTCTTGAATGGACTAATTTCCGGTAGAGATGTTAACGTGTCGAATCGACGTATTTTTTTAACAAATTTTCCACAGATTTCAGGTAACGCCTGTGGCGCAATTGCCCGAGAAAATTTCCAATGAAAGTTGCGTCGTTACGCGTCGGATCTCAGCCCTGTATAAAAAAAAATTAGGAAATCGTGAAGACAATGCAACAAAGATATACATCATTGACGACGCCGTTGTCATTACTTATCCAATTTTCTTCTTCACCCATCCCTGGATCGAGGATTTCAACAGAATCGTCTCCATTGCCCATTCCACCGGAATCTTCAAGAAATTGGGTCTTCTGTTCGATCAAGGATTCGGAATAGAAAGGGCTAAAAAGGACATCTCTCCTCGTCTTTACAATGAAGTCCTGACGATGACACATTTGCAGCCAGCGTTTACATTTCTTCTGATCGGTAATTTCGTCGCGAGTATGGTTTTCGTAATGGAAATAATCATTAGCAAGTGGAAATCAATTATGAAAAATCGCGAAGAAAAGTTCATTGATTCCGTCTCTTCTCTCGCTGCCGTTTAATCAACTCATTTTTCAGATTTTTCTCGAAGATGACCTGATGAATTACGAAAATAATAGTATTACCATCTGCACGCATTAATTGTGCAACGGCCCCATTATTCATTTTTTATTCCACCGAGTCATCTTCGAGGAAAATGCGTTAAAAAAATTTTGAGGTTATGTTGACTTTCAATACAAAGATTCACACCTCAACACTTTGAACATATTTTTCTTGGCAACGATGCAGCACAATATCACTAAATTTAGCCTGTCATTGTAGAATAATGGCACAGAGACGACCCCACTCTCCTTTTTTTATTGCATTGAGTCGTTTTAGAGAAAAATGCGTTTCAAGGGGTGCGAACATAACCTCAAAATGTTTTCAACGTACTTTTCTCGATGTTGACTTCGTGAAATAAAAAAAACAAATAGTGGGTCACCTGCATAATTGTTTAATGGAGGTGCTCCAATAATTCTTTTTTTGTTTCGTTGAGGCGTTTTCGAGAAAAATGTGTTCAAAATTTTAGTTCTGTCTCTCTTGCAATCAAAATGGCGGAAAGGGCTGGCGGGAGAGTTTAGCCTCCCCTTATGAAAAAATTCCAAATCAAGCACAAGATAATAATAGGAATAAATGTTTCAATTGTTAGTGTAATATTTAATTGATGTATTTGGATGTATTTATGTATCGTCGAGATAGTTTTTTGGAGTTTTTAGGTCTGTGAAATCACGAGAAAATTCAATCGTTTCGATTTGAACTCCTGAACGAAAAAATTAACCCCGTGTTACAACGTTTGCTTTTCCGATCTTATTCCTCGTCCTTGTTAGCTCGCTCCTTCTCCTTTTTTCTTGGGTCCGCAGAAAGATTTCCTCCCACGCGAAAACCAAACAATTCTCGTTTTTTCTTCCTCGTTCCCTTTATTATTACAGAATTGTAATTGTCGTGAAAAAACTCCCACGATCCTCGGTTATTTTTAATCAACGTGTATTTTTCGTGAAAAAGCACTTTACACGTGTGACAACGTTATCACATAATCATTGCAAGAATAACACGACGCCGGAAAATGAAAACAGAGACTTTTCACGGGCACGTAACGAGATAAGGCACGTTCGTTTCGACGGATGAGAGAGAAGCGTAGGATCACTTTGTATTTAAAAAAAAAAAACAATTTTTTCTTTCTCATACAAAAATGGTGTTTTCGTAAAATGTTTCCCTTTTTGTAGCGATTTTGAGTAAAAAATGTCCGAAAATTCCTTAAGAGATTAAGCACAGTTTTCTAATTACGAATTTAGAATTTTTTTAAATGAGAACAATTAAAAAAAAAAAATACAAAAAAAATGTTTGTCCAGAATTTGTAGGGCTAATTAAGCCCTTTGGATTGATATGTCGCAAGCCTATGTTTGGCTCAAAACTGATTTTTGAGTATTTGTGCAAAATTTTGAATCGCCACTATTTGTGGGGGAAGAAAAAAAATTTCCAAGCATAATTTGTAGGGCTGATTGAGCCCTTTCTTTTGATATATTGCACGCCTGTGTTTGGCTCAAAACTGATTTTTCAAGAAAATTTTGACTAATTTTGAATCACCGCGATTTTGAAAATATTCAGCCGATTTGAGCCGAAAGTCATTGCCAATCTCCACAATAGGTAAATTTTGTGAAATCTACCTAAATCATGCGAATTAAAAAATGAGTAATACGTAAATTTTAATCTGAACAATTTTTTTTCTTCACTCATGATCGATTTTGGAAATTACAAATTTTGAAAATTTTAGGAGGCTCATTTTTTCACATTGAATTTTTTCAATTCACGTTGAAAATGACTCCAAGTTTTTGAATCTCGAAAAAATCGACCAGAGGAAAAGTGTCCCATTAATGAAATGAATTTTGGCTTCGATGGAAAAAACCGGAAACCAATTTCATCGTTTACGTTTGTTTTCCTTTTTTTTGTATCATTCTATCGCGCCATAGTATGTCATAAATATGTAAACGTAGGATTTCGGAGCTTTTCCATTATCTTGATGATCGTGGGTATTATTCTTGGAGGTTTTGTTTTTCTCCGACGTCAAATTATTTGTGTACCGATGAGAAGCAAAAATTCACCCCAATGATAATTCATTTGGTATCGTCGAATTATAATTATGACATCCAACACGGAAACCCTCGGGACTTTCCCGCTGTCAGTTTGTGTCTTGATCTCGCACCGATAACGTCATCACGATCAAAACTTCACGACAATTCACGATTATTTTATCAATGATCTTTGACATCGAGCTCTCTGTCCACAAAAATTGTCCCACAAAAATCGATAATATATTGTGAATTGCCAATGTGAAATCAGAGAAAAAAAAATACAAAGAAAAATCGAGGTAAGTCAATTGTTTTCGTAATTGAAAAATAATGATTTTATAAATGCCTCATAAAATTTTGAAATCGACCAAAAAAAAGACCCTCTTGAAATAACCCTTTGTTTAATGGTGAGATTCAATTCTTTAATAAAATGTCTCGGAAATTTGTGATGGGTGCGATAAATTATATTGACTTGAACACTAAACATTTTTTTAGGACTTCAAAAAATTTTTCGCGAAAGAAATGAAAATTCAAAAAATTAGATAATGTGGGAATTAGCATTATAATTGGCGTAGATATAAAAAAAAAGACGAAATTATTGAGAAAAAACAAAGACAAACGTGACATACTTTTTTCCCAGAAATTTTGATACAGGGGTTGAAAATTTTATTTAAAAATATCACGATATAAATATGGATTTCTGCAGACGACTCCGAAAGCTTATTTTCCATTCCTGAAGTTATGTAAGGGAAGGTGGGGCAAAATGGACACCATAAAAAATAATTGGAAAAATATAAGAATTGAAAAAATCAGAAAATGAGGGAATTATTCTTATAATTGGCGTAGACATAGATCTAAATAAATTCACCCACGCAAAATCAGATGTAGATTTCAACATTTTCATGATAAATGTAAGAGTTGGAATTTTTTTTCAACATTTTTTTCAAAAATTCTCATTAGAAAAAAAAACACCCCAACACACTCTAATATTATTATAGTAACCCACTTTTACTAAAATACTTGAAAAATCCAAGAACCAGAGCAAAATGAGGTACCGAGGGCAAAACGGCATATCATGGTAAAAAAAATTAATGCAACTCCGATTAAAATTGAATTTCACTAAGAATTTAATTGCAATCATTTAATGGCAAGAATTAAATTGTCAAAATACAATCTAATCGATAAATATTTTTGAATGAAAAGCAACGAGTTAAGATGAAAAGCTGCGTTGTCTTCTTAAGGTGTCCATTTTGCCCCACCTTTTTTTCTTTTACTGAATCCGGATTATTGAGTCATTATGGAGAACGTCAAGCGCAAGGGAATTAATTAACGTGGATTTTCATACTCAAGTCACTTATTTACGTCTTTCTGAGGGAAGAGTAGGGTGAAACGTGGGCAGAGGGTGACCGAGAGGGAGAAAATTTTCCATTTATTTTCCGACATCGATCTTCGGCGTTTGTGTACAAAGCGTTTATGTAAAAACCGAACGTTCTCCCACCGATCGACGTTTACATTCGATTTTACGAGAAACACGTTCGTACCGTCACCGGGAGTCATTATTCTAATGGCCAGGAAATAAACACCCACTTGAAATCCGCGATAACGTTCGGAAGTTTTATTCTTATTTTTGTAATTGCTTTCGTGAAATACACCGATTCTTATCAATGATGAAGATTTATTTATTTACCCGTCTATTTTATATTTATAAAAAAAAACAAAATTGCATTATGTAAATCAATATGAATTTCGAATCAGAAATTCAAAAAATTTAAATCGTTACAAATTCAAATATATAATATAATAATTAACAAATTTAGAGGACTTTTGTTGCTCGAAATTATGTCTTTAATTTCAGATGGCGAAGAATTCATTTTAAAAAAATTAGGGGTGGTTATTTGAGGGGATTGGAATTGATTGAAAATTTCTCGATAAAGTTTGTCCTGCCGTAAATTTCATTAAAAAATCCAGAAACAGTATTTGGAATATAAATAAGGGTGATTGAAGATTTTTTTTAAATTCCTCCGCAGAATTTGTGAGAAGTTTATAAATTTATTTTAATTCACTTCCAAACGCAACGAGGGAATTTTTTTTTCAAAACAATGCACCCCTACGAATGAATGATTTTATTGTTATTTTTATTTCTCTCGATATCCATTGAGATGAAAAAAAAAAAAATGTCTCGAGGGCCTCGTGGCTTTCGGGCGCCAGACTGACGCCATTGTCATCCCCCTCGATTCCTCGTGATTTACCGCCTTCGTGAGCTTCCTTCGTCCTTTCAACCCTCTCGCGATTTCACGGTTTGGGAAAACGACCACGAGGGATCTTTTCTCCCTTTCCCACCCTCCGCGAGCTTTTTTGCCACGGCCATTGAAAAAAAATTGTAAAAAAATATTCCATTTTTTCCCCCTGTTCAGATTCACGGATTTTGAGAATTAATACAAATTTACTCACCGAGTCCAAGAAGAAGGTTTGCTTCTACTTGCTTGAATTGCCTCCAGTCCTGGAATCAAAGGGCAAAAATAATTTTTTGTAAATAATGAAATCCTGCTTTTATTAATGAGCAAACTTATCAAAAGATTTTCATAATTAATCCGAAATCTTATCTTTTTTTCGACCTTTTGATTTTTTTCATGAGGAATCGACCCTTATACCAAGGTCAATTTTTCAAAAGTAAAATGGAAAAAATAATTCGCGAAACGGAAAAAAACATGCAAAAATGACTTTTTTCAAACAAAAAATTATGCGTTCCTTTTCAATGCACGGATTATTGAAACCTTATTTTGAAGTAAACCGAATCTTTTATAAAAAAAATTCTTTTCATGCTTTTATAAGAAAATATATTTATTTGCCCATTACCAATTGCCAATTTCCGAAGTTTCGCAAATACGAAAGGATAACGATAAATTCGAGACGAAAATCAAATAATCTTTATGTGAACAAAAATCTACATTCGATTTTTCAAATTTGACTGCGTGATCGGCTTGACCGTGAAAATTCGAGTAATTAAATTAGAGTTAAATTAATTTCACTAACTTAATTTTAATTATTTTTTAAACATTTATTTCAATTTATTTCTCATTTTTATTAATTTAATTAATTAGTCTAATTAAATTTAATTTTCATTCCATTAAGATACAAGTTTACTTTAGAAGGCTAAAACGCAACATTTTTAGATTTTTTTTTCAACTCCTTTATTAGATATGACTATAAAACTGTTATTACAACATTGTTTCATCCTTCGAAAGTACAGAACTAAAATTTACATATTTTTCATTTCGATTCCTTGAAAAATTTATAAGTCTGAAACAAAAAAATAAAAAAGCATTTTAAAGAGGGAGATTTCTTACACAACAATTAACGACCATTGATGAAAAATCGATTAAAAAAAAATGGCGAATGTTTGCAATGAAAATAAAAGTTTAATTTTTCACAATTTATTTCAAACACCCGCCATTTTTTTTCAAATCGATTTTTGATTGATGGTGGTTAATTGTTGCGTAAGAAACCTTCCTCTTTAAAATGCTTTTTTTTCAGACTATATTTTCAGAATATATTTTCGACTTTGCCTTTTATAAATTATTCCAAAAATCGAAATAAAAAATAAATTTTTGTTTTGTACTTGGGAAGGATGAAATAATGTTGTAACAACAATTTGACAGTCATATCTGATAAAGGAGATGAGAAAAATTTCTTTTTTTGGTCTTCTATAATAGACTTAAATTGAATTAGTGAAATTAATTCAACTAAGTTAAATTCGAGTAATTAATTAGAATGAAAAAATAAATAAACAGAGAATCCATGTTTTTCAGCTTCTACTGCCAAAAATCGGTTTGAGAAGAATCCTGGGAAGAAAATCGATCGTGAATCAATAAAAAATTGATCAATGATCTATTTAAAAATATTTCTCACGATCAACGCTCTGATCAGAGCGTCCGAATGTTCGCTCATTCGAGTTCATCGAGCGATGGGAAAAAATTCATCAACCGATGCGTCACGAAAATTGGCGATGTGCGCGAAACGCGCAACGAGCCTGTTCTTCACTCCATCACTGAGAATCCTCGTGCTCGTTGATGATCGTGTTTCGAGTGTTGCCAACGAATACCTGAAAATATCATCGATCGAGGATCACCCAACGACGGTCGTGGGCACATCAAAGAGCGAGAGCGCGATTCCCATCATTGAAGAAATCATCGATCGATCGATGTGGGATCAACAACGGGAAAAGACGAGTTACGTGATAATCGGCAACGACGTCGATCGTCTCTGTCGAATATTCGACCATCACCGAGAAATATTGCCCATCTGGTCGGAATATTTGATAGTGACGACGATGGGACAGTATCATTTGCAGACGTTCGCCTTTTCACTGACAAAACGAGGCTATCTGCGTTTTGCCTTCGTCCAACTGAACGAAACGAGCTCGATCGTTCTTCAGCGTTACGACAACTTGTCCCGGAAGTCAACGTTCCTGGATCGACATCCGGAACTCCAGAATCTCGCAGTTTGCCGGACGATCGACCGAGAAAGCGTGGAAACTATTTATTTCGACGATGAACGCAATGTAAAACCATTTTCCAGCGAGATATGTCCATTGAAGGGCTGTCAATTGGTCGTTGGCTACGTCGAGGACAATATCGCCGCAATGCCCGAATCGTCCTTTAAATTGCGACGAGAATACGACATCGCGACAAACGTGACGAAATATTTTTGCCATCGTGAGAATATTAATTGGCGAATCCGATCGAATTACGATATGCATTTGAACTGGTCAATGGCCTTTGATCTGATCAAACGAGAGGAGATCGACATCGCTTATTACGGCAGTTTCGTCCCTGAAAACGAGACGATGGGACACATATCAGTGGCAGCTTGGTACGATTTTGAGGAACTGAAATTCGTCGATGTCTCGATATTTGCAAACGATGCGCCATTGATCAAGGTTTTCTCACCTCTTGACCTCTATTCTTGGGTCTGCATAATCGGCCTCATCGTCATATATTCCTTGTTCGCGATCGTGATCGGCGCCTTTCATCGTCGAAACATGATCAGCAAACCCATCACGATTTTCGATATCTGGTCGATACTTTTTGGGGCGGGAATCAGAGCTCCCGTTAACATCGGTCTGCGCACCGTCATTGGCATGTGGATGATGTCGGTGCTCTTCATCAATGCCGCTTACAGCAGCGGATTCAAAAGCTCATTGGCTTCGATCAGGAAATTTGAGTCGTTCAAGACGTTTCGCGATCTGAGCCAATCCGAGAGACCCATCATTGGGACCGCCGGGGCCAGACAATTGTTCGCTTATTCGGACGATCCCATCGATCATCTTATTTACAACAAGTATGTCAATTTTTTATTCATTCTGCTTTGATGTCTTCTCTTATAGAGTGATTAATTAATTGCACCCAAAAAAATTACATTTTAGATAGATTTTAGATTTTAGAAAGCTACACAGAGATGAGTATGGCAATAAATTTGTACAATTATTGAGAAAAGGTTTTTTTTTATTAGGTCAAAACTTCAAAAAAGGTGTGAAACGTTTTTTTGTGCCGTTTTCCCGGAAGTCAACGTAGACTAATTTAACAAACGGCATTTTTAAGAGGCAGAATTCGGTTTCATTTCCTGTTTTTTTTAATTACTTTTATTATTTGTTTTTAGATTTAGACTCTATTTTGAAAACTGTTTTTCGTGTTTTTTTTGCCCTTTCTTCAGGTGCACTTATCTTCTAGAGGAATTTTTTTCGGGCATTTTTACGATTGGATTCATAAAGAGGAAAGGTGGGGTTCAATTTCCTTTTTTTTTAAATTTTGAGCGATTTGTTTTCCAAAGTTATTTTGTTTTTTTGTGAAAACTGAGAAAATTTGTAAAATCCCGTATAACACGAAAACAAAGAGGATTCGTGAAAAACTTCAAGACAGCAAAAAGTTGCGTCCGTTTTCGTTGAATTCAGATTAATTTGTCCAGATTTTCTTTCCGAAATTTTTTTTCCGACCGTAGGAGATAATTTTTTAATTTTTCGATAATAGGAGAAAAAAAAATTTGGGGAAAAAATGTGAACAAAATTCCAATGTGTTGAAAATGCTAAAATAATGTAATTTCCCCTCTTGAAATTTTATCAATAATCCCATAGTTCTCGAGTTATAGTAATTGAATGATCCGAGCTCCAACCCAGAAAATGAGAAAAAAAAATTTTGGAAAAGAAATCTGAAAAAAATTCTCTGAACTCAACGAAAACGGACGCAACTTTTTGCTCTCTTGAAGTTTTTCATGAATCCTCTTTGTTTTCGTGTTATACGGGATTTTTCAAATTTCCTCTTTTTTCACAAAAACGAAAACTTTGGAACATAACTTTGAAAAAAAAATCGCTCAAAGTTAAAAAAAAAAGGAAATTGAAGCTCAAACTTTCCCCTTTAGGAATACCATTGTAAAAATGCATTTAAAAAGTTTCCTCTAGAAGATGGTTGAACCTGAAGAGAGTCGAAAAAGACGAAAAACAGTTATTTTCAAAATAGAGTCCAAATCTAAAAACAAATTATAAAAATAATTTAAAAATCAGGAAATGAAGCCGAATTCTTCCCCTTTAAAATGCCGTTTGTTAAATTAATTTACGATGACTTCCGGCGAAATGGCAAAAAAAAAAAAAAAAAAACATTCAAGGCCGTTTTTGAAGTTTTGTCCGGAAACTTTTCGCGCGGTAGTGTATATCCATTTTCTATTCATTTCAATGGAATTCGATTGTCAAAAGCTACATAAAGATAATTCTGACAATAAATTATTGATAAATGTACAATTATTGACAAAAAAAAATTTTTTTGTGGAGTGATAAATTAATTGTACAAATAAATTCCACTCTAGGTACCGTCAAATTGTTAATAACAATAAATTCTTGATTCTATCTTACTTCAAGAAAAAAAAATCCTTCCTGCATGAAAATAAATATTTTTTTAAAAAACTCTTTGGGCCATTTTTAACGTGTTAATGAAAAAAAAAAGATTTTTTTATAAAAACAAACTTGTTTGAGAACGTACGAAGAATTTGATTGGATATTTGTTATTGGATTGAGAAAAGAGAGAAATATGTGTGATTCGATGATAAATTTGTTCGCAGATGGCAAATCACGGAGCCTCAGGACCTGATTCCGTCTGCGATAAGAGGCGACGGTGTCGTCGTCGATTATTACAGCAACGTTAAGCACAACAATTTGGATACGAACAAAAATCACACTTTGTACGCGCTCGAGGAGCCCGTGCTCGTTTATCCGCTATTTTTCTATCTCAAAAAGTCACATCCTTACGTGATACCTTTGCGTCGTTTTGTCAGTCGTTTGCGGGACAGTGGAATAATTGACAAATGGTGCGTCGATCATTATTACGATATGCGGGCAATCGCCGAACGTCAGCGCAAACGACGCACCAACAATTACGCCGATCTCGATCTCAGCGACATGGAAGTGGCATTCAAAATTTGGGCTGCTGGTATAACACTCGCTCTGCTGGCTTTTATTTACGAAAATCTGGTCGCACGAAATTGTTGCGCTTATTTGAAAAAACGTGGAAGCAACAAAATCTCAGATATCGGGAGAAAGGCGGTGGAGGAAACGATTTTTCATTGCAAAATGGAGAGTGACTTTCGCGATTATTTAAAATCGTCACAGTTTAAGCGATAAAGAATGACCTTGGAATTGAAAATTTGTGCGAAATGTCTCGATCAATTGTTCAACGAAATTTGGGCGATTCTGAAGTGATCCTGATTTGCAAAATTACTTTATTATTAATTATTAATTTCTAATTAGTAATTGTTAATTTCTAATTATTAATTATTAATTACTAACCATTAATTATTCTTGAGGGTACCCTCAAAGACTTTTGCAGTCTGATTCTAGGCTAAACCTTCAAAACTTTCATTGAAAAAATTTGTAGAATAAACTAACAGTGAGTAAATGAATTTTTTTTTGTAAAATAAAATTTAAAGAATTCAGTAAAAACTAAAATTACCTCAAAATTTAGCTTGCCATTATTCGTGAAATATTTTGGTCAAGGCAATTATTTAAAATCGTCACAGCTGGAGCGATAAAGAATGACCTTGGAATTGAAAATTTGTGCGAAATGTCTCCATCAATTGTTCAACGAAATTTGGGCGATTCTGAAGTGATCCTGATTTACAAAATTACTTTATTATTAATTATTAATTTCTAATTAGTAATTGTTAATTTCTAATTATTAATTATTAATTACTAACTATTAATTATTCTTGAGGGTACCCTCAAAGACTTTTGCAGTCTGATTCTAGGCTAAACCTTCAAAACTTTCATTGAAATAAATTTGTAGAATAAACTAACAGTGAGTAAATGAATTTTTTTTTGTAAAATAAAATTTAAAGAATTCAATAAAAACTAAAATTACCTCAAAATTTAGCTTGCCATTATTCGTGAAAATTTTTGGTCAAGGCAATTATTTAAAATCGTTACAGGTGGAACGATAAAGAAAAATGTTAGAAATAAAACTAAGTAAATTAAAATTGTTTGTAAAGTAAAATTTAAAGAATTCAGTGAAAACCAAAATGACCTCAAAATTGAGCTTGCCATTATTTGCAAAAAATTTTGGTAAAGGTGATTATTTAAAATCGTCACAGCTGGAGCGATAAAGAAAAATCTTTGAAATGAAAATGTGTGGAAAATGGCTCGATCAATTGTTCAAAAAAAAATGCAGTACTTTAGGAGTAATCTAAATTTAAAAAATCACTTAATTATTCATTAATGCACCCTCAAAGACTTGCAACCTGATTCTAGGCTAAACCTTCACAATCTTCATCGAAAAAATTTGAAGAATAAATTCGGTGAATGAAAATTGTTTGTAAAATAAAATTTAAAGAATTCAGTGAAACCAAAATTACCTCAAAATTTAGCTTGATTTTATTCACAAAAAATTTTGTAAATAAAGTCAATTATTTAAAATCGTCTCAGCTGGAGCGATAAAGAAAAATCTTTGAAATAAAAATTTGTGCAAAGTGTCAATCAATTGTTCAACAAAATTCCATTGCTTCAAAAGTAATCCAGATTTAAAAAATTACTTAATTCTGTAACTCATCCTGATTAACTCATCCTCATTCTGTAACGCAGCCTGATTTTAGTTTAAACTTTCACATCTGTCGTCACAAGATTTGGAGATTTAGCTCCTGAGTGTTGTTTGTAAAATAAAATTTGAAAAATTGAGAGGAGAAAAAACGAGTTGCGTCATAACTTTTGTAACCTTGAATGCGCATAATATTTCGCGTGGGCCAAAAGCGTCGAGTCATTTCCATAATCACCCGGCAACGATAAAATGTCGTTTGCGCGTCATTGCACCCTTAACATCACGACGCCACGCAAAATTTTCGCTCTCCCATTCAAAACACATTTGCTCTATATCCTGTTGCTCTTAAGCGCGTTGTTATTGTTAAATAATGAACGGGATAACCAAGAGTTCTCAATAAAGTGACCTACTTTGGGAGCTTTTCCCTCCTTTATATTGCTCAATGCTTTAATAATAACAATAACAAATAAATAAACAAAAATAGATTCTAAGGAATAATAATAAAAATTAAGACATTTTATATACTCCCACAAACGCTTCTTTTCAAATTTAAGATTGACAGTTTGAAAATAACGTTTACAGATAAAAAAAAATGTATTCCAACATTTTTCCAAAACCGTATCCCTCGAGCAATTCTTTCCAAATTGGAAGAGAAATTTTTCTAGTCACTTGGTGCATTTGTTTAAAAAAATTAAAATCAATTGTTGAAAAATTGCAAAAGTTAGAGAGTTTAGAAGAATTTTTTGAATTTTATTTTTCCACAGTCAACGCCTGAGGCAATTTTTTCTAAATTCAATTCCAACCATTCTTATCGTTCGATTTATCAGCAGAAAAAATTTAAACATGATCGGTGGATAATTATGAGAGTCAGAGGAGAAAAAAAGTATTTTGCAAAAAATGGAAAATTGAAAAAACAATTTGCAAACGATTTTTATGATCATGAAGATGGAATTGAAAATGAAAATGAGTGGAAGGATCGTCGGAGAACGCTTTGGACACGAAGCGCGTCATTCTTTACGCAAATCGTGGCATCGTGGGTGCAAAAACAAATCCTAACGAAGTTAGTCGCTCGGAATAGCCGAACTGACTCACGCAGGACATTGAAATTCACGATTCGACCTTCGACCTTGATTTTATTTTCCTTCTCGAAGATTTTTTTTTTCCTCTTCCATTCTCACGTTATATTAATGCGAATAATTTTTCATTGTCATGTCCCAAGGCGAGATGAATGTCTCGAGGATAAATCGTCCTAAAAACTTTTTTTTAGGACGATTTATCCTCGAGGCATTCCCCGAAAAATGAAATATTCGCAAATGAAGATGACTTCGAAATTTTTTAAGAATCCTGCAATTGATGCGAATCGAAAAATAAATTCTTCATCAGGATGCCAAAGTTCATAAATATAAGCACTTAATTTCTTCCATCCAACGACGTGAAAATAATTGTTTCTAAAATTATTTTATAAGGCAAATGTCTCAATTATTGAACAGCAAAGGATATGGGGATTGAATCCGGTGAGAAAAAAATATAAAATCAAGAAAAAAACCATCGCTTTCTTGTTCAAATGATACTTTGATATTTTTACTTTCGAAAAATCACCCTTTAAATTATTTTTAAATGATTTCAAATGAAAAAAAAAGAATAACAATGTGAGGCATTCAAATGTCCCAATTATTGAACACTGGAAGTGCCTGTGTCCCTAATATTGAACAGGCGCGTCCCAGTTATTGAACACTCTCGAGAATTCTTTTTCCGTTCTGAAAATATTATTTTGGGTACAATATTAGGAAATAAAAGCAAAATCGAACACTTAAATAATCTTTTATTAATCATGTAAAAATACAAAAATATATATTTATCCTCTTTTGACAGGTTTTTGGTTCATTCGAATTTGGTTTATTTTTGCTTTTCAACTCGAGCTTTATTTTATTTTTATTTTCAGCTCCCTCGTTTTTATGTTACGTTTTTGTTTGATTTCGTCGCAGCTTTCTTGTTTTTCGACTGAAATATCGGAGAGCAAAAAATATCGAACATTACATTCGTATGTTTAGGTTACATTTAGGTTATATTCTCTTTTTACTTTTCTTTTTATGTTTCTTGCACGAAAATACAAATAAAAAATATACTTGACGATCTTGGAATTATTATTAAAACAATAAAGGTAAGTTTACTCAGGAACTTACAGTTTTCGTTTGAATAAATCCGATTCACACGATCTGTCACACGATAACTGTCTCGATGTTTTGATGGGTTTAATGACGCCATCTTGGAGCATTCGAGTGTTCAATAATTGGGATACACTGCATTTTCTATGTCCCAATGATCGAACACCGTATTTTTTAGCAAATAATTAATTTAAAAAAAAATTAAAAATTGTTATTTGTAAGAAATTTTCTGAGGGGTCTTAGTAAAAACGATAAGTAGTTACCACGTTAGTTATTAGTTATTAGTTACTTATAATCAAAATTTGTATTATTGATATCTATTTTCATAAGTAATATCATATATTTTTTAATTTTTTAGATTAAAATGTCTATAAAAATATTAATTATCATGGGCCAAAATTTCTAAAAAATTGAAAAAACTTTTCAAAAAAAATTACCAAAGAAGTTCATTCAATTTCCAGATAAATCGACAAATAATTACCAACTTATCGTCGCTCTTTTGAAATCTCAAAGTTTGGAAAATTAGGAAACCACTCGAAAATCAAGTCTGGAAAATTATTTTTCACCCGGATTGAACTAATCAGCGCTGCTATTAATAAAAGTCAGCCATTATTTTCTCTCATTTTTTTTCTCACACATGTGTTAACGTATTTTTTTTTCATTACAATGTCGACGTTGAAGGACACGATGGGAGAAAAAGCTTCACCGTAGTGAAAAATATCAGCGTGCGTGCACGAGACTTTGCTTTGATAAAAAATTCCGTACGGATGATTCAGGAATCACGAATCGCGCAAGCGGATTCTTCATTTTATTCAGGTCGTGTAAATAATTGAGTGAAACGTGGCCTTTTATTTCTTCCTCCTATTTTTTTTTTGTGTAAACCTTTTTTCACGGTTTTTGACAAGGAGTCTGCATCTGGGTTTAAGGCAAAAATAAAAGCTCTCTGTCCCTGCGAGAAATATCGGACAAATAAATTTGAGGCACTTTTCATTTCGCCTGGGAAAAGCTTTTTTCTTTTCCACAGTTTTTTCTCTGCCCACTGTCCAGGATTTTCCACCTATTCTTCGTCCAACCTCGCTTTTTTATTCCAGGACGTTTCTCATAACCTCGCAATGGCATTTTTAATTATTCATTAAAGCCTCAAAACCATCGAATTTCGCAAAATTCGAGGTGAACAAAGCTCTGACCTACTTTTATTTATTACTTTTTTTTCACTTTTCCTGCAGAATACAGGGCTTAAATTCTGTTTTCACGAAATTTACGCACGTTTGCGAGCTTTTCTTTGAAATTATAAAGTTTCAAAGTTCCCGGAGGCTTTCTATGACGAAAATACGATTTTTCAGTTGGGCGGAAAAATTGTGCTGCGCGTGTGAAAAAGAGAGAAGGAGAGGGATATGCACGTGAATATCGAATTTTTCCTCCATTCAAATGGCTTTACATGATCCACGAGTAATAGTTTTTCTCGGTTTTTCTCTAATTCAGGATAAATTTTTGCATACAGTTGTTGAATTTTATCGGCCGAGGTCCATTTTTTCAACGCTTTTCCAAATTTGAGGGATTAGAGGAGGGACGCTCAAAAAAGACTTTTTTAGGAGTTTTTTAAAAGCGTGATGATATCAATACTGATATCACTTTTAATAGAATTGAAATTTTTTGATATTTTTAAAAATTCATTTCATACATTTTTGGAACACAAAAATGGCGGAATGAAAAATTTCAAAAAAATCGATACTTCGGAATGATCAAAACCCTCTCTTTGTCCCTCAAAAAAATATATTTCAACTGCCACGACACAATAAAAGGTTTTTTTTCATTTAAAATGTTTTTTTTTTTTTTTTTTTTTTGAGAAATGTTAAAAAACGCCTCAAAAGTTTTCGATACATTTTTATTCTTAGAGTCAAAGTAAGAGTATATGAAACGCTGATTTACTCCTGAAATACAAAATTCTCATCCTCATAATTTTCCAGCGTTAAATTTTTCTAAAATTTTCACCCTTAACAATTGATACTTTAATCTGGTTTTTTCCCACTTTTCGAAATGATCAAAACTCTCTCATTGTCCCTCAAAGAAAAAATTCTTTTCAATTGCTGCGACATAATAAACGTACGAAGTAATAGCAAAAAAAAAATCCTAATTTTGAAAAATGTGAAAAAAACATCCTAAAAATTTTCAATGAATTTGTATTATTGCAACCAAGCTAAGAGCATTTGCAGCCCTTCAATGATTCACTTCTAAAACATAAAATGTTCACCCTCATAATTTGCCACCCTTAAATTTTCCTAAAATTATCACCCTTGATAATCTACAAAAGTACTTCAAGTACTGTACTTAAATCTTTCAAGTACTTCATGTACTTGAAGTACTGTACTTGAAAATTTCAAGTACTTTTCTGTACTTGAAGTACTTTTTTCAAGTATACAAGTATCAAGTACTTTTGAATGTGTCTTGCTGATGGTTGCATGTGCAAAGCCTTTGAATATGGGTCATATTCCATGTCAATCGATGTTCAATTTCGATGAAATTTGGTCAGAAGTTTTCTTTTATCATAAAACAAAGTTCTAATTAAGGAAAAAAATTAAAATTTTTTTTCGAAAATTCAAAATTTCATCATTTTTTCAAGTTTATTTTTTTAATATTTCGAAACCTATTATAGTTACGAAAAAATCATTCTGGGTTCATCTTAAAGAGTATATTTGGGGCTACAAAAAAATATTCCGAAACAAATTTTTGAAAAATGATGAATTTGGAGAATTTTTCAAAATCGTGAAAATCCACGATCAATATTAAATTTTTGGTTTTATTTTTTTATTTATTACCTTGTACTGATATTAAAAGATCCTGAAATTTTCAGAAATGTACTCTTTTTTGTTTCAAAAATATGAATTCTTGAATTTTGGTAAAACTTTTTGTTTACCTCTAAATTAAGTGAAATTGATCAATCGTGTAATTTTGACTGCTGAAAATTACAAAATTACGATTGCTCAACTTAAAAAAAATTCATATTCTTGAAAAAAAAACACCTTTCTGAAAATCTTTCAGGATCTTTTCAAATCAGTACAAGGTATTATATTGAAAAAATTAAACAAAAAATTCGATGTTGATTGTGGATTTTCACGATTTAAAAAAATTCAAAATTCTCCAAATTCATCATTTTTCAAAAAATGTTGTCGGGATATTTTTTTTCGTAGCCCCAGGTATACTCTTCAAGACGAAACAAACGATTTTTCATAACTATCATAGTTTTCAAGATATTTAGAAAAAAAAAATTGAAAAATGGTTAAATTTTGGATTTTGCATAACTTTTGAAAAAAAAAATTATTTTTTTTTCCTCGATAGAACTTGGTTTTATGATGAAACAAAACTTCTGACCAAATTTCATCGAAATTGAAAGTGGTAGATCCCAACTCTTGCTCGATTTGACATGGAATGACCCAAGTATACCAGAATTTACGAGACGTACCCGAAAACTAGAAAAGTTCTTGATACTGGTACTTGATTTTTTCAAGTACTTGAAGTAACTTGAATACTTGCAAGTAACAAGTACTTTGTACTTCAAGTACCTACGGTACTTTGTACTTGATACTTCAAGTACTTGCAAGTACTTTGCCCAACTCTAATCTATATTAACGATTAATGATTAATGATATGATTAATGATTTAATTAATGATCAATGATTTAATTAATGATTAATGATTTAATTAATGATTAATGATTTAATTAATGATTAATGATTTAATTAATGATTGACGATTCTTTCCCCACTTTTTATCCAAAAAAATAAATTTTTCACAACGATCAAGCTCTTCTCATCCCTCAAGGCTCAAATGACCCGCATATCTGAGATGCGTATCATTTCGTCAATTTTGGTGAATAAGGACATTGCGTGTATTTCACGAATGGGCATTGATCCTGAATTGGCATAATACGATCAATCGTAGGACGATGACGTCAATTATACCGACGACGTGTGCCACCCTCGTTCGAGGGAATTATTCCAATAAGCCTTCAGCAGTTCGGAGAAACTCGATCGAGCAGGGATTTGCAAATTGCTCAGAGTCAGATGGACTTTGAATCGTAATTGAACGCATCGAAATCACGATTTATGCGACATTTTTCACGCTGGCATTTGACGTGGAAAGCTCGTTGGAAATGGCGTCATTATCGAATTAACGAAAATCAGTGAATCGCAGTTTAAACGTCGATTCTTCGCGAACAACTCGCGCTTTTCAGGATCAGGATCGACGCGAAGGAGCCTTCGAAAACCTTAATAATTTCGCAAACAAATATTCGCTGTACCCTCGAAACTGAATGGAATTAGTTCATTTATATTTGAACAGCCTTCCGGCTCATTTTCCCTATCTCGTTCCTTTCCTTTTTACCTTTCCCCCCTCGATCCTCTTTTCTACTCATCGTTTCTGTTTCTCATTGCGAAACTCCCTCGAGTATCGAACCGAAATTTTATCACGAAAAATGCCGACAATTTCGTGCGTTAAGGGACGATGGAGAGCAAATTTTTCCGCGATTCTCGGGAAATTGTTTTATTCAGCCTTTTTTTTACCTTCACAAGCTGAAGGGGGAGCACCCGAGGCCCAACCAGAATATTGGATTACTGGCGATGAAAATCCAGGATCACCCACAGAGATCCCAGAAGAATTTTCGAAAATCTCAGGAAACGTGGATTTTACCACAAACAATCAATTTCTTAATTTACGGATATTGCAAAAATTTGCTTTAGATTTTTAAATACGTATATCAATTTTCGATGCTAAAATTCTCGACGAATCATTTTCAAAAACGCCAAAAAAAAATTTGGCTACATTTGACTAAGTTTGAAAAATGGCTTGGAAAAGTTTAATCCTGAAACCTTATTTTTTGTCGACGTTGGAAAAGATTTAAAATTTGCCAAGAATCGATTTTTAAAAAAAATTCTTAAGGACTGGATTATTTTAAAAGGTGGAAAACATCGAAAGCGCAATCGCTTTTTTTTTAAATTTGTTCCAGAACCCCAAAAACTGATTTGAAAAGGTCCTCCTTGGATCAGGGTTTTTTTTTCGTCTGTCTTTTATTTGATTATCTTTTATCACTTCTATCCATTTGAAAATCTCGTCTCTGTTCTCGATTACGTTTCTGTAATCTTCACCAAGGGCGCTTGGGAAATCCGACACGCGCCATTACCGAGATGGAATTATCCTCGTTTCCGACCAGTGAATACAAACTTCAGTCACTTTCCATTGTACACGACTGGGCGTTGATGGTCTCGCACACGTTTTGGACAAGTTCGAGATTCAACTCCCGAACAACTATGTACCAAATTTCTGCCAGCCCTCCATTTGTACAACTATCTCATTTAAACATCACGAGTTTCGCGGGTAACCCGCGTGACTGACTCGATTTCAACTGTACCGGAAACTTCCACCCACAATTACATTAGTTTAATACGACGACGAAAGTCTAGCCACAATTGTCTCGGCTATAACTGAGAATCATTTTTCAAAAGTTCTTCAATTCGACAATAAATGCGGAATGCAAAATTTGGAAACTTTTGAAAGATTTCAACTGTACCGCGAATTTCCAGGCACAATTGCATTTTAATGCGACGAGGAAAGTCTAGCAACAATTGTCTCGGCTAACTGAGAATCATTTTTCAAACATCTTCCTCAATTCGACAATAATTTTGGAAAGCAAATTTTGGAAGGATTTCAACTGTACCGGAAATTTTCAGCCACAATTGCATTTCAATACGACGAGGAAAGTGTAGCAACAATTGTCTCGGCTAACCGAGAATCATTTTTCAAACATCTTCCTCAATTCAACAATAATTTTGGAAATTTTGGAGATTTCAACTGTACCGGAAATTTCCAGCCACAATTGCATTTCAATACAACGAGGAAAGTGTAGCAACAATTGTCTCGGCTAACCGAGAATCATTTTTCAAACATCTTCCTCAATTCAACAACAATTTTGGAAATTTTGGAGATTTCAACTGTACCGGAAATTTCCAGCCACAATTGAATTTTAATGCGACGAGAAAAGTCTAGCAACAATTGTCTCGGCTAACCGAGAATCATTTTTCAAACATCTTCTTCAATTCGACAATAATTTTGGAAATTTTGGAAAGATTTCAACTGTACCGGAAATTTCCAGCCACAATTACATTTTAATACGACGAGAAAAGTCTAGCAACAATTGTCTCGGCTAACCAAGAATCATTTTTCGAACATCTTCCTCAATTCGACAATAATTTTGGAAATTTTGGAAAGATTTCAACTGTACCGGAAATTTCCAGCCACAATTGCATTTTAATGCGATGGCAAAAATCTTGCAACAGATGCAACAACATCCATCTCACCTAAAATCTTTCCGAAATTGTTCTCTATTTTGGAAAGACCTGCAAAACGATGTGTCTGACTCAATTTCAACTGTACCAGAAATTTTCCGCCACAATTGCATTTTGGTGCGATGACAAAAGACTTGGCTAATAAGTGAGAATAATTTTTTAATCATCCTTCTCAATATTTCGACAATAATTACAAAATAATTTAATGCTTTAGTATTCGATTTTCCTAAAGTTGTCCGCCATATTGGAAAAACTTAAAAAACGACGCGTCTGAATGAATATTTGAATGCATGAAATATTTGGATTCGATGCATCGAACGGAAAAACATTAGTATTGTTTTTATTCTATTATTTAATGAATTTATTATTAATTTGTATTCTTTATAATTATTACAATATTATTTTTATAATTTTTATTATTATTATTAATTCATTTCATTATCCATCCATGAATGCAATAATAATTAAAATAGATGAAACATTGTTTTCATCGTATCTGCGTCATTAAAATTGTCTCTCCGGATTATATTAAGGCCTAGTTTTATGTAATTGAATGAAAAACATTTAAATAATTAATAATAACTCATTAACAAGTAGATGAGTGAAAATATGGGGTTTCACTTATCTAAGGGATGAAGATTTTTTTTTCTAGATTAGGTTCTCAGACTTACTTTGATGAAATTTAATAAACAATATTCAATAAATTAATTAATATAATTCAGAAAAAATTAAATATTGGGCTCGAACCGTTGAAATTTTTTTTGGAAGATCATTTTTGGGGTTTTTTCGTTGAAATTACAAACAAAGGGTAAGGTTTGCATACAAAGGGCGAAATTCGTTGCATTCGGAAGAATTATGGTTTTGCCATTGTAACCCTCATTCCCCTCTCCTCATTATGCAAATTGCTGTGAGGTAAAAAGCAACAGCGCATAAAACGTATTTTCGTAATATACAGCTCATCGCGTAACCTTCGATGTGTTATCGTCGCGATTCACCCTTCTATTTCTATCATTATTTTTCTCTCTCTAATGACCCTAGGACGACCTCGACATCCCATGGATTATGAATGAATTCGCTTCTCTAACGAGATTGCGCAATGGACAGGTGATCAATCGAAAATCCCTCGTCATTTAACTCTCGATCTCGTTAAGCGTGAAAAATCACTTTTCGACGCGTTATTTAATATTTCTCAAATCCGCAAAAAAAAAAAAACTGCCACCAATGTCGTTAGTCTTCGAATTAATTGCTTCCTGATTCATCGTCATTGAAATACGGGAGCCAAAAAAAAGTGACTTGTTTATTTCGATATCTTAAAAAAAAATAATAATAATGGGACATAAAATACTCGTTTGATGTTTAAAAAAATTAATTTACTAATCAATGAATTAATTATTAAATTTGTCTTTCAATTATCAGCGTTATAGTCTCTGAGCCAAAATACTGTGTATTATTTGTTTAGATATCTTCTTTTTTATTTAACAATAATAAATACAGCATAAAATACCGAATAAAGTATGAAAAATTCTCGTTTGATGGTTAAAAAAAATTAATTTACTAATTAATTAATTTGTCTTTCAATTCATCGGCATTGAAATCTCCGAGTCTAAATACTGTGGATTTAATTTCGATGTCTAAAAAAGTAAATTGTCGGGCATAAAATAGTGAGCGAAAAAATTGGGAAATGTTTGTTTAACAATAAAAAAAAAATTGATTCATCAAAAATCCTAATGGAAATTCGAGGAAAAATATTTCGTTTCAGGGAAGAGATTTTTCGGTCATTTTTTAAATATCAGAGCAAATCATGTTGAAGATTATAAGTATGTGAAATGTGTAATTACATAAATAATCGATACGTTCTTTTGATAAAAAGTTGCAGAAACGGTTATATATATATATAAGCAGAAAGGGAGAGAGGGAAAAGGAGACAGAGATTGTGAACCCGCATTTCTGACGACCTCGATACGGTGACCCGTATTACCCCGAACATTTACAAAAGGTTTTCTCACACTTGTGTCGTCGTCTCTAACGCTTTGACCTTTTGACACATGCGCACTAACATCATTTACTTTTTCATGCTCCTTGTGTATCCCAGCTTGTTACATCAGTGAGCCTTTGAGACATAAATATTATATGTATTTCTACAGATCTTACGAATTTTTTTTTTTTTAATAAGACCTTAAAATTAAAACATTGATGAAATAACATTTTCAATCGAATTGAATATCACAGGAAAATTAGCAATCGCGAGCTTTGACATAATTGCATCTCAAGTTTCCATTATTAATTGAATAATTCGAAGAATTCAATTATTTTGTAAAATTGAAAGTAGGAGGAAATTTGAAAAATTTTCGAAGCCACGCTATTCTCAAATTTTCATAGCGTTCCTATTGCAAATAAATTCCAATAAATTTGCAATTAAGTCGAAGAGGAAAAATGGTTGTTTCTCTGTTATGATTTTACATGGACTTATTTGGCTGAAAGTTCACTCTCGAAAATGAGCAAAAATCAACTTTCTTATGGGTAAAAGTTTCTGGAGACCATTTTATACTTTCCCTCGCTTTATCCCTGTCTGTTACTTTGAATTTTTCACCATGACATATAAAATGCGTGGGTGCATCGTCAAAAGGTTTTTTAACCCTCAAATGGCTTGGAACGTTATGGAAAACGTAAGATTGTGTGGCAGCTTATTCTCCCACGACTTTAAACCATCTTACACTTCGATGCGTATGCCATATACATATGTATATATAATATATATGGGGCATTCCACGTCAAATCACGCGGTCATCGGCTTGACCCCCTCGGATTTTGATGTCCAATGAATTCTGGGTTTCGTTTGGCCCAAAATATGACCTTAAATTTTTAGGTATTTTTATTTCATTTTTTAGGGGTTGCCCGAGATAAAAAATTATGAAATTGAGGGAAAAAGAGGGGCCTTTATCAAATCGATTAAATTTTTTCACAGAAACTAGGGCCCAAAACAGATATTTTCGTCACAGTTCGATAATGGGCCAAAACCTACAATTTTTTTTTTATTTCAATTTTTTAATTGTGTTTGAATCATCCGTTTTATTTCAGGTCGTTGAGGCTAATAAATGTTCGACAAATGTTTCACTCTTAAACCAAGAAAAAAAAATCAAGTTTCACTGGAAAAATATTTTTCTTGTTGTTTTTCTCACTACAAAAAACAATCAAAATAAGAAATTATTAAAAAAAATTGAAATACAAAAAAAATAGTAATTATTTTGGGCCATTATCGAACTATGACGAAAATATCTGTTTCGGGCCCTTGTTTCTGTGGAAAAAATTTAATTAATTCAAAAAAAATCAATTCCCTCAATTTCATAATTTTTTAGCTCGGACAACCACAAAAAAATTAAATAAAAATTTCTAAAAATTCGAGGTCATAATTTGGACCAAACGAAACCCACAATTCATTGGACATCAAAATCCGAGAGGATCAGGCCGATGGCCGCGTGATTTGACGTGGAATGCCCCATGTATGTATACATGTATACAGAGTTCTGCAGTATACTCGCGGCTAACGGCCTTATATATACAAAACCCCCGAGGCCTTTTGTTAATTGGACATCCTCCCTAACACTTGGGGACGTGTAACAGCGCCAAGAAAGTGGCGGAGGGAACGAGGGATGACATCCCGAGTACAATTGTTTTTCCGTACTTGCGATCCCCAAGGTCATGAATAACCTTACATAACAACTATTTGTTATAATTATGATTACTTTTCTTTGAATATAAAAAGGTATACTAAAATTTTGAAAAAATCAATTTTTGGTGCATATTCTTAAACTTTAGACCTTTAAGAATATATCCTCGAAAGGACATTTTTTAATTCCAATAATTTACGGACTTATAGCGATTTTAGTGACGTCGGAGCAAATCGGACTACAGTCAAAGTCCCCATTTCTTGACCGTTCCCACATCTTGACCGGGTTACCATGGCAACCATTCCCACATCTTGACTTCTCCTATTGATGGTTGCACCACTCTATAACCCAGTAGTTTGCAGGCGCGTGCGCAAGTGAGATCAGAACAGCGCGTGCGCGCTCCCACGAGCATGCGCGCTTGTGGCGTACAATATGGCGTGGCGTATTAAAAGTGGGGACTGTAGGAGAAGTCAAGATGTGGGAATGACCTACATTCGTCCGGTCAAGAAATGGGGACTTCGACTGTATAGACGTTTCTCCCAAAACTACTTTCCTCAACACGTCTGACATGATATCTCAAGTTCTACTCAACCGATTGACTTCAAATTTTTTACCATTTTTCAAAGTATAACTCTCTATCACCCCTAAAACTTTTGTATCAACATTATTTTTTTTACTATTGTAAAAAAATTAAAAACTGTGAAAATAGTCGAAAAACGCCTTTTTTTTGTTCAGACAGCCGCCATTTTGCGACAATTTTTTTTTCCTTTTTTAATGAGGTAGGGGCTAGAACGAAATTCATACTAATTAAAAATCTTTTTTTTAACTCTGTATCGCATGACTAGAAAGATTGCAATCGCGTCAGCCAACACACCCCTTTTTTTACCCCCAATTTACTAGCTTAAAACTTATTTAATTTTCTTTCTTTTTCTCGAAAAATTGTTTGTCTATTTTCAAAATATTAATAAATATGTTGTAAAAAAAAATGGTGAGAATATTTTGTTTTATTTTTTATCGAGCTCCACAAAACGCGGAAAATGTATGATTAGACCAGAACACCGCCTTAATACGATTTTTCGTTTTCGAATCTTCAAAACCCTATTTTTTCTTCCTGGTAAAATTTCAATCTTCATTTACCATAATAATCAAAAATTTTTACCAATTGTTCATACATTCTTGAGCAGGGTTGCAATTAATGCATTACTTTTTTTAATGCATTTGCATTTTCATTAACCATTAACGTTTAATGGCTATTGGAAATTTAATGGTTAGTGGAAATTATTTTAATGGTTAATGAAAGTTATTTTCATTAACCATTAAATTTTAATGGTTATAAAACCATTAATACCATTAAAACCATAAACCAATAATTTTAATGGTTATAAAAATGCATTTGCATTTTCATTAACCATTAACGTTTAATAGCTATTGGAAATTATTTTAATGGTTAATGGTTAATGAAAATTAATTTCATTACCCATTAAAAACGTAATGTTTAATGCATTACTTTTTCATTAAAAACTTCGCAACCCTGTTCTTGAGAAATCGCTGAAATAAAAACCAAAAAAGAAAAATTTCTTGTCTAGCTTAACCAATTTAAAAAAATTCTTTTTCTCCATATTAACTTGGAATAAACTCAGAGATCTGTTAATTCTAAAACTTCAAAGTTTTTAAAAAATTTCATTTAAAAAATCTTGTTGTTTGACAAAATTCAAAAAACTTTCCAAAATATATGGAAATGTATTATTATTATTATTATTATTATTATTATTATTATTATTATTATTCTTGTTGTTGTTGTTGTTGAACAAAGAAAGAAAATTATCAATCGTTTCATAACTAAAGTAAAAATATATTTATACTTTTGCACGATTCATTTTATCTCGATGTTATTTGTTTCATCCCCCAAATTAGAATCAGAACAGATGGTCGTTCGATATAACGAGATATATCTCGTTTTGTTTTGCGGCAATAAAGTCTATGAAGAAAAGGTTCAGAAGGGCTGAGAGTTATGGATGTAACATTCGATGATCGAACGTTTCACGAAAGAACGGATGGGGATGAAATAAAGAGGATAAGGTCGCGATTAGGGGTTACGTAAACCTCCCTATTTTTGCCTCATTCTCTCTCTCTCTCTCTCCCTTGTTTCGTAAAACAACATTACTACGTTGCTTCCCTCTCCATTTCTCTTTCTCTTTCTCTCTGGGTACTATTCTGGTCTTGACATCCCCAACTGGACACGACAGGTTCGATGCAATCTTCGACCTTGACCGATTTTTCGAGTCTTGTTTTGTTTTCTTTTATTATTATTTTTTTCACCAGACTGCACTTTGACGTTTAACGAAAGCTCTCGTTTTGTTCGGGAAATTGCGGAGAGTCACATGAATTTTTCAACGGATTGCACACTCGGAAGGAGAGTTTATTCATGCACCGTCGACGAGTGAGATGCAGAAAACAACCCTCTGCACGAAAATCGCTCGAAAGGGTCGGATTCTAAAAAATTTTGCAATGTTCTCTGACTCTGACTTTCGATATTAAATGGGAATTTCGATATGTCCGACTGCAAAACTTTTTACACGGATATTTTGGAGCGAAAAGATGGTATGGGAGTGAAATTTCGCAAAGATTTATCGAGGGGGTGAGATTTTGTAAAATTACATCGTTTTTCATGCAACATACAATTTTCAGTTCAACGTGAGCTCATTCTTTTCGTAATGAATGGAGCTTCGGAATCCCGTTTGGTTCATCCGATTCCGATCATTTTCCTATTTTTGGCAGATTTTTTAAGTTGGACCATCGATTTTTGCAAATTTTTAAGCTCTCATTGAATTTTGACTTTTCGGGACAACCATTGGTAGATTCGTGTTCAGGGAGGCACAATATATCGATATAAGGTTTTGAAAAAAAAAAAAAAAAAAAAAAAATTCTGCACTTTCGTCAAATTTAGATCGGTTCACTAAAACGACTGTAATTTATTTTTCCGATAAAATGTTGACTTCGCTCGCCGTAATCGTTCAAGCTTCGGAATGCCGCAGGTTCATTTGAATCCGAGAATTTTTCGATTTTTGGTAGATTTTTAAAGTTTGATCATCGATTTTGAAAAATCGAAAAGTTTTCAAAAATCGCTCAAGAGGGTGAAATTTCATGAAATTTTGAGTCTTCAAAAAAATGATAGAATACCAGGCTAAAAAAAAGTCCTCAGATATTTTGTACTGTATTAAATATTAAAGTGGTGAACAAAGAAGGATTTTGAAATTATTTGGCAATTCTCCTCAACAGCTGATTTGATCATTTTTCGAAATGGTCCATTTTACCTGCCAGGACTATATTCGCCTCTTTGAGCGTTCGTGAAAGCGATGGAATTGTGATAAAATCGAATTTGGTCGGACGCGACCGGAAGTCCGATAAGACCAGAGAGACATGATGCCATTTTATTCGCACATATATATATATATATATATAACGACGGAATTCACGATACGGGAAAAAAAATGAAACGATTTCTGTAGCGAATGATCGAAGTAGAAAATGGGAGAAGGCAACGGTGAATATACATACATATATATAAATATTAGGGTGAGTCGAATAAAATGGCTAATTTTTTCTCCCTCGATATAATGAAAAATGCATTGTTTGGCATCTCAAAAAAACCCTCTGCAAGTATTAGCCCTTCATACTCAATCCCCTCATCGCAAATTTCCATTTCCTATTTAAATAAAAATGGAATTAAAAAAAAATTCTTATATAATTTTTTAATTATTTTTTGAACGGTTAGTTTCATCGATTAGACACAAGAGAGCTTTTTTGTAGAGCATCAAATGTTCTACAAAAATGTGCTAAAAAAACTCTCCTAACCTCAAAGGTTAAAGTCTAATAAAATTCCAAAGTTAAACAACAAAATTTCTTATGTTATTTAAATAGGAAATAACAAATTGCCATGAGGGACCTCTTAATTTGAATATGAAGGGCTGATACTTGCAGAGGGTTTTTTTGAAATGCCAAACAATACATTTTTCATTATATCGAGAAAAAAAAAATTAGACATTTTATTTGACCCACCCTAATATATATAGGAATGGAGGAAGGACCTTCATGAAATTGAATAATGGCCCGGGGACACGAGAGTTGCACAGAGGGTTTCGATAACTCACTCGTTTATCGTTACAGTCGATGTAATTCCGGACTTGAATCCCCCCCCCCCCACTCCACCATTCGTTTGGCTCTGCATAGTCTCTCCTCTTGGAAAATTGAAAGCGTCCCTGGTACGAGACAAATGGTGATATGCCCAAAGCACTCTAATTTACAAAAACTTCGACGTACATTTTACATAATCGTCCGTTCGTCAATATTTCTCAACAAATTATCAATAAGGGATCATTTGAAAATACATAAAAATATTAAAATTCAATTTATTTCCGTTGATTTCAATTTTTTTCAATTTTTCACATTCAATTCTGTTCAGTTAGCAATTTATTGGTGAGGAATAATTTGAGAATAAATAAAAATGTTCACATTCAATTTAATTCCGTTGATTGTAATTTGTTTCAATTTTTCAAATTCAATTCTGTTTAGTTAGCAATTTATTAGTGAGGGATAATTTGAAAATACATAAAAATATTCAAATTCAATTTAACTCTGTTCATTTCAATTTTTCGAATTCAATTCGGTTTAGTTAGTAATTTATTAGTGAGTGATAATTTAAAAACACATAAAAATGTTCAAATTCAATGCAATTCCGTTAATTTCAATTTTTTAATTTTCAAATTCAATCATGTCTAGTTGCAATTTATCAGTAAGGGGTAATTGAAAAATACATAAAGATGTTTAAATTCATTTTGATTCGGTTGAGTTTGAATTTTTTCAATTTTTCAAATTCAATTCTGTTGAGTTGCAATTTTTTTGTTTCTTTGAAAAAAAAAAGTTTATTTCAATCTAAATCATTGAAATAGATATGATTTTTTTTCTTGTTATTTTGTTAATAGTTTTTTTTTTCCATTTTTTTGAAATGTGCGAATTGAATGCGAATCAAATTGAATGGATTTTTCATAATTCCATAGAAATCACAGGTAATGCATTGCGAAAGGTTTAATATAAATATTTGAACGCAAAATTTTGGAATTGAGAATTCTGTCAAGTTTCCTTTTTTTTTCATACATATGAACAAAAAAAAAGTCTATATCGATATAAATCAATAAAGAAGATATCAATTTTTTTGAATTATTAGGTCAATGATTTTTTTTTCCAATTTTCAAAAAAATTCAAATTAAATTCGAGTTAAATTAAGTGGGTTTCCGATCATTCAATCGAGATCACATCACAATGCATTGCGAAGGTTTAAACCTTTGTACGTAAGTAAAGAAAATCTTTTTTATCGCTTGGAAAATGTGCGAATTTGGCTATTGGACATTTTTTTTTTTCTATTGCACGAAGAACGTTTTTTGGCCCATTGCCATATTTCTGGAGCGTTCAGAGAAAAAAAAACATCCGCGACCCATTTGAGTTGCCTTCGCATTTTTTTTCCACCCCCGCGAGCGCCACCCCTTGTCCATATATATTCCACGTCATATTCCTGTCAGACGCAGCTCACGTAAACTCGAACTTCATGCCCTTTTCTGTCTATTGCAGAATAAGTATTGTAAAAATGGTGTGCCATCACAATTTTCCTTGAGAATAGGTGCGTCTGACGAGGGGCTAAAGTGGGGAGGAAGGAGATGATAACCTTTCATGACCTTGACAACATTGAGGGAGGGAACAGAAAGTGATATATATATATGGGGCATTCCATCCCAAATCGGACAGTTTGAAAAACTATTTTTTAATATTTTTGAGTACCTATCAAAGGACCCTTCCTGTTAAATTCTGAGATTTTTTTGATTACCCGTTCAAGAGATATAAAATTAACAAAAAAACCGCTCTTTTTTGGTATTTTGGTCACAACTTCTTTAATAATGGTCCAAATTAAAAGTTTTTTTTTCAAAATTTTTGTTTCTTTATGGCCATTTCAGAAAAAAATACAACAAAAATATTCGACGTGGTTTTGAATGAGTTTTTTGAGTTTGAAACTTTAAATCGCGTTTTTCAAAGTGATTGTCATTTTTGATTTTTTTTTCTTTTTTTTGTTTCAAACATCCATTCAACAATTTTTCAGACTAGTCCGATCGTGGGATCTCAATAACTACTATTTTTTTTCGATTTTTGAAAATTAATTTTTTTTTTTATAAATTATTATGAATACCAATTTTTGTTACTGTATAGTATTTTTTTTCGATATTTAGAATTTATTTTGACACTTTTTTATTGTTAACAGGTTCTTAAAATTAATAATTAATCCTTAAGTCTGTTTATGAACAATAATAACAACAGTTTTTATGTATTCACGTACTTTTTTGAAAACCTTATATATACGATTATTTCTTGAATTAGAATATTCCTTTGCCAATACGTTTCCGTTGCTCATTGGAATAATTGAATGAAATTTTTGTGTGATGTGATTGACTTCGCAGTATTGTATCGCAAATAAAATCTTTCTTTTGCATCTAAATAATGTTTCTCAGGTAAAAATTTGACAGCAATATTCGGTAGACTATTTAGGTTCGATGCCCTCTCATGCAATTGTTGAACTGTTTTTATTTGCTCATCGATTAATTATTAATTTTGAAAATCTGTTAACAATCAAAAAGTGTCGAAATTACCTCAAAATGATTAAAAAAATACTATACAGTAACAAAAATTGGTATTCATAATAATTTATGGAAAAAAAATTTTAATTTTCAAAAATCGAAAAAGTAGTTATTGAAATCCCACGATCGGACTAGTCTTAAAAATTGTTGAATAGATAGATGTTTGAAACAAAAATAAAAAATGACATTCACTTTTAAAAACGCGATTTAATGTTTAAAACTCAAAAAACTCATTCAAAAACACGTCGAATATTTTTGTTGTATTTTTTTCTGAAAAGGCCATAAAAAAACAAAAATTTTGAAAACAAAAACTTTTAATTTGGACCATTATTAAAGAAGTTATGATCAAAATACCAAAAAAAAGAGCGTTTTTTTTGTTAATTTAATATATTTTGAACGGGTAATAAAAAAAATCTCAAAATTTAACAGGAAGGGTCTTTGTACGGGTACTCAAAAATATAAAAAAATTGAGGAAATAAAAAAAAAAGTATTTCAAACTGTCCGATTTGGGATGGAATGCCCCATATATATATATGTGTGTGTGTGTGTGTGTGTGTATCCAGATATCAGTCTAGCATCAAATGTCCACCGATGTCCTTGAAATTCTCAAAGGAGTCGTAGAGACGATTCCACCTGGATCTGGATTCCACTTTTACTATTTTCCTTTTTTTTAGTCGCCATTTTATTTTCACGCCTTTGCAGGAAAAGGCAAAGATATGCAAACCGCCCTCGACGATCATTAAAATTAATTGCATTGTGATGAAATCAACGTTGAGTAGGATTTTTTTCTTTGTTTTCTTTTTCCCAAATGCAAATTCACGATGAAGGGTGGTTTTTTAACGATGTTTCTATGACAAATGGAATCAAATTTTTTTCACCTCAGGTTAACTGCATTATTTAATAAGTTTTCACGAAATGTTATTTTTTGAATTTAAATTATTTTTAAGCACTTTTGATTTATAACTTTTGTTGCTTGTGTTTTGAATTCGGTTTTTATTTTTGTGATTCCGTGGAAAATCATTGAAACGCTGGAAAAATCTAATTGATTATTTTTTTAAGATAAAAAATAACTTTATTTATACTTCTTTTGATAAATAATTTTTGTTGTCTGGCTTTCAAGGTCATTTGTTATTTTTATCATTGCCTGAGAATTCATTGAAAGGCTAAAAAAATGTGATTTTTGGGTATTTTTTTTCAAGAGAAAAATGGGCTCCCTTCAGGATTGATAATCCATTTTTTTTAATTGGGGGGATGATCCTTGAAATTCTTTGTAACGTTAAATACTGGAAAATGATACAGTTCGGCTGTACACTGAGAAAAAAAAAAGTTGAATGAACTAAATCGTTAGTCACATACGCACGACTAAATATTTATGTGGTCTAACTAAATAATTAGTTTCTTAAATAATTATTTAGTTAGTTATTTTTAATTATTAATAATCTATAATAATAATAATTCTGCGCTTCGTTTGAGCAAAATATTATTCAGGCAAAGAAATTTTGAATTGTACAATTAAATATTTAGTCGTGCGTTTGCGACTAACGATTTACTTCATTCCAATTTTTTTTTCTCAGGGTATTTTTATGGAATTAAATTTTTTTCTCTATATATATATATATATAGAAAAAAAATTTACTAATTGGGCGTTCTCGAATTTCCTTGACGATGAGATCTGGGTCAGGATTTAAAAGCATTCGTATCGAATGAATTGCAACCAATACATACATTGCCTTCGGGAACTTTTGATGGAAGGAATTTTTCCATTGATATTTTGCAAAATAACTGACGTGTTTAAAAAAAAAATTCAATGATTCAAGGACTCTCCGCAAGGATAAAGAAGAGTGGGGCAAAATGGACACCATTCTAAAAACATAAAAGTCAAAAAAAGTTTAGAAAATTATTTCCTTCGCTTCTCACATCACCTTAATATCCAAAATACTTGGACCAAGCTGTTTTTGGCGTGTTTTTGTAAGTGAATTTTATATTTTTGAATTTTGAATTATTCTTAAATCGTTGAAATTCAACGAAAAATTAGTTTTTGAATCAAATTAATTTGAGATTCCTTTAAGCATTTTTTAAAGACTCCCATTGAGGATTTGATGCTCTCCAAATGTGCAGGAAACGATCAACGATGCTTGAAAATTTAAAAAAAAATATATTTTCGCTGCGTTTCGACGATGCAAACTTCGACATCATAATCGTGAGAGGACAATTTTATACTTTTATTTTACTTTTATTTTATTTCATTTTACTTTTATTATACTTTTATTTTACCACCCTTTTTGCATTTTATACCTCTGCGATCCATTTTTTAATATTATTTTTACAACCCTCGCAGACTTCATTCTCGTCCAGTTTTCAAATAAAAGCTTTTATATCGATTTCAAGCGATAATAATAATAACGGACGCAATAATTTTTTTAATCTGCTCATGACATGAAACGTTTCGTTGGGTTTTTTTTCGAAATTTTGCTAATCCACGTTTTTGAGTGAAGCCTCGATTATTTTCCAGGCCAAAAAAGAATCGAGAGGACTGGATAAATCGCCAATCGAATTTATTGGCTCGTCGAGATCGAGAGGAAAATAAATTTGTTTCTGAAAGTGGGAAACTTTTTTCATTTTTTCGACGATTCGTCATAGATTAAAATTTCAGGAATCCAAGTAATCACACGGGTCAAGGAATATGTATCGTGATGTATCGGCTCTTTTCGTGTGGCAAAATTCGTGGAGGGGGTGAATACCGATAGCTTTCTGAAAAAAAAAAAAAAATACCAACAAGAAATTTCTCCTCTCAGAGGAGGTGGAGACATAACGAATGAACGTCAGAATCCAATTTTCCCCAGAAATTTTTTGCACGCATGTTGATTATACGATAAAAGTGAGGCAGAAACCGGCTTAATATCGATCATTCAACGTCAAAAAGGAGACGCGTACGATCTTAAGGATGAATAAATATTGTGGTGGTATTTTTTTTTGTTTCAGAAGTTATCGAAGCGTTACGAAGTCTCTCACCTTGGCTCCGAAAATACGTATTTATTGGAAACTTTTCGGGCGTCTATCGCATTTTTCAAAATTACGGATTTTTTGCAAAGAAGAACTTTTATCTTGTAACAATCGAAAGAAATTTTTTTCTCTGAGAGATTATCAAAGTTTGATCATTTGGAAAATAGATTTTTTTATACTTGTTGAAAGCAGAGTTGTGAAAATAGTAATGTAAAAGTAATGCATTACCTATAACTTTAAACAATGTGTATTGGACAAATTTTCCATTACAAATTACAAAAGTAATGTGTAATGTATGCATGTTTCATTACACATAAAAAAAAGTAATGTGTAATGGATGCATGTAACATTACAAATGAAAAAAGTAATGTGTAATGGATGCATGTGCCATTACAAATAAAAAAGTAATGTGTAATGGATGCGTGTTCCTTTATAAATAAAAAAGTAATGTGTAATGTATGCACGTTCCATTACAAATTACAATTTAAAAAAAAAGTAATTTGCAATGGGGACTTGCACATTGCTGTCTCATTATCTTATTTCGCTCACTAAAAGTTCATCCGCAATTATCACAAATGATCCATAAAGTTAAAAAAAAGAACATGCACATTATTTAGGGATTCAATAAAGCGACAAATTTTGTATCAGTAACTTGTAATTTTTATTAGATTGCTTATAATTATGGGTAACAACGTGTAAAAGCGAGTTCAATATAAAATTGGATAATTTTTGGGGTTGAGTACATTTTCGTACTTCATATTTAACGATGAACTGTCTCCCCTGCAAATTACTTTTTTATTTGTAATGGCACATGCATCCATTACACATTACTTTTTTATTTGTAATGGGACATGCGTACATTACACATTACTTTTTGTATTTGTAATGGAACACGCATCCATTACACATTACTTTTTATATTTGTAATGGCACATGCATCCATTACACATTACTTTTGTATTTTGTAACAGTACACTTTTCCATTTCACATTATGCAGTGTAATAGGTAATAAATACAAAATTTCATTATCAAAGTAATGCATTATTTACAACTCTGGTTGAAAGTATCCCAAAATATTTTTTTTTCATTTCAGTGAAATAAAAAATTTTCATTTTACTAATATTTTGAATTTTAATTTTGTTAAAATTTTACAAAAACTTCAAATTTCAATTTTGTTAAAATTTCACCAAAATTTCAAATTTTTATTTCATTAAATTTTGGTAAAATAATAAATTTTAATTTGATGAATATTTTGCTTTAATTTTAAATGTGTTTTTCTCAAAGCCATATTTTTTAGTCCTCGATCAAAGTGCTTTTAATTAATTATTCTATGGATTTAGTTTCTGGTTTGAATTTTGAAGGGAATTCAAAAAACGAAATGAAAGAATTCAACCAAGAATTCATTCACATTTTCTACCAAGTTTATAAATAATTATTTTTGTGGAAATTTCTTCTCAAGTTTCCAATTATTTAACGTTCACTCGAGCTTAAAGCCGCGATCGTGTTAATTTCACGGTTTGTTTGACTCGCATTGCATTTCAACGTTTTACTTTCTGGCTTTGCTTTAGCGTTGCGCCACGTGCGCCTGAAAAGTTAAAACCGTCTTGACGGAAATGGCTCTGGCTTGCACTCTATTTCTTACTTCGAGAATTTACGGTAAATGCTCGACCATATTCCCGCCCTCGATCCAGATAAAACGATATGTGGAGAAGCTTTGTGAAGCAAACTTTACCTCCAAGAATATTACTTGATAAAGTTTATAAATAATCAGTATATCAGAGAAAATTATCAAAACCTAAATCTTCATTGACAAAAGATTTGAATAATCAGCCTGATTGAAATTTTACACGTTACTTTGTAATTTTTTTTATTTCCAAAATCTTCTTTCCTGGGCAAGCAAATATCCTAATTTTGGCTTCTTGAAACCTTTTTGAATTAATAAAAAAATGATTTTAAAAAATATTACAATTTTAATTTCTACGATCGTTGCTTCATTTTAACTCGACAATTCCAAGTTTGAATTTGCTATTCTAAATAATGGTTTTTGAAAATATCAAAATGTTGAAAAGATTGCACCTGCCAAGAAATTACAAGCTCCATAGTTGAATTGTTTTCTTTTCTTTTGGCATTAAATTTTTTTTTTGGGACATTTTTGAGAAATTTCCATATTTTATAAAATCCGATCTTCCGAAGCGATTCTTTCAAAAATCGATTTCAAGCATTCTCAAAATTTCTATTGTCGATTTGTGCAAGAAAATTGACGAAAACAAATGCATGACCATTTTTTTAAAGTTAGAATCTTTTTTCAAACTAAACCTCTCGTGAAACGTTCTTTGCGAAGATTCTGGCGAAAAATATCGTTCTGAACACTTGAAAACGCATTTTAATAACGTTGCACAACGGAGCGTGAGAATCATTTTTTCCATTGTACATACATTACAAAATCCACGAGATAAATGACAAAGAGCGTTTGTTCCAAGAACAAGTAATTAATATCGCAGTTGAAAGGCAACTTTGCAGGGGAAACTCGTTGGGATTGAGAGAATGCATTTGTTAAATTAGTTCTTGCTCGTAATAATTATGTGATGAATCTGTGCATTGAAGAACGAGAGAGAAAGAGGCAAAGAGAGAGAATAAAAAATAGAGATAAATATATAGTCAGTAATAATGTGCAATTTTTCGTTCTCACTGGAAATGATCGTCCAAAAGGATGAAAAATCCGTCTGAGCCTTATCCATAATCCTTAAAAAAAAATGTACCCTATTTGAAATTCTTAAGGGTTGATATCTCGTTAAATTAAAAAAAAAAATCTTTCATTACTTATTTACTTTTTAATAAATTAATTTTTCATTCTAAAAGTGCCTTTTCGTTGAGCAAGATTTCTCAAAATTTATTTGAACGCTTGATTTAGAATTTTCAAGTGTTTCTTTCTAATTACAATATTTTTATTCTACTATATTTGCGTTGGGGGTTTATTATCGAACAGAGCTGTTAAAATAGTAATGTAAAAGTAATGCATTACCCATTACTTTAAACAGTGTGTATTGGACAAGTTTTCCATTACAAATTACAAAAGTAATGTGTAATAGACGGGTGTTTCATTACAAATAAAAAAAGTAATGTGTAATGAATGCATGTCTCATTACAAATAAAAAAAAATTAATGTGTAATGGATGCATGTGCCATTACAAATAAAAAAGTAATGTGTAATGGGTGTGTGCTCCATTACAAATAAAAAAGTAATGTGTAATGGATGCATGTCCCATTACAAATAAAAAAAGTAATGTGCAATGTATGCACGTTCCATTACAAATTACAATTTAAAAAAAAAAATAATGTGCAGTGGAGAATATTCCGTTACAAATAGAAAAATTGCCGTGCTCGTATTAGAAACTTGCACAATGCTGTCTCATTATTTTATTTCGCTCACTAAAAGTTCGTCCACAATTACCACAAATTTAGGGATTCAATAAAGCGACAAATTTTGTATCAGTAACTTGTAATTTTTATTAGATTGCTTATAATTATGGATATTTAATTTTCATACTTCATATTTAACGATGAACTGTCTTTTTTTTTGTTTCTATTTTTTTTAACTTTATTGATCATTTGTGATAATTTTGGATGAACTTTCACTGTGCGAAATAAAATAATGAGACAGCAATGTGCAAGTTTCTAATACGAGCATGACAATATATCCATTTGTAATAGAATATTTTCTCCTGCAAATTACTCTTTGTAATTGTAATGGCACATGCATCCATTACACATTACTTTTCTTATTTTTAATGGGACATGCATCCATTACACATTACTTTTTTTATTTGTAATGGGACATTCATCCATTACACATTACTTTTTTTTATTTGTAATGGCACACGCATCCATTACACATTACTTTTTTATTTGTAATGGCACACGCATCCATTACACATTACTTTTTTATTTGTAATGGCACATGCATCCATTACACATTACTTTCTTTTATTTGTAATGGTAAACTTATCCATTTCATATTATGCCGTGTAATGGGTAATAAATACAGTAATGCATTATCAAAGTATTGCCTTATTTACAACTCTCATATCGAAGTGTCTCCGAAGAAGGAACCCTGAAAGGGTTTATTCTGAAGTTATAATGGATTCGTGACAAGTTTTAGTCCTCAATATTCGTGAGTTCACCGATGCATTTACCACGGTGAGAGCTTGTTACCCCCAACTGCACATTTTCAACCCTCCCTCAGCCCATTTGAGTTTTCGCATGAATACGATGAAAGCTCAGTGAAACTTCCATTGAGACGTTTCGAGCGATCGAAATTTGTCAAATAATTTTTTTTTCCAACCTTGTAATTGATTCGTTAAGCCTTGAGGTCTCGTTATTTACCCCTTGAACAAAACTACCTCTTCAAAACTCTTTGAAAAAACAATCACAACCCCTGAAAAATCTGAAGCTACATATATTGAGCATTTTTCTGATCTTCTATTTTCGGTAATATTTAAAAATGATGAATTAATAAATTAATTAATTGTATAATTATATTAATAATAGAATAATTACTTAATTAATTAATAATAATAACTGGAGTCTTGGAAATTAAATGAAAAAATTCATAAGCATATTTCATAAGCTTTATGAAATAAATAAATTTCGTAAGCCCGGAGAAAAGCATAAGTTTTGATGTGATTGAAAATTAAAGTTCAAATTCTATTGGGGTTTCAAGGGGTTAAATTTATAAAACGAGAAATCGTTTATGTGAAACGTGTCATATATAAATTCTGGATGCGACCAAAGAGTCTATTTGCTCCTTGCGTAGGTCTTATATTCAAGGCTAAATCGTCGGATTTGGGTCACGCGTGTTTTTATGATGGATTACGATAATTCGATACTCTTCTCCTTCAAGACTCATCGCACACACACACACACACACTTATATTACATACGAGGATCTTCGAAATGTAGTTGCGACGCATAAAAAAGCTTCAAGGTCCTGATACAAGGATCCTCCATCGACGTTTTTCCCTCGAAAGGCTAAATAAACAAAATTTCTTGAAATTTTTCTCCATACAATGAAAATAAACTTTATCGTTTCTAAAATATTTTTTGAGCCTTTTTGTAGCTCCCCAATGGTCAAACTCCAAAATTCGATTCTAGAGGACGATTTGGATTTTTCCCGGGCAATGTAAATTAAAACAATTTGAGCATTCGAAATGCGCTTGAACGCATTTCGAATCTTGAAAAAATCTTATACTTGGAATAATTTTTATTTTTCGTCTTTTATATGTAAATTTTTTAAATTATGAACCATCTAAAAATGTAAATAATTTAAAAAAATGTAATTTTTAATATTTAATGATAAAAAACTTATTTTCAATATTATTAATATTATATCAATCAATAGTGTTTTATTTGCATAACTTTTGAAAAAAGTTTTTTACAAAACTTGATTAATATTATATCTAAAACGAATTATAAATAATAATATAGTAATATTGATTACCCCATGATCGTAATAATAATTTCAATAATTTTTGGAGCCACCTTTTGCAAATTTTCAAAATGAAAAATTGAATTATATTTTACAAACACTTGACGTACAAGTGTCACGACGAATTTCGAATCTCGGGATGGAATGACAAAAATTTTCCAACAATACAGAAAAAGTAGAGAAAAAAAAGCGCGTGCGCGAGTCTCGCAAATTACCCTTTGCCAAACTTTCTGTGAATGGAATTCCTTCAACTTGAGAGATTCGCAGCGTGCCAAGCATATTTCTCGTATTATACACAGAGTCCACGAATATGTATACGAAGAGGAATTTCAAATATTTTCCCCGTGGTAGTCTCTGCGATTTTTGCAATGCGATAGTGAATGGAAACCCCGGAGAAAAGCACAAAGTTTTTCGTGGAGAGAAACTTAGTTTACGTCGTAAAATCATTGGAAAGTTCCCGAAACAAATCTCGCAAAGCAGACGCACATCAGCACCAATATTGAATCGAAGCTTATCAGTGATAAAAAAAGAGCAAAGAAAAATATGAAAAAATCGCTGAGAAAACTTAATTTTTTGTTTATTGTCAAAATAATCCGTATAAATTAGTAAACAATCAGTTCATAATTGGAAAAATTTGATGAAAAAATTAAAAAAATTTCATTTTATACCAGAAATAAAATTGATGACAAATTTTCGAATAAAAATCTTTGCGGAATTTTCAATTTTCAACAAAATCAATTTTTAGAATTTTTAAAAATTCCCAATTTTCACAACATTGAAGATTTTGCAATAACAAATTTTCAAATGGTTTCGACATTTTTGGGGAATATTTTTACACTGAATATCTCTCTTGGATAGCAATTTTGTATTTTTGGCATCATTTTTAATCGAGCAATTTATCGGATTGATAAAACAATGATATTTTCTGTCGAAATTGAAGGAAGTGTAAAATGGACGTTTCAAGGGCATGCCATTCGCCATGTGCAGGTATTATGCAATTTTCTTCGGTCTGATTTATATAAATCGTTGCACAGAGAGAGAGAGAGAGAGAGAGAGAGAGAGAGAGAGAGAGAGAGAGAGAGAGAGAGAGAGAGAGAAGGGAGAGGGATAGAGAGAGAGGGAGAGAGAGAGAGAGGGGGGAGAGAGAGAGAGAGAAGCGCGTACAGAAGTCTCGTCGGAAATTAATTGCACCCCCCCCCCCTCGATCCTCGCGCTCGCCTCTCGAGATAGCTCATTATTGTGCACACACGTTAGCGATCACGTCTATTCTCGTGACGCGGATTCGTGCATTTGTGTGTTGGCCCAGGGTTAATTATCCTCTGGGAAATGATAAACAAATGTCGTTCAATCTCGTTTGAACGATACGTGACGTTTTACACGGGAAATGTTACAAGTTCATCGTCGGATAACAATTATAACATTTCGCAAACGCACGTGCTCGGTTTTCCCTCGATGTTTATAATATTTTACGATCGCACATTCCGTTTTAAAATGTACACAAGTGCGGAAAATTTCGTGTAGAATCGACGAGAATTCGTCGTTCCCTCAATTACAGCAAAAACATGTTTGTAGATTTTTTTTCTTCACTATTGTTTTCCTCAGGAAGCTCCATTTTCGTGAAAAATTTGCATCCCAAATTTTGGATATTTTAAAATATATTTATTAGGCTAGCCCAAAATAAACTCGTTTTTTTTTATTGATGAAATCATAGATTTTGCTGTACATAATTTCATCAAAAAGGAAGTTACAAAAAATTCTCTTCACTATTCTTTTTTTAAGGAAGCTCCTTTTTCGTGAACATTTTTTATCCCAAATTTTGGATCATATTTTAAAATATATTTATTAGACTGGCCCAAAATAAACCGTTTTTTTTTCACTTCCTTTTTGATACAATCGTAGTTTTTACTGTAATTTCATCAAAAAGGAAGTTTAAAAAAAATCTCTTCCCTATTCTTTTCCTCAGGAAGCTCTATTTTCCTGAAAATGTTTCATCCAAAATTTTGGATCATATTTTAAAATACACTGCAGACCAATAGTTTGGAAACACTCGCCCCGATTCCACACCCCACAAAAAGTTTCACTGCTCTTTTAAAAATGAAGATATTTTGATTCGCCAAGCGGCGTTTTAAAGGGGACATATTCAACTTCATTTCGCTTTTTCCAAAAAATTTTTGCTATTTTTTCAAAACCCGGTACGCCCTTTGAAAAACATGGTCGTTTTTTGGCTTTTTTGGCATTGTAATTTTGGCGCACGACCCATGCAAATTTTGTTTAACTGCTTTACGCACGAAAAACTTGTGGCGGAGAGTATTAGCTTCAGATTCGTTTTTTTTTAAGTTTTTTACGATTTTTTTTTCGCAAAAATATTCAATTTTTCGCAAAAAACGACCATATTTATAAAATGTAGCGTAACTCTAAAACTTTTGGGTTTTCGTGAAATCACTAAGAGGGTAAAAAGTTGCATACAATCATTCTGGATTCAATGAAATTTTTTCAGATTTTTTTTCAAATTTTTTTTTTTCCCTAATTTTACCTGTAAACGAGATATTTTTTTATCTCAAACAATCGGATCTCTTACCTCAACTACACGGCTTTTTCATCGAAAAACCTCATCTGCATGACTTTTCCATCGAAAAATCCGTGTAGATGAGGTGAGAGATCCGATTGTTTAAGATAAAAAAAATATCTCGTTTACATGAAAAATTAGGAAAAACAAAATTTTGAAAAAAAATCTGAAAAAAATTCATTGAATCCAGAATGATTGTATGCAACTTTTTACTCTCCTAGTGATTTCATGAAAACCCAAAAGTTTTAGAGTTACGCTACATTTTATAAATATGGTCGTTTTTTGCGAAAAATTGAATATTTTTGCGAAAAAAATTTGTGCAAATCTCTTTAAAAAACGAAATCGAAGCTAATACTCTCCGCCACAAGTTTTTCATGCGAAAAACAGTCGAACCAAATTTTCATGGGCCATGCGCCAAAATTACAATGCCAAAAAAAAGCCGAAAAACGACAATTTTTCAAAGGGCGTACCGGGTTCCAAAAAAATCGCAAAATTTTTTTGAAAAAAGCGAAATGAATCTGAATATGTCCCCTTTAAAACGCCGCTTCGCGAATCAAAATATCTTCATTTTTAAAAGAGCGGTGAAACTTTTTGTGCAGCGTGAAATCGGAGCGAGTGTTTCCAAACTTTTGGCCAAAAGTGTATATTTATTAACTGGCCCAAAATAAACTCGTTTTCTTACTTCCTATTTCATGAAATCGGCACTCAATATTACATGAAAAATTATAGTTTCATGAAATAGGAAGTGAAAAAAAAGGAGATATACAAAATTAAGAAATTTCAGTAAAGTTGTGAAGCAAAACAATCGTGCCAATTAATTATAATTGAATATATTGAATATAATTGAACTATTCATCTAAAAACGAGAGACAAAGAATCCACAGCTATAATTAATTCACATTTTCCAGACATTTTTATGTTCAACCTTCGCAGCTTCAATTTTGATGAGAATTATTGGAGAACTCCAGAAAACAGGTGAAAATAAGCGAACTGTATTTTTTTCCTTTATTTGTAGCTTGGCTTACAATTTCAAGATATTCGTCCGTGTTAGAGGGTAAAAGGGTTGCGCAACAGGATAATTTTCATCGTTTCCTCTGAAAGAGAGAGTGAGAGGGACAGAGAAAGAGAGTTAGAGGAAAATAAAATAGCGGAGAGAGAGAGAGAGAGAGAGAAATGAAGGAGAAGAAAAGGCCGAGAGGTACCATAAAGTGTAAGAAGAAAAGGGACCTCAGGCGACTTGAAGAGTCGAGAACTTAGCACACAAAACGAACTCTTGTCGAGCAACTTCAAAGTTGCAGGTCTCTCTCTCTCTTCTCTCTCTGTCTTTCTATCAATTTTTTCCTTCCGTCTTAAATTCAACCCTCGGAGTCTGACCCAAGATTTTCACATTCAAGACCAAGTTTAATTTTGATATAATTAATCTCAGAATCTTGAACACTCCTTAAGGGGGTCGTCCAGTGTGAAACCTGTTTTTTAAATGTTTTTTTTCGGGATTTTTTTTTTGACAAACCATTAAAATAAAATAATTTATGAATTGCGTATCATTTTTATCAACATTGGAACAAACTTTGTGAATTTTTTGAAGTCAATGTATTAAATATAATCGGAGATACATCGCCCAACAGGAACACATATAAAAAAAAGGTGCTCCACTGCTGCCATGATTCCGGTCGTTCTGCTTATCTGAAATCAAAAAAACCAAACGCCATTTCAATTGTGAGACTTGACGCTCTACCGTGAATCAAGATAAAGTCAGAAATCCAAAAAAATCATTTTTTTTTTAACGCTTTAGAAAAAATATTCAATGCGAAAAACTGAATTTTTTTTTGTAAAGCGTAAAAAAAAATGATTTTTTTGGAATTCTGACTTTATCTTCGTTCACGGTGGAGCCTCAAGTCTCACCAATTGAAATGGCGTTTGGTTTTTTGATTTCAGATAAACAGAACGACCGGAATCATGGCAGCAGTGGAGTACCTTTTTTTTTTATATGTGTTCCTTTCGGGCGGTGTATCTCCGATTACATTTAATACATTCACTTCAAAAAATTCACAAAGTTTGTTCCAATGTTAATAAAAATGATACACAATTCATAAATTATTTTATTTCAATGGTTTATCAAAAAAAAAAAATTCCCGAAAAAAACATTTAAAAAACAGGTTTCACACTAGACGACCCCCTTAAAAAGCCTCGAAATACCAAAATTCGATTGTCAAAAAGGTTCAAGTTCAAGTCGCAGTATCTGGAAAATAATCTATGCACCTGTGAAACTCGAATATTATTTATGATCTTATTTGTCTTATTTTTATCATCACTTCAAATCCACTTCGTTATTTAACGAGCGAGTGAAGGAGAAACGGATATGTCTTCGATATATATATATGTACTTTCAGTTCTCTTCGAACGAGGGACACGATCGGGTTAATATGAAAAGTTATCCCCTCGATATTCTCTCATAACAGATATGAATAGGGGAGGGAGGGGCAAAATGGACACGACATAGTGCAAGTTTCTTTTTATCTGAAAATATTATTTCGAACGATTGGATTGCGCGTCGAAAAAAACATTTTCAGGAACAAAATGGTTTTTAGGAAGGGTTCTGGTCTAGAATTTTGAAAAAATCAATTTTTTCTCATATTCGCCAAGTCCAGACCTTTGAGAATATACTCTCGAAAAAAACTGTCAATTCAAATTATTTAGAGAGTTATTAGCTATTTTAGTGACGCATGAGCCTTTAAGGGGGAGCCTTTAAGGGGTATTCTGGTCTAAAATTCTGGAAAAATCATTTTTTTTTGCCTTTTCTCAAAGTTTGGATCTTTAAGAACATCTCCTCGGAAGGATTTTTTTTTAATCCAACAATTTACGGAGTTATAGCTATTTTAGTGACGCAGCAGACTTCAGACGTTTTTCTCAAAACTAGTTTTCTCAAAACGGCTGACATGATATCTAAAGTTCTACTCGACCGATTTACTTCAAATTTTTTACCAATCTTCAATGTACAACTATCTATCGCCTCTACCACTTTTGTGTCAAAATTATTTTTTTTTACTATTGTAAAAAAATTAAAAACTTTGAAAACGAGAGCCGAAAAACGCCTTTTTTGTTCAGACCGCCGCCATTTTGCGAATTTTTTTTCCGATTTCTCTGAAGTAGGAACTACAACGACATTCTTACTAATTGAGAATTTTTTTAAATTTTGTATCGGATGTCTAGAAACGTTGCAATTTTACTCCAACTTTACCAACTTCTAACTTATTTAATTTTCATTTTTTTTCGAACATTTTTTTGTTTATCGTCAAAATAAAATAAAATGAATAAGTAAAAAAATGGAAATAAAGATAAATAAAATAAATAAATACAATAAATAAAATTAATGAATAAAATAAATAAATAAATAATGTTTATTCTCAAAATGTATCGCTCTAGACCAGAATACCGCCTTAAGTTCATTCTCCTCCACAAACTCTCCATTTTTCTTCATCTACTTCTTCTTTTTATTTAAATAAAGAAAAACAAATCTTGAACTTTCAGAGGAATTTTTTTTACGTAAATTTTTTAATCAGCCTTTCGAGTGAAAAAATAACGAGCTCGATCATCCGATTATGAACTATTATGAATCTTGTCACATCGATAATTCGCATTCAAGAATATGCAGATATAGAGCCGAGAGTGCATTATTGCAGTCATTCCACTTGAGGAATTTCCATTATTATAAGTTATATATATATATATTAGTGTCTTCATCTTTAATCTTTCGTTGGAATAGCGGAATAGATAGTTTCTCGAATAGAGAAAGAGGAAAATGCTTCTGGAGAAACGAATTGAAGAGAAATTCAATTTGCCTCACCCTTTTCGAGTTTCGCTCACTTTGAATAATCCAGCATTATTACCAGAAATTCATCCCTTTCCTCTCTGTCTTTCTCTCTCACGATTCATTCAGACTCGTTGATCGATCGGTGAAAAGATTTTTATCGCGGATCTGACACGTTTTCGTTGGCAAAAAGAATCCTCTTTGAGCCATGACCCTCGACTGATATCACTCAAAAGAAGTAGGATTCGTGAAGATTCCAGATCAAACGGGAAGAAAGACAAATGAAATAGGTTAGAATTATTTAAAAAGGGGGTGAAAAAAATTGTAAATGTATTTTTTTAATCCCTCAGTTCTTCCAGAATACGAAATTAATTTTTTTTTTTAAATTATTTATAATCTTATATATGGGTCATTTCATGACAAAAAGACCAAGAGTTCGAATCGACCCCGCCCAATTTCGATGAAATTTGGTCAGAAGTTTTCGTTTTCAATAAAACGGAGTTCTACCGAAGGAAAAAAAAATAAAAAATGTTGTTTCAAAAGTTATTCGAAATTCAAAATTTCCCAATTTTTCAAATGTGTCAAGTTTAATTTTTAAATACCTTGAAAACTATTATAGTTACGAAAAATCATTCTGAATTCGTTTTGAAGAGTATATTTGGGGCTACGAGAAAAAAAATATTCCGAAAAAAAATTTTGAAAAATGATTAATTTTGAGATTATTGAATTTTCAAAAATCGTGAAAATTCAAGTTCCATATTTTATTTTTGGTTTAATTCTTTTAAATATAATACCTTGTACTGATCTTAAAAGATCCTGAAATTTTCAGAGAGGTATTTTTTTTCTTCAAAAATTTAAATTTTTGAATTTTTAAAAATCGTGCAAATCCACGATAAACGATAAATTTTTGGTTAAATTTTTTAAATATAATATCCTGTATTAATCTTAAACGATCCTGAAATTTTCAGGATGGTGTGTTTTTGTTTCAAAAATAAAATTTTTTGAATTTTGGTAAAAAAAAAAATTCTTTTGTTTTTCCTCTAAGTTAAGTAAAGTTGTAATTCTTTAATTTTGAGCAGTAAAAATTTCAATTAATGACAATTTAAGAAAAAAAAAATTTACCAAAATTAAAAAATTTATATTTTTGAAACAAAAACACACCATCCTGAAAATTTCAGGATCTTTTAAGATCAGTACAAGGTGTTATATAAAAGAAATTTAACCAAAAATTCAATGTTGATCGTGGATTTGCACGATTTTTAAAAATTCAAAAATTTATATTTTCGAAACAAAAAAAAACACCTCTCTGAAAATTTCAAGATCTTTTAAGATCAGTATAAGGTATTATATAAAAAAAAATTAAACCAAAAATAAAATATGGAACTTGGATTTTTACAATTTTTCAAAATTCAAAGTTCTCCAAATTCATCATTTTTCAACATTTTTTTTCGGTATATATTTTTTTTCGTAGCCCTAAGTATACTTTTCAAAACGAATTCAGAGCGATTTTTCGTAACTATAATAGTTTTCGAGATATTTAAAAAATAAACTTGAACGATATGAAAAATTGTGAAATTTTAAATTCTGAATAACTTTTGAAACAACATTTTTTAATTTTTTTCTTTTGGTAGAACTCCGTTTTATTGAAAACGAAAACTTCTGACCAAATTTCATCGAAATTGAAAGGGGTCGATTCCAACTCTTGGTCGATTTGACATGGAATGACCAATATATTATTAATTATTTATAAATCTATATGAAGTATTTGTATAAAATATTTATATATTTTTAATTATTCTCAAATTAAATTTCATTCAAGTTTCAATTTAATTTTTCACAAAATGTCAAAATTCTAATTGGACAATCTACAAATGTCTCTTGACAAAACCAAGATAGTTTCTGAACTATAAAGACCAATTCCAGTCGATTTCCCGTGAAATATTCTGTACCCATGAATTCACGTTGCATTTTCCTCTGTCTGCAAACTCTGTTTGTTGTTCTGCACAAACAAAACCCGTGACGCAATTCGCATGAACAAATCGATTGATTTTCAGCATATGAGAGAGTTTTGAAAACGACACTCGATTCGTGAAACGTTACACGAACTTCGCGTGGGCAGATCGCAATTAATTGTGATAGAATGAATAAATAATAACAAATTATAATTCATCGAGATGCCGGGAACTCTGCAGACCCATAAATTGATCATGAATCTTGGGTTTGTTCAATGTAAATTTCGAAACAAAAATAGAAATCGATTGATTATGTAATCGTCGAATATAAAAACGCTCAATCAACGATGTCTGATCATAGCTCGAAATTTAGCCCTTTTGTTTTACTGGCAATAACATTTTTTTTAATTTCCAACATATCTAACTTTCTGTCTTGATCTGAAATTTTTCAAGTTTCTCCCTTCATCTCGAATAATAATAATAAATAATAATTAATATTTATTTATTTATTATTATTATTATTATTATTATTATTATTATTATTATTATTATTATTATTATTATTATTATTATTATTATTATTATTATTATTATTATTACCATTATGATGATGATAATAATGATAGTGATAGTAATATCGATCAATGATGAGCATAATTATTTGTCAAAGGGACGACGTCAGTTTCAATTGTATATAACACGACTAATTCGTGAAACGACTAATCCGCAAACTGTCTGGTCGCGAATCCACACATGCGCACGCAAACAAAGAAAGACAGGTGACACGTGACATCGCACAATTACGTGCGAACACGAGGTACATTACGTGTGTCCCCAAATTTCACGTCTATATATATATATATGGGTCATTCCATGCCAAATTGACCATTTTTTAACCCGATCCCTTTCGATTTGACTGAAGTTTCGTTTTCCTTTTCTACCCAATTAAAAACATTTTTCAGGAAATTTTTTTACCCAACCCAAAAAAAAAGCTTTTTTTTTTAATGGCTATAACTTCTTCAAAACTTGAGTAATTGGGACGGTTTTTTTCGGTTTTTTTTAATTTTCGTTTTGAAATGTACTTTTCGAAAAAAATATCAAAAAATGTTAAGACATTAAAATCTGTGAAATTTTTCACTTTTTCGAGCAAAATTATCTTTTTATCGAAGTTCGCCATTTTTAATTTCTTTTGTTCACTCAAAAAATACTTTGATCAATTCCAGAAAAATGTCGCCCAACCTGGAGTGGGTCGCTTTTCCTTCTACTTTTTTTTTCATTTTTTTGAAAAAAAAATTAAAAAAATTTCGGCGATTACCGCTTAAAATTTTGTTTTCTTCTCAATTTTTGAAATTGCGAGGTCTTTTAGAAATCCTTAAAAATTTCTAGAGTGGTATTTTGTGAAATAAGCCCAATTGAGAATTTTTTTTTCAATGGTTAAAAGAAAATAGAAGGAAATGTCGACCCACTTAAGGTTGGGCGGTATTTTTTTCGGAATTAATCAAATAATTTTTTTAGTGAAAAAAAAATAAAAAATGGCGAACTTCGATACAAAGATGATTTTTCTCAAAAAGTGGAAAATTTCATAGATTTTAATATCTTAAAATTTTTTTTGTTTTTGTTTCGGAAAGTACATTCAAAAACGAAAATTAAAAAAAAAATGTCCCAATTAGTCAATTTTTGAAGAAGTTAGTTATTTAAAAAAAAAAGCTTTTTCTTTTGGGTTGGATAAAAAAATTGGAAATTTTTCTGATAAATGTTTTTAATTGAGTAGAAAAGGAAAACAAAATTTCAGCCAAATCGAAAGGGGTCGGGTTTAAAAGTGGTCGATTTGACATGGAATGCCCCATATATTTATTATATATTTATATGGTTCGAGCATTGATGGTCACAAGGGTACAAAATTCTTATTGTAAAGGTTAACCAATTTATACCTTGATATGTATGAAAAAAAAAATCGATTTTCACCATTTTCGTCAATTGACTTTCCTTCGTTCAATTCCATCCACGAATTCCCTCAGGACATGTTCAGCGAATATTACAAGAGCGAGGCCTGAATTTTAAACCAATGTCCTTTTATTTATAGAATTATTACTAATCACAATCCCATCAAAATTCGAGGGTTTTTGTGAAATTAGTGTTTTATCGATGACATCAATTTTGGTTTCTTCACGAAGGAAGCTTTGTTAATGATGGAAACAGATAAGGAGTCAATTTTGCGAATTGATAAATTAAAGTCACCATTTTTACGGTTGTAGTTACCGTATTTTGCTTTTACAAGTTTATGGGAATTTGTTTAGAGACTAAAAATTTAGCCGCTTGTTCAGTTGAAGTTGAAGGCTATCGTGGCATACTTGAACTTGGAATGAAAACTCATCAATGGCAATTTACAATAATGATTACAATGGAGAGTGTAACAATGTGTAATCAGTTTATCATGTACCGGCTCGAAGATGGGTGGATCAGAATATAGTGTCGTGTGTGGGCAGTAATAACGTCGAAAGGACATGTATATGCATATGTGCCCACATGAACATCTGGACATATAGATATGTAAAAGCCCAAGGGATAATGTAATTCGAAAGAGTCATACAGAAAGAGTTAATAGTTGCAAGTCCACAAAACGCACAAGAAGGTTGTGTAATGTACATCGATATTACATCAAAAGTTGGTAACTTTAGTGCAACCTTTCGTATATTATTTTATTCATTTCTCATCATTGTTATTTATCTTTTTCAACCGGATGAAAGAAGAAAAAATCTGAAGCATCGGGCAATCGCGATGGAAAAATTGGTATTACACCACGTTTCGAGGTTATGTTTTTTTTTCAACATCGCGTAGAAGAATACTGAGAGCTTTCACTTTTTTTCTTACCTTTTGCCATATTCACGGGATCAATTGCGTATTTGAATAAACACTGCAGTTGCACTTTCTTAATCTTTAAAGAATTTTATTCGCGCGAAATAAAAATTCACGAAAAAAAGGCGCGAGGCGCGTCACTATGTTGTCTCCACTTTGTAGGCAAAATTTTGGGAAAGACGCGACTCTTATAGTCACGATATTCGATAACTGGTTTGTTCAACGTCACCTGGTTAATTAGAGCACTGAAAAACAGGTAATATTGGAAAACATTGAGTCGAAAAACACTTAAAGTTGTCAAAGATGGGCCCACATCAAGGCTACGAAACGCTAAACAAACGCTTTTTTTTTTTTTGCCTAGTTGGCTCGTCCACTACGGACCTGTACCACTCTCTTCGAAACAAATGCTTATGGAGAAAAAAGTTTGCTTTTTGCCAGCGTTAGTGGCGCCGAACCTGGCGCCGCGGCGTTTTGGGGAACTAACTAAACCGGAATATATATATATCTATATATTTCCCTATATAGCAGAGCATATAGATATATATCCCGGTGTAGTTATTTCTCCAAAACCAATTTCGGTGCCACTAACGCTGGCAAAATCGAGTCAATAGACCTTTTCATCACAATTTTTTTTATGCGCATGCGTCAGTTTCAGCCATCTTTTTCGTACACTTTTTTGTAAACAAGCATGTTAAAATACCCGAATACAAATAATTAAAATTAACATCAAATAATAGTACATTTATTCAAAAAAAGTAAGCAATAAATAAAATAATAAGTGTCCTAATTGAGAAAACAAAATTTTTCAATCGATTATTATTACATTACCTTCACGAAAAGAAACAACGAAAGAGTGTTGTTATGGACTATGTAGAGTACATAACCTCAAAAATTATCCAAAGCCTTGCCTTCAATATCGCAAAAACATTATAAAATCATCGAGCAAAGTACTACATATTAAAACATGTCCAAAATGTGCAAAATGTGAATTGCGGGTGAAAAAATGTGGTCGAAGTGACAGAGGTTATGCTCAATCGGTTCATTTTTTTAATTGTTCACAATTATGTGCTTCCACTGAATTGTGAACTGGTAAAGCACCATCAACAATTTGTTCGAATAATTAATTTTTTTGTGTAGATATCCGGCTCTCCCAGCCATTAACAAGCAAAACTGTACGAAACTTTTGTATTACCGCCCTTTCAATATGGCGGCTGCGCTTGCGCACGTCACATGATGAAAAGGCCTATGGGTGGATCGAAAACTGCATCGTGGCGCGCTCTGTCGGACTGAGACCTAACTTTCGTTAAATAAGTCAGTGACTCAGTCGGTCAGGAGCTGTTGTCGAGAGCATGCGCCCGCATAGGATCGAGTCGATGGGTGGATCGAAAACTGTATCGTGACGCGCTCTGTCGGACTGAGACCTAACTTCCATTATATAGGTCAGTGGGTCAGCATCAGCTGTTGTCGTCCCGTGCTCCAGACGTAGTGACGATAATTCTCGGAAAAAATCCTCCGTATATTCCACGAATAGCTTCCAAGGAATTTATATGCTGACGTCAGGAGGGAATTCCCTCAAAGGGGAGCGACAATTGCGGTAAGAGAGAATGAGATAATGAACAGCCATAACCCCATTACTCCCGTGTTGTTGATCGTACGGACTTCTTTCAGGCGTCATTTTCTTCGTTTTCAAATTCTCCGAGTGACTTTTTTTTAGTTTTATTTTTTTTCGAAATTCTTAAGGGGGGTACGCAGAAGAGAAATTTTTGAACAGCCATAACTCCAGTGTTTTTGATCCTACAGACTTCTTTCAGGCGTCATTTTCTTCGTTTTCAAATTCTCAGAGTGATCTTTTGAGTTTTATTTTTTTCGAAATTCTTAAGGGGGTATGTAGAAAAGAAATTTTTGAACGGCCATAACTCTCGTGTTTTTGATCGTACAGACTCCTTTCAGACGTCATTTTCTTCGTTTTCAAATTCTCTAATTGACTTTTTTTTTAGTTTCATTTTTTTCAAAATCCTTAAGGGGGTACAGAAGAGAAATTTTTGAACAACCATAACTCCGGTGTTTTTGATCCTACACACTCCTTTCAGGCGTCATTTTCTTCGTTTTCAAATTCTCTCAGTGATCATCGTTAGTTTTATTTTTTTCAAAATTCTTAAGGGGGTATGTAGAAAAGAAATTTTTGAATGGCCATAACTCTCGTGTTTTTGATCGTACACACTTTTTTGAGGCGTCATTTTCTTCGTTTTCAAATTCTCTGTCCTTTTTTATTTATTTTTTCTCGCAATCCTTAAGAGGGTTTGCAAAAAAAAAAATTTTGACAGTCTGAGCCGAAGTCCGTACGATAAAAAACAGTATTTATAGCTGTCCAAATTTTTTTTTCTGCGTAGACTTTTGAGGGTTGCGAAAAAAATAAAAACGACATAAATAAAAATAAAATAAAAATACAAATACAAATAAAAATACAAATAAAAATACAAATAAAAATTCAAATAAAAATACAAATAAAAAAACAAATGAAAATACAAATAAAAAATAAAAAAGTACGCTTCGCGTACTTGTTTTATTTTTGCTTTTACATCGTTTGTTTTATACTTTAATATGAATTTTGTAATTTCGTTTAGGTAAATAACCGTTATAATAATGAGAAAAGCATTAATTCAACGTCGTCACTGTGAATTAATCTTCATTCACGCAACCGCATGTTGTATATTTGAAACTAAACGACCAGAGCGAGTTTCTCGGCTACGGAGAGTCGTTCTTGAGTCGCGAAATTGAACAGACGAGCGAAAGAGAGAGAAAGATGAAAAGAAAAACGAGAAATAGAACGAACGACGGAAGCAAACTCTGCGGGAGATGAATACCCGACCAAGAACCTTTCCGCACGGGCGAAGAGATTCAATAAAAATACATAGTAAGATTATCTGAGCTTAACGAATGAGCTTCGTTTCAATTTTTCGACCCATTCATTTTTATCATTCGCGCCACTTTTGAAATTCAGGCTTCAAGCTCGGGCAGTTACTTTCATCTTGGGAATGAAAACCGCGTCTGTTCTCGCATTTTTATAAATAAATAAAAATTGCAGAGCAAACATAAAAAGTATAAATATTGACGTAAACAATAAAAAAAGCAGTATAACTGACAATTATTAATGTTTAATCATTATTAATTATATTAAATAATGTTGAATTTTTTTTAAGATGAAAAAATTCCAGCCAAATTTATTTAAATTATCAAAAATTCATTATTTATAATTTATAATTATTAATAATTATGTAATATAATATAAAATAGAGAATATTTATATATTTTATATCATATTATATAATTATTGATAATTATAAATTATAAATGATAAATTTTTGAAAATATGCAAAAATTTTGCTGGAAGTCTTTGCTTCTGAAAAAAAATCAAACAAAATCTGACAGAAAAATTAAAAAAAAATGACGTTTATTACAGCTTGAGTAAAATTGTAAAAAAATGACACCAAAGGAAATTGGACCGGGCGCTGGTCAGTCGTTGGTCGAGTTAATGCGAAATATCCCATTTCATATTCATATATGAAAACTTTATGAATGCAAATGGAACTCGCGATATTCGGCCTCCCTCCTCTCGATTTTCCTTCGAGCAACGTTTTCCGCCCCATGCATTAATGAAAGGGCTCCAAAGTGCAAGCTCCAAATGAATATTCCACCGTCGAATTAATGCTGAAATCTTGGCCATTTTGCGTCAGAGACCACGAGAGATTTTCCAAGCCGGGCTTTTGAGATTTAGCTTTAAACGGTGATCCGTAGAATTTCCCGATATTCTCATCCATGTATATATATAGGTGAGAGGGGCAAAATGGACACTTTAGAATTTTATTTTTTCGAAAATTCAATTAAACGAGGAAAAATGTTGAAAAAACGATTTCCCTCGCTTCTCATATCACCTTGATATCCAAGATTCTTGGAGCAAGCTGCTTGGCTCATTTTTTCAATTAAATTCTTGGCAAAATTCAATTTTAATCGTAATTGCATTGTCAAATATATTTTTTTACGATTATGGAGGTGGGCCGTTTTGCCCCCGGTACCTCATTGTGCTCTATTTCTCAGATTATCCAAGTGTTTTAGTAAAACTGGGTTACGATGATACTTTAGAGTATTTTGGGCTGTTTTTTTTTCTAATGCGATGAGAATGACAATTTTTGAAAAAAATTCCAACTCTTGATAGACAATTGTCATGAAAATGTCGAAACCAGATCTGATTTCGCATAGGTGAGTCTATTTGGCTGTATCAATGCTAATTATTATGATAATCCCCTCATTTTCGGATTTGTTTATTTTTTAGTTTTTTTTCGATAATTTTTTGTGGTGACCATTTTGCCCCACCTTCCCCTATCCCCTATGATAAGGGTGCGAAGAGGGCTTTTCCGCAAAGTAAGCACGTGCCCAATGCGAAATTAATGTCTACGACGTAAGGCAATGAAACGGGCTTAAATGTGTAAAGATCCCACCTTGATGAACCTTTCATTAGTATCTTTCCTTTCCTTCGACCTTGAGCAGTTGAGATTGTCAGTCTCTTTCCCGGATATCCTGAAATTCAGAGGTCTTTTTTCTTCATCGTCCCTCGAGAATCGTTCAGATCCGACGAAATTAAGAGGAACAACTTATGAATGAGAAAATACACATCCAGAAAATAAGATTTATTTCCTTGAAACAAATTCCCATAAATAAAATAAATTATTGTAGATGTATTTTATTCAAAATTGTACTATTAAAGATTTATCCAATTAAAACAAATGTTCTCGTTTCACTCGAATACGGGCCACTTAAAGTCAGTTCGGCCGACATTAAAATGAAAATTAATTAATTAATCATTAATTTTATATAAATTTATTCGAGCTAAATAAATTATTGAAGATTTATTTAATTAAAATAAATTTATTCTTTTCACTCGATTACAGGCCCATTAAATAGTCAATTGGGCTGACATCAAAATGAAATTTCATTGATTTTAGATCAATTTATTCAAGCTGAATAAATTATTAAAGATTTATTTTTCTTAAAATTATACTATTGAAGATTTATTTAATTAAAATAAATTTCTTTGCTTCACGCGAATACGGGCCCAATAAATAGACAATTGGGTCGACATTAAAATGAAATTTCATTTATTTTACATAGATTTATTCAAGCTCAATAAATTACTTAATCAATTATTGAAAAAAACATATTTTATGGAAAACTCATGAAACATTTTTCCATACATGAGGAGTTCTTTTTCAACCGGGCCACTTTTTCACCCTCTCCAATTTTTTTCAAAATCTGCCACTTTGAAATATTAGTCAAAAGGATCGTGTCCGATTTTTTAAAGATTTTTTTAGGCGTCCGTTCAGGATTTTCAATTTTTCATTACGAACACTGTATCTCAAAAAATATTCATCAAAAAAAAAATATATATAAGAATAAAAATTTATTTATTTTTTCTACTTTATCGAAAAAAATTAAAATCATAATTTTTCTGCATTGAGAAAATGGAAATTTGGCAAAAAAATGAGAATAAAATTTTTTTAAACCCAATAACACGCTTTCGATTTCGGTACAAATTTTACAGGATGTCTGTAATTGGATAAAGAGTCTGCGAAAAAATTTTCAGAATGGCACCTGCAATAGTTACACTGAAAAAAAATAAAAACCCTGCGAAATTTTTATGCGGTTATGAGATTTCGCAGGGTTTTTATTTTTTTCAGTGTAACTATTGCAGGTGCCATTCTGAAATTTTTTTCGCAGACTCTTTACCCAATTACAGACATCCTGCAAAATTTGTACCGAAATCGAAAGTGTGTTATTAGGTTTGAAAAAATAAAAAAAAATGAAAAAAAAATTTATTCTCATTTTTTTGCCAAATTTCAATTTTCTCAATGCAGAAAAATTATGATTTTAATTTTTTTCGATAAAGTGGAAAAAAGAAAAAAGTTTTTATTGATGAATATTTTTTGAGATACAGTGTTCATAATGAAAAATTGAAAATCTTGAACGGACGCCTAAAAAAATAAAAAAAAAATCACAGACGTTCCTTTTGACTAATATTTCAATCTGGCAGATTTTGAAAAAAATTGGAGAGGGTGAAAAAAAAGTGGCCCGATTGAAAAAGAACTCCTCGTATATCAATTATGTTGCGATGAAATAAATTTTTCTTAATGGTAATTTCTTTGAAATATCTCTGACGTTTCTTTTTCTTTTCGGCCACAAATCGACGCTTTTTCAGAAGCAATATTTTATCGTTTTATGCCGGGATTATCGCGACGGTGTACAAATCTCTTTCTTGTATATCGTCGTTGCTTGTGACTCGATGAGAATTGAGAAATCGATGTATCGAACGTTCGCCCCCTGATACGAATGACTTTTGAGATTTATCGTTATCGGACAGCGTTTTTCACGACAGACGCTTTCGCCCCGCAGCGTCGTTTTGTTTGTTATTATCACTTTTTTTCCCACTCTTTCCCTCACAACCCTTAATATCTCGTCCGAAAATCGATGTATATTTCTTCGCACGAATGCGATCAATCTGATCGACGTTCACTTGTAACGGTCGAACCGAGCAAACTTGATTACATCGCGAGCGTCGCCATCGGCTATTTTTACCATCCCCCTCGATTCTCCCATTGAACTGATTTATTATCTGAGTTATTATCAATTTTCGATAAGATCGTAATTAGATAATTATCAGAACAAAGAAAAAAAAATGTAATTGTGTATGTCAACGATGACGAAAAATGTGTGATTTACTAAAAATTGATCCCTCTTTAGAATTGAAAGAAACATTAACTATATTGCTTCTGTTAATTTCTGTAATTTAATTATTTTTATTAATTTCATTAGTTTTGTTAATATTATTAGTTTGAAAAATTTTAGTAATTTTTTGTTCCAGACCTCATTGGAGATGGAATTAAAAAAACAGATGTGGAATTTGGGAGTAACCCGACTGAATTAGCTTCGCTGTTGTGTCTAATTTAAGCCATCTGCATAATTCAACGTGCGGGTTTCAATTTGCTGAATTGCAACAATTCACCCCATAAATTTATCAACGAACAACAGCAATATTTTATCTTAATTACATACCCTTACTTAATCACTTAATTACACACTGAGAGAAAAAATTACTGTATTTAAGAACATGAATTTATTTATTAAATGAAAGTATTAATTCGATTACTTATTTGTTGAACCAAGAAAATCACCCTTCATTTAAAAAAATATTTTCACGAATCTATTACTCCATTATATTAAACTCTTATTTAATAGTAACAATTAAATGCATGATAGATTTGATTAAATTTGTATTCATTGGATTAATTACATTGATCGCATCATAAACATGAGATTATTTGAATCTAAAAAACGAATTCAATACAAATCTATTTTTTTCGAAAAAATTATTTTCTTGCAATAAAGTCATTATTATTTTACTTCAAAAAATATTTTTATTTAACAAAATTATTTCTTTGCTATAAATTCATCATTATTTTACTTCTAAAAATATCTTTATTTAAATAGATTTTAATAAATTTGCATTCATTGGATTAATTAGATTTATTGCATCATAAACATGAGATTATTTGAATCTGAAAAACGACATCAATATTAAATTATTTTTTTCAAACAAAATTATTTCTTTGCAATAAATGCATAATTATTTTACTTCTAAAAATATTTCTGTAGTATTTTCAATATTTATTAGATATAAAATTGATTGTGATTATTTTAAAAGAAGCTGTAGTAAAATAAATAACACATTATTTTATTCCAATAGAATATTTATTTGGAATGATGAAATTTTTATTTCCTTCAAGCAAAGAACTATCATTTCTATAGTATACTTTAATAGTATACATAAGTTGTTCAAAATTAAAAAACTGGTTTTTAAAATGTTTTCTTCTTATATTTGAATCTTCATGACTCCTAACTTTTTTCCAGTGCATAGTAGTAGTCGATAGCGTAATAGATAGCGTGTTAGGTAGTTAGGTAGGATAGGTATGATGGTAGGTAGGGTCGAGGGTTCGAATCTCGGTCGGACAGAGAAATTAGATCGGAGAATTGGCGCAGATTTGTCTTTTTTTTCTATTTATCTCTTTTTGGGGTCACTAAACTATGCATATTATAGTATATTACGATACTAGTGCGATGAAACTTTTTCTGACGAGTGTGAGTTTGCAGCATGAGCCGAAGGCGAATGTTGCAATCACACGAGGTGAGAAAAAGTTTCTCGCACTAGTATCGTACGAAATTTTATTGTACGAGTGCGCAAAGTGCCAGTTTGAGCACGCGCAGCGTGCGCAAAATGGCACTTTGCGCACGGAGTGCAATGAAATTATTTGGCAAGGGCTATATATTTTTTATAAAATGGTTAGCAACAATTAATAAACACGCATTTGATTGAATCAATCATTTTTCCTGTTGCTTGGACTAATTAATTTGTTGATTCAACACATTTTTTTTCTCAGTGCTTCCTGTATTAAAAGACGTGCATGTTTCGAATGATAAAGTGTGTTCTTGATTCAAACAACATATTACATATAATTGATAACATATTGATAGATTCAAGTAAATTCATTTATTGAAACAGAAATTTATGGAATTGACTGGAAAAAATGAACCAAGTAAATATATAAGGGAACCAATCTAATATGTTTTGGCAAATAATGAAAAAAATGAGTTTTTGCCTTCAAAACTTTATTTCATTGGTTCTAGTAATTTTTTCTCTCAGTGCATAATTTAATCGATAATTGGTCAAATTTTTAGCGTCACAACTAAAAAGCAAGATTTTAAATTCAAAATTAACCTGCCCCATTTTAATAAACAAATATCCTTTCGTGAAAATCCATGTCAATAATTTGGCAGGATATCGAAGAAATTTCTCGAACTAGTTGTAAGCAAAATTTTAGAAAAAATTCGAATTTTAACCATATTTGAGCTAAATTCCAATCTTAGGGGTTGAATCCTTTCATATGATTGGAGGATTATTTTCAGGATCAAATTACACAAACACAAATATCCACCATCTTCTCTTTTAAACGTCGTTTTTGGTCTTTTCAGACTCATATGAGAAATGGCACAAAATATTTGGACTTTCTTTTACCGTCACAAAGTTACGTTTGTTAGGAGGCAAAAAAATCATTTTAAAAAGGTGGAAGGGTGTAAATAGAGAGAAGGGGATGGTAAAAAAAAAGTGAGGCGTGGTGCTGGTATATCTGGTTCAATGGTAAATAGAAAGTCGAGATGAAAAAACGTGACCAAAAGCGGAGGATATTTATGGGGGCCGCAGTAGAAGAGGTAATCCTGAGAAGCAAGTGGAAAAAGCCACGAATGGTCAGACATGCCCATTTTTTTGTATTTCCTCGCTCTTTCGTCGCTCCGGCGTTTTTTTGGGTCTCTTAATTCATGCCCCAATTGAAAGTCACGATAAAAAAACGTGACCAATCGCGGAGGTTAATTATTGGGCACGCATTAGTAGAGATAATCCTGAGGAGCAAGTGGAAAAGGCCACGAATGGTCAGACATGCCCATTTTCGATATTTTCTCGCTCTTTCGCCCCCCCCCCTAGCTTTTTTTTGGGTCTCTCAATTCAAGCCCCGATTGCACGCCATCGAAAATACATTCTCCAACATAATTCCCTTTTTTTAACAACGAAAAAGTAGCCAAAAAATAAAAAAAATAGCAAATTGACTCTTCATTTGGGTCACAGAAATTTTGGTCCTATGCTTCGTCCGGATTGTAAAAAATTAATTAAATATTAATTAATTAATCAATTAATTATAAAAATTAATTGAAAGAGAAAAACAATCACTCACCGGTCCCGAAACGGGGCCCACCAAACGTCAGTTCTCAAAAGTTTCCTTTCGCACAATTTAATTCGTGAATTCTCGAAGCAATCCACTGTTCAATCATTTTAATCCCGAATTTAAAGATCCGTTTATCGGCTTTTTATTTAATCGTTAACATAAGAAATAAACTTGGCTCAACTTTGACGAAGTTAACGTGGAATTATTTTTCATTTCATTTTTTTTTATTTCCTATTCAAATGGTCTCGGAGTCGTTCGCTCGATTTTTCGTGTTTCGCGTCGCGTTGCCGCGTGCTGACTAAAGAGTCATTTTCTCGTCGATCGCCGAGAGACGCGCTTCCAACGCGATAGAGCACGAACCCCTCCGCTCGCGCCTGCTTCTCGACTATTTTTGCTCCCTTCTTCCTCCCACCTTCGCCTCAACAGGACGCGATGTACCGATATTATATACTCTTTGTACGTGAAAAAGCCTTGGAATGTGGGATAATATGGTCCAAAATTGTTTCCAACACAACCAGAAAAAAAGATTCATTTCATTTAAACAAATTTTTCCAATTTATTCCAATATTTCAATTTCAATTTTTCAATATTATATTATTTATTTCTATTATATTATTATGTTATTATTAGTATTTCGTAAATCAGATTTTTCGAGTTATAAAAAAGAATGTTCAAGTTGAAATGAGAAATTTTCAAATTTTCTAAAATTTCAACTCCCACGAGCGATTTTTTTGCAAATTCATTGTCAACCACCCTTAAATTTGTTAAGGGTAGTTGTGGAAAAATTGAAGCAAGAAATCGAAGGATTTCGAATTCTTCTGCTAAAATCACAAAAATTTTCTGAAAATTTTGAAAACAATTTCACACTGGATCACTCGAGAAGTTTTTGAAAAAATTTCATACCCGTTGACCTTCTCACTTGGTCCTTGTGTCATTTGAGCTAAATTTGCCAAAAATTCGCTGCAATTGTGCAAAATTTGAGCTAAATAGCTACAGAAATTGGAAAGCTACAAAAATTAAAGCAACCCCAAGGATGTTTCCAAAATCATCAATGCCAACTGTCATCAAAATCTGAAAAATGCAGAAATTTATCTACCCTCTAAAAAAAAACGTTTTCTAAGGGGAGGCAATATATTTAAATCCAAAAAAATTTACGATTGTGAAATTCTCCAGAAACGAGAAGCTGAAGGATTCTTTGCTGCCAATGTGAAAAAAAATGGTAGCAAATATTTTCAACACAGCTGCTAATCCTTAAAATGGAGAATTTCTCAAAAAATCCTAAAACTGCATTTTTTAGCCACCCTTGATAAATCGGATTTCAACCGTCGCGATAATTTTTATGGGCATGAAAAAATTCACATTGTTCCTTGTTCCAAAATTGATTAGCAATTATTACAATTGATTATCAGTGAAAATGACGTAAGGTGCCAATATTCAACGTGTCAAATCCTGTTTGGCTGAGGCTCTTTGTTTGATAAGCAGTCGGTGTATTTTCGTCCTCGCCTTCGTCGATGACACGACATTCCCGACAACGTGCTTCGCGTATTAATCCAAATTCACGTGGGCAACAGTAGGAACGACGACCATGGAGACGAATGGCTCGTGATATTGAAGGAAAGCAAGAGGAGAAAAAAAAGGGGGACAATTCGATACACCACAGACTCTGGATCGATAAAACTGGAGCAAATACGTGATACGCGAAAGATGCAAAAGAGACTATAAAAAGGAAAATCCAATACCACAATCTTCTTCATCCCTCGAAAGTAAAGTTCCAAGTTAATTTGACCGAGCACTCCGGAAATTCCGGAAAAGAGAATTTTTTTTAAATGACAGACTCGTTGCGAAAATTTGCAAAATTACAATGCTTGAAGGGTTTAAACATTTTTTAAATAAATTTAATAAATTAATAAATAAATTATTACTTTTATTAATAAATCATTAATAAAATTATTAAATTTAATAAATTTCAGAATTTTATCTAATTTTAATCGCTCGAGACGATTCTTTTGAAAATTCTGAATTTCTGCAAAAAATTTAAGCTCTATCTGCAACATTATGAATGTTAAATCGTGGATCATCATGCTTTTTGTCAATTAAACAATTTTTTTTTCAAATTTCCAAGTCTCGATCCAATGTTATTCCATTATTTATTAATTTTACTTATACTATTTCACTCATTTGGGAATAAAATTAGGGTCGTTGACTACAAAATTACAAAATTCATAACTTTTCATTATTGCCAATTTTTCTTTTTCACATGTTTTTTTAAAAGTAAATTATGTTTGATATTTTTTTTCAAGTCTTGAGTCAATTTTATTTCATTATTTATAAATTGTAATAATTATAATTTTTAGTTTAATATCCTTTAATATCATATATTTTTTAATTAAATTTTAATTCATTATATTAATTATTAATTTTACTTATTTCATTCATTTTAATTAATTTTTCGCCACCCATTTGGGAACAAAGTTGGACTCGTTGGCTAAAAAATTTAAAAATTCAGAACTTTTCATCGATGCCAATTTTTGTCTCCTGATTATTATTTTTTTAACAAAACCTCAAGCTAGAAGTTTTGATAAAGTGAAATAAACTCAATTTTTGTGAAATTGGAGGAAAACTTGATGCTTATGGAGAGCTACAACGAGTTCAATGTGCTCGTTGAAATAATCACGAGGAAAGCGAATTTTTCTTGTTAGTTTCGTTCTGCGCGACCGAAGGTCGTGGTCGGCTTGATCCGGGGTATAATCGGTGGGGTTGCCTAAAATAAAGTGGAATGAATTCGAAGGAGGAAATGAGAATAGTCCGCAGGATAATGAACGACGCGAGAAAGGTAGACAGAAAGAGAGAAAGGAACGGAGTAGAAGAGAAGAAGGATGAGATAGAAGGAGAGAGAAGGAAGAGAAACTTTTTCCCAGGGGATTCATTCTTCCGTGCGACCGAGCGCGAACCAGACTAGATCCTCTCTCTCTCTCTCTCCCCCCTCTCTTTGGCTTTTCCTTCCCTCCAACTTCTTCCTTTTTTCCTTCGCGATTCTACCTCTCCCGTCGTCCTTGAACGAATTTTCGGTCGGATTAACCGCGGAATCGGGCTTCATGCCGAGAGCTGATTCAATCTCGTCTCTGTCTCTCCACAATATTTCCCTCTCTTGGTGGTACTTTTCCGGAAAATGCCCCCTCTTTCCCTCTCTTTCGGGTTTCCTCTGTATCCCGGTGGTTTATTATCGTTATCCTCGTTCACTCGGGACGCGAACATATCGCGCTTTTCCTGCTTATCAGTGAAGATTTAGCTCGGACTCTTCCGGATTTAAGGGCGCTTTTTTCAACCCAACTCTCGACTCGTCAGGGTCGAGACTCGAGAACCTCGCGATCCTTAATGAAAACTTCATCGCGGTGGCTTTTTATTTTTGATTTTTTTGCGAGATCCAGATTGCTTTCTTCTGAGGTTGGTTTTTTTTAAAGTTGATAATGAAACTTTTTTATGAGATAGGTCAGGAATAATTGTAACTGTTATGCAATAATCGTCGATCATTCCGTAGAGGTGAAACTCATTATCGTGAATACCTTTCTCATTTTTTGTTTTTTTTTACAACCAAAAGTTTTATCTTCGTTCATTCACTCGATTATGTAAAAAAAAACGAAAAATATTTTGACCATTCTTTTTTTTACAAAATACATTCGCCAGAATTCGACGCCACACAAAAAGTTTCACTGCTCTTTTGAAAATGAAGATATTTTGATTCACCAAGCGGCGTTTGAAAGGGGACAAATTCAGCTTCATTTCGCTTTTTTCAAAAAAATTTTGAGATTTTTTTTGAACCCGATATGCCCATTGAAACATGGTCGTTGTTCGACTTTTTTTTTGGCATTGTAATTTTGGCGCACGACCCATGCAAATTTTTTTCGACTGTTTTTTGTATGAAAAACTTGTGGCGGGGAGTATTAGCTTTAATTTGTTTTTTTTTTAAGTTTCGTGCGATTTTTTTTCGCAAAAATATTCAATTTTTCGAAAAAAACGACCATATTTATAAAATGTAGCCTAACTCGAAAAGTAGTGGGTTTTCGTGAAATCACTAAGATGGTAAAAAGTTGCGTACAATCATTTTGGATTCAATGAAATTTTTTTAGATGTTTTTTCCACAATTTTTTTTTTAATATTTCATCCAAGCGAGATATTTTTTTATCTTAAACAATCGAGTCTCTTACCTCATCTACACGGCTTTTTCATCGAAAAACCTCATCTACATAAGTTTTTCATCGAAAAACCCGAGTAGATTAGGTGAGAGATCCGATTGTTTAAGATGAAACAATATTTCGTTGACAGGAAAAATTTTGAAAAAAAATTCTAAAAAAATTTCATTGAATCCAGAATAATTGTATGCAATTTTTTACTCTCTTAGTGATTTCACGAAAACTCAGTATTTTTAGAGTTACGCTACATTTTATAAACACGGTCGTTTTTTGCAAAAAATTGAATATTTTTGCGAGAAAAAATCGTACGAAACTTAAAAAAAAACATGATTGAAGCTAATACTCCTCGCCTCAAGCTTTTCACGCGAAAAAATTACAATGCTAAAAAAAGCCGAAAAACGACCATGTGTCAAAGGGCGTATCGGGTTAAAAAAAATCGCAAAAATAACTATTCCTTGAGTTATTGGAATTTAAAAATTTCTTTTCGAGGATATATTCTTAAAGGTCTAAACTTTAAGAATATGCAAAAAAAATAGATTTTTTCAAAATTCTATACCAGATATCTAGGCAAAATTATTTTTTAATTGTTTAAAATAATTTGAGTCATTTTCACCCAATCTTTCTTTATCGTGTACGCATTTGATATTTTCTTCGACAAAATAAATTCGTACGTGACACCGTAGCGAATATGTTCGACATTCGATAGCACACTCGCGTGTTTTCTCGTGTATGACACACATGGGAATATCCACAGAGATATCTCATCCCATTTTCCTCTTGCTCATATATATACACACACTTACACAGACATTCGCGCATAGGAAAATGTATACGTGATGTGAATTATCGACGGATGAATATAACATAGCACGTAGGGAATCGATGTATTCCCTGATGCACGAAACTAACGCTCTAATCCAGCTTTTCCGTATGATTCATTTTTGGAAATAAGAGCAGTGTAAAAAAAATCTTGGTATCAAATTTGTAAAGCAGCATGAAAAAAAAAATATTGTTAATCATGTTTTTTTCATTTTTCATACATTTAATTTGATTTAATTTCATCCATTGTTATTTAATTTAATTTAGAAGAAATTACTTTTTTTTTAAATCAAAATTTATCTTATTTTTAAATGATTTAACTTCATTTTTTTTGTACGAAATTTGTAAAGAAGTAATTTTAAAATAGCAACAGCGTTAAAAAACATTATTGTTCGCAATACATTTTCATTTTTTATACGTTTAATTTGATTAAATTTAATTTAGAAGAAAACACTTTTTTTAAAGTCCAATTTTTTAATATTCTTAAATGATTTAACTTCATATTTTTTGTACCAAATTTGTAAAGAAGTAATTTGAAAATAGCAGCAGCGTTACAAAACATTATTGTTCGCAATATATTTTCATTTTTTATACGTTCAATTTAATTGAATTTAATTTAAAAGAAATTACTTTTTTTTAAGTGCAATTTTTTTTTATTTTTAAATTATTTAACTTCATTTTTTGGTCCACATTTGTAAAGAAGTAATTTGAAAATAGCAGCAGCGTTACAAAACATTATTGTTTGCAATATATTTTCATTTTTTATACGTTCAATTTAATTAAATTTAATTGAAAAGAAATTACTTTTTTTTAAGTCAAAATTTGTTATATTTTTAAATGATTCAACTTCATTTTTTTGGTACCAGATTTGTAAGGAAGTAATTTGAAAATAGCAGCAGCGTTAAAAAAAATTATTGTTTGCAATATATTTTCGTTTTTTATACGTTCAATTTAATTAAATTTAATTTAGAAGAAAACACTTTTTTTCAAGTCAAAATTTTATATTTCTAAAACTTGCAAAGAGGCCTTTGAGAGATTCAGACTATATACTTCACTTTTTGCAATTTTCCGGTTATCAATGAAGAAAAAAACAAGCAAAACGGAGATTTGTCAATGTCAACGAAACAATGAATTTTTAGAGTTTTCACGATTACTTTCATCGACAAAAAATTTTCTTCTTGCACACGTGGAAGTATATTTCCAAACGAAGAGTTTACACGAAAGATTGCTCTCTGCCAGATTGTCGAAACAATTGAATTGAATTTTGAAAATAATTTTTTTAAGCCATTCAAATTCGATTTTAATTAAATAATTAAAATCATAATCAAAATAAATGATAATTCTTATTTTATTAATTTTTCCATACAAGTCACGATAAAAATAAATAAATAACGAGATCCATTGGACAAAAAGAAACAAAAAATAAGACAGTGACAATAATTTTTTTTAAAATAATTTTTGGACTTTTTTTTTCGGTGATGATAATTTTTAATCTTCAACTTTTTGCCCGTCGTTATCGTCATTTCCATCCGCCTCGTTGGCCAATCCCTCTTCCGTTTGTTCATCCTCGTCATCGTCCTCGACTTCCTCCTCCTCGTCGTCACTCGATGCTGCCTCATTGCCGGAAGCTTCATCGCCATCGTCGCTCTTCTTCTCAGCGTTAGTCGGCAAATTTTTTTCCGTATTCGTCACAACGTTGCCGGGTTTACCCGAAACTGGCAATTTTTTATTATCCCCGTTTGAATTTTCATCGCCGTTATTCGTGACATCGGGTTCGTCGTCCTCGTCTTTGCCGTTTCCATTGTCGTTGTCGGGGTCGACGTCGTCGCCAACGTCGTCGTCGGCGTCGTTGTCATCCTCGTCGTCGTCGGCAGCTTTATCGCTTTTTCGCGTTCTCGGCTCGTCATTTTTCACCCCTGAGGCACGTTTTCGTTTCTGGATACGGGCCTTCACCTTCGTGCGGCTGTTGAACCGATTTTTTTATTAAAAAAAAAAAAGAAAAGAAAATCAATTTATGGTAATCAGCCGATTGGGATCTTTTTCCGTCCTCGCATTATTATCATAGGATCGAGAGAACACAGATTTTGGATCAGTTTGTTCGAGATTCTAAACATATATTCTGAGAGTGAACGAACGAATTTTCCAAAATAATTCCTGGCTTCGATTTTTGTTTTTTTTTTTTAAATTATAAACAGCTTGATCAAAAGCTAATTGGAAAAGAGACTGCGAATAATTGAAATTGCAAAGAATTGAATCTCAAATTGGTTTGATCAATTTTTTTGAAATTTTCCTTCAATCTTTTCTTCGTTGGATTAATTCAAATGAATTTTCCAAAATAATTCCTGTCCTCGATTTTAGTACATTTTTTTTAATTCAATTATAAAGCAGCTCAACCAAACGCCAGTGCAAAAGAGACTGCTGATAATTGAAGTTGGAGCTAAAAGTGATTTTAATCAATTTTTTGTAAATTTTCAATTTTTTTCTGATTGAAAATTAATCAAATCGCAAATAATTGAAGCTAAAAATGGCTTTAATCCGTTATTCTGGAATTTTCCATTTTTCTTCTCGTTGAAAATTCAAGTCGCAAATAATTGAAGCTAAAAATGGTTTCAATCCATTTTTCTGAAATGTTCCAATTTTTCTTCTCGTTGAAAATTCACCAAATCGCAAATAATTGAAGCTAAAAATAGTTTTAATCCATTTGTCTGAAATTTTCCATTTTTCTTCTCGTTCAAATTTCATCACTTCCCAAATAATTGAAGCTAAAAATGGTTTCAATCCATTTTTTTGAAATGTTCCAATTTTTCTTCTCGTTGAAAATTCACCAAGTCGCAAATAATTGAAGCTAAAAATGGTTTTAATCCAATTTTCTGAAATTTTCAATTTTTCTTTTCTTTGAAAAATTATCAAGTTGCAAATAATTGACGCTAAAAATAGTTTTAATCCATTTGTCTGAAATTTCCAATATGTCTTCTCGTTGAAAATTCATCAAGTCGCAAATAATTGAAGCTAAAAATGGTTTTAATCCATTTTTATGAAATTTTCCGTTTTGCTTCTCTTTGAAAATTCATCAAGTCGCAAATGATTGAAGCTAAAAATCTTTTTAATCAATTTTTCTGCAATTTTCCATTTTTCTTCTTGTTGAACATTCATCAAGTCGCAAATAATTGAAGCTAAAAATGGTAATTCATTTTACTGAAATTTTCCATTTTTCTTTTCGTTGAAAATTCGTCAAGTCGCAAATAATTGAAGCTGAAAATGATTTTAATCCATTTTTCTAAAATTTTCCATTTTCTTTTTCGTCGAAAATTCATCAAGTCGCAAATAATTGAAACTAAAAATAGTTTTAATCAATTTTTCTTAAATTTTCCATTTTTCTTCTCGTTGAAAATTCATCGAGTCACAAATAATTGAAGCTTAAAATGGTTTTCATCCATTTTTCTTCTCGTTGAAAATTCATCAATTCACTCACTCCTTAAAAATTCATCAACTCACTTGTCGCTACGTTTTCGTCGCCGTTTTTGTGCAATTTGCTTTTTAGGACTCTTGGTCCTCGACCTTCCACGTTTGCCCAAATTCGTGCGTCCCTTTTTCATTGCCAGACGTTTTCCTGCCGCGGCACGCCCGACGTTTTTGCCAGGACGCCCTCGTACTCCCTCAGTTTCGTCCTGCAACTCGTCACTTCCGCTTCCATCTTCCTTCGGACGACCGAATTTCACGATTTCCGAAGCAACGCGCAAAACTTGACCGTCCGAATTGTCATCCGGTGTCAAATAACCCGATGACAGGCCCAATTCGAGAGCTTTTCTTATATATCTCTTGGTGCGTAGTTCACCTGTGTGCATTTGTATATAGTGGAAGGGGAGGCAAAATGGACAGGATCAGAAATTATTTGAAAAAAAAAAATTTTTAATTAGAAAACGGGGAAATTATTATAAAGGGCGTGACCTAAATATTTTGACCCCCCTCCCCTATATATTATTTTTAAACAAATCAATGTCATATTTTTCCACATTAAGGGAAAAATAGAGTTCATGATGGAGTAAAAAAAAAAGCCTCCCCTCCCCGCATAATTGATCGATTGATTGGCAATAACTTGTTTCCTTCGACGTCGAGGAAGTTCCTCGATTTCCATCTTTGGCGATCTTGGAATATCGTCCAGCGCCCATTTTTTTCGATTTAGCGTTTCTATTTCGTCCACTCAACGTTTCCAATTTGTGTCCTGTTATTCTCTTTTTTATTCTCGAACCATCCAGACTGTTCGTATACTTGTTTGATTTTTTATTTGAATTTTTCCCACGCCGACGAACCGATGCTGCAAACGCGATTAATCGCAAAAGAAGCATCGAAAAACATTCGAAACCCAATTTATTAATCGGCGAAATTTCGGCACATTTACAGCTCAACCACAAAAAAAACTCTACCGTAATATCACTATTAACAAGTATAACATCTCCCCCACAGAATCTCTCACCTCTTGACACCTTTTCCATTCAACAAAATTGACGGATTACAAGTCTCCGGCTTGTCAAGTCGGCCGGTAACTTACCGACGCCGGAGCGCGCCCCAATGGAAGAGAACAAAGAGCGGCCCTGCCGTCGGTAAGTAAGAAATCGCAGGATTTGAGACCCGGAGACTTGTAAAATGGGAGGGCTGTCAAGTATTAGAGATTTTGTAGTAGAGAAATTTGTTTTTCGGTAGAGATATTATTGTGAGATTTATTATTTGATACAGATTTATTTTTGGTAGAAAAATAAATGGTTGAATGGTAAATCGCGTTGAAAATATATACTCACTGTTCTTGCGGTCACGATTTCGATTTCTCTTCATGGGCGCCATCGACCGTATTGAAAATTTACGGTGCCACTTTTTTTCGTTGCTCGATGCTCGATCGCGTCTTGAAATTCCACAGGAATTTTTGACGCTTGAGCAACGTTCGTCGCTCCTTCGTTCGCCAGGATTATCAACGATAAAAAAATCATCCGCACGACGAAACGGATCGTCGATAATTTTGTATATTAATACATATATATCTACGTATGAATATATACGCTTTTCAGTGTCGATTAAAATCTTTTTTGTTCGCCAAATAATTTTAATATATTCGTGACGTTTGCCCGCACGGAAATTACGAGGAAAAAAAAGACAAACAAATGACAACGACGAGTCACTGATTTGTGGCAAAACTCACTCTGTTACTAATAAAAAATTATTTAAAATAAAGTAAAAATTAAAATTTAAAATGATTTAAAATTTAAATTGAAAAATGACCCTCAAGATTTCAGCATCTGCATTTTTGGATTTTGACTAACGTCAGCATAATTTATTAACTGTTGTCCGGAGAAAAAACCTATTAACCTTTTGTATCGTTCAATTCTGCAAAAGCCGACTTTTTGTCGAAAAAGAATTTATTTATGAGAAAAAGTAACGAAAATCTAGAAAAAAAAATTTTCAAATGAAAGTTCATAAAAATTTTGAGTTTTTCCAGAAATCATTGCTAGATTCGTGCCTAGTGAGAAAAAATACATCGATGTACGACTTAAAAAAAATTAAATTTGAAAAAATTTTTTTTGCATTTTGATAAAAATTGAATCATCTCAATAAAATGGTTGCGATTTTTTTTCAAAATTAAATTTCGGCTTCCGCATACGCTTATTCTCTTCGCGATCGTTGCAGCTTCAAAACGCCGCTTTGTTTATCCGATTCTGATGATTGTACGATTTTTGGCAGATTTTTAAAGTTCGATCATCGATTTTTGCGAATTTTTTGAGGCATACCCCTTTTCGTCTTTTTTCGGCAATTTTCAAACTGCTGTCATTTCTACAAAAATTTATATATCGGAATGAACCAAACGGCAATCTCTAAGTTTAGTGACAAGGTTTACGCACGAACAAGAAATTTCCGAATCGGTCAAACCAATCGAAAGTTATGAGCGTTTGAAATTTCGCGATTTTCCGGTTTTTCTGAATGAGACTAAAATTGAGCAAAAATGTTTTTGATGAAAATTCATGAAAATTTTGATTTTTTGAGAAAACTATTGGTAGATTCAAGTTCAGGAGGCCAAAATACATCAATATAAGGTTCAAAAAAAAAATTGAAATTTTTTTTTTTTGCATTCTGGCCAAAATTGAGCCTGTTCACTAAAGTGACTGTAATTTATTTTCTATATAGAATTTCGGATCGATTCTGGGCTCATTCTCTTTGAGATCGTTCAACCTTCGAAATGCCTTTTTGTTTGTCCGAACATGATCATTTTACAATTTTTCACAGATTTTTAAAGTCTGACCACATCGATTTTTGCAAATTTTTGCATGCATTTTTTTCGGCGATTTTAAAAGTGCTCTCATTTCTTCAAAAAATTATACATCGCAATGAACCAAACGGCATTCTCTAAATCTAGTCACGACCTTTGCGTACGAAAAATAAATTTCCAAATCGGCAAAAAAAAAGTAAAGTTATAAGCACTTGAAATTTCGCATTTATGAGGATTTTGAAAATAGGGCCAAAACCGAGCAAACATTTTTTAAAAAAATCGTTTTCAAACATGATTTTAAGAGAAAATTCACCACTGATTGAAAATCAGACAGAATTTCTATCGAAAGAAAATGCATTCATGAGAAAAAGCAATATTAATTTATTATTATTATTATTATTATTATTCAGGATACAATAATAATTATATGCTGAAGATCGTGTGTTTTTAATCATCAATTACCCGTCAATGTCACGAAGAATAATCCTCCGATTGTTGAAAATCTTAACTGCTGATTAGAATCCTAAGAGCATTGATAATGGTCCGGATCATGGATAATCTTAAATGCGACTCAAAGATGACAAATCGGTGTCAAGGCCGTTCGTCGTCTCTCAAGTAATTCCATGATGTATCACGGGAAACACACAGCTTTTGAAGTAGTTTACTGTCTGGATAGTTTGGGTGCGCTTACAAATAATCCCCTCCGAGCTTAGACTTCACCTCGAACTCGGATATTTTGTTCTGTCAAAAGTTGGGCAGTATCGGACCAAAAACTCAAAATAACATTTTGAAATTCGAGTCACGACAAAAAGCTTCATTGTGCTTTTTCGAAAAAAAATCCTCTATGAATTTTTTGGCTTTTGGAAAATTATATCGGACTGGGATTTTCATCATTATTTTATTATTATTATATTATTATTATTTTATTATTATTATTATTATTATTTATATTAATATATTATTATATTATTATTTTATTATTATTTATATTAATATATTATTATATTAAAATTTTATTATTATTATTAATTTTACTGCTCAATGCGTCATTGGAGATTTGATAAATGGCTCAAAATTTTTGCGATAAACAATATTGTTGGAACACATCGTTGCTGGAACTACTTCCGGTTCAACGACGATATCTTGGTGACTCCACGCAACCATAAAACTCCATAAAACCGGTTGTTTCGCGAGTCATATTTTTCCGCCAAATACGATAGATTGAAAAATGGATGTACGACGGAGGTGAAACGTAAAATATTCAATCATCGGAGATGTATCCTTGATATATAAAATTCGTAGGATCAATTTGAGCGAAGGTAAAAGGATGGGACAAGACAACAAAAATGATAAAAAATGCTTTTGTTAAGTAAAAAATTCATAAAAAATAATTTTAAGTAAAAATAATAATAATAATAATAATAATAATAATAGCAATAGTAAAAGTTATAATAATATTATCGTGGTGATTAAATAATATAATGATTTTTAAGAAATGAATTGTCGTTGATAGTAACTCAAAATTTTTCTGGGAGGCGTCGAAACAGGACCCAAAATCAAAAACTTTGTATGAGAAAGCAAAATGCAATTATGAAAAGGAGCAAATTATTATTAAATCAATGAAATTCAATAAAACATAATAAATGAAAAAGAGAAGCAATAAGAATATAAACAAAATACTAATTTTAAAAAAGAAGCAATTTCCTGAGCTATCATAATTTCTTTTAGAACAAAGAAATAAAGTTTCGCTGTAGAAACAATTTCAAGACATTTATTTCGCTCTCTTTGAATTCGCCTTATGTGAGCAAACAGATATCTGCCGAATGTGATCGAAAAAGTGCCAATATTTTATCACATATTACCATCTGTTTCCAGAGCCTGGAAACTTTCATCCCTCATTTCTTCGCCGTTCAAGCCCGTGTCGCAAATTGCCATTCCGGAGGGTGAAACCGACACACGAAAGTTTTGCAAGCCGTTGATAGGCGTTTCATCGTACTTTTCAGAGGTCCTTTTCTCGAGGATGTAAGGAAAAAAAACAAAGAGAGAAGCCAGGGGGTGAGAAAGGGTAAAACGATATGGGGATGGTGGGTCAAGTCGCGATCGTCCTTTCAGTCTCCTTTTTCTCGCACATTATTTTCCCTCTGTGCCACAAGGTCTCTGCTCCGGTCCCAGAGCGAAGAGAAAAAAAAATATTAAACTTTTTATCAATGGCTGATACACGTATTGGAACAGCGAGACCGTTGTATCGAGCTTTTCCCCCAACTTTTCTCGTTCCAAGCCGTTGACCTCGCACAACCCTCGACGGATTTTCGGAGAATGATCCCCCAGATATGAAAGCTCATCCCTCTCTTCCTTCCCTCCCTCTTTCAACATGATCAGCATTTTTTTTTTGACACACATATATGCGAGGGTGCCTCTCAAAGTTCCCTTTTTCGCAATACAAAGGCATTGTTATATTACACCGGAAGTTTATATCGAGAGTGATGAAAATCCTGGCGGGATACGAGCATTTTTTTCTCGTTAATGTGAAAAAACAGACAAGCGTCCATTCATGATCCTCCGGCATTTTCATAGAAATCCTCGCTTCAACCCCCAAAATCAACGGGGATTCTCCGTTCAAATTTCGTCGTCGTCTTGTCGCTCTTGAGGCTTTTTTTGTCCTTTGACCTATGGCGACCAAACCCTCGATACGAATGTAACATATAATTGGAATTCTTTGTATTCCACGGGTTGGGCTTTTTTTTTGTGTATTATTAGCGGAAAGACCTTGACTTCAATTATCCGCCAGGGTTGCAAAATTTTTTATGAAAAAGTAATCCATTCATCATTACTTTTTTAATGCCTAATGGAAATAATTTCCATTAATCATTACATGTTAATGGTCAATGGGAATTATTTTCAATAACCATTAACATATAATGGTTAATGGAAATTATTTTCACTAACCAATAACATTAAACGATTAATGGAAATAATTTTCATTAATCAATAAATGTTATCGATTAATGGAAGTTATTTTCAATTATCAATAAGAATTAATGGTTAATGAAAATTATTTAATGTTAGTGGCTAATGGAAATTATTTTCATTATTATTAACATTAAATGGTTCATGGAGATAATTTTCGTTAAACATTAACTCTTATATATTAATGGAAATACTTTTCATTAACCATTAACATTTAATGGTTAATCGAAATAACTCCCATTAACCATTAACATGTAATAGTTAATGGAAATAACTTCCATTAACCATTAATGCTGAACGTTTAATGGAAATTATTTTTATTAACCATTAAATGTTAATGGTTAATGGAAGTTATTTTCAATGATCATTAAGCGTTAATGGTTAATGAAAATTATCTCCATTAACCATTACGTGTTGATGATGGTTAATGAAAACAATTTCCATTAATCATTTAATGTTAGTGGCTAATGGAAATAATTTCTATTAACCATTAATGCTAAACGGTTAATGGAAATTATTTTCATTAACCATTAACATTTAATGGTTAATCGAAATAACTCCCATTAACCATTGACATTTAATGGTTAATGGAAATAATTTCCACTAACCAATAAAACATTAAATGATTAATGGAAATAATTTCCATTAATCAATTAATGTTAATGGTTAATGAAAGCTATTTTCAATTATCATCAAAAGTAAATGGTTAATGAAAATTATCTTCATTAGCCATTTATACGTGTTGATGGTTAATGAAAATAATTTCCATTAATGATTTAATGTTAGCGGCTGTAATGAAAATTATTTTCATTATTATTAACATTAAATGGTGGAGATAATTTTCATTAAACATAAACTTTTATGTATGAATGGAAATAATTTCCATTCGTCAATAAGAGTTAATGGTTATTGAAAATGTAAATGCATTAAAAAAGTAACGCATTATTTGCAACGTTGGTACTTTCGACGTCCATCGTCGTTTCACTCTGATGACCTCGCTATCACTCACTGCTGCTTCCTCTTCATCCGCACTCCTCTCCAAAGCTCTTTCCCTACCTCATTTCTCCCTTTGGTCTCAGGTGGTTCCCGTCCTTTTCCAAAGCTCGGGAACCCTATTTGCCAACTGTACATAACACAAGTACAGACGCAGAGAGAGGTCCTTGACGATAATCGTGGCAGTTTCCACGAGAGCTAACGAGAAATCCCGCGAGTAATATCGCACGTCTCTCGTCTTCAAGTTCACCCGCTCGGCAGAAGCTCAACTTCGAGTGTACTCGTTTCAGGCACTAAAAGCCACACGGAAAACGCTCGGGGCATTGGGTCAAATTGCGGTTGCATCGCGATGTTTCCAGATGTTCTTCTCAATCGATTTCAAGCGTTCCCGATCTCAAACTGAGATTCGCTTCCAAACTGCAAGCTCTGACGAGGAGACCGTTCACCAATGTGTCCCAGTCTGTGCTTGGTCCTTTTGTGTGGCTATCAATCAAACTGGGGTATCGATCATTGATTTCAAAAAGGGCCTTTCCTGAAGAAAAAACCATTTGGAGTTTGCCCAATTGAAAGTAGACCAGGCTCCGGTTTTATCGCTGAATAAAGGTCACAAAGGGGACGTGGCATCCTTCATATCGGAATTGCCTCCCATTTAGTCCTGTCGCGTTACTGCATTCCAGCGCATGCGAAATAAATAATCCTGTTGAATATCCATGATAGCATCAGGCAATTTTTAGCCTGAATTTTACTTTCAAGTCCTTCAGAAGCTCTTGGGGTGCGTAGGAGGATATTAATTTTGCAGTTTGTCGAGCAAAAGTTTAAAGCGCCTTCGGGGAGTGTAGGGTAGTCCTGGAGTTGTATGTATAGCTGTATATGGCGTAGCCACTTTACCACTTTGGGCGGTCTGCGAAGGTGCTCGCTCGTGATACAGTAAAATATGTTAATGCTCGTCTATCCCGCCGTGCCTCTCACGTTCTTCGGGCCCTTTAATAACTCTCGGCTCGTTCGTCGAACTTGCCAGGATAAGAAGGAAATTCGCGAAGCTACATTCGCAAGGCCCTCGGGGGTTGCACGAGAGTTTCAAGCGGTAGAGATTGTTCATTAGCTCTCGTGTGTGCACGTGATGCTGTGCAGTCGTGTGATGGAACTGCACGAGAGAGGCTACGTGAAATGTAATTCCGATATGAAGGATGCGATGTCCCTCTTGTGAGATTAGTTAGCGACGAAACATGAGTTTGGTCTACTTCCAATTGGGCAAAACTCAAATCGATGGTTTTTCCTTCAGGCAAGGGACAATAAGTTTTTTGGTTTTTTGGACTTTGGTTATCGACTTCTTCCATGAAGGATCTCCTGACATCAATTAAAGGGATCTATGAGGTAAATGTCCCAATTATAGAACAGCTAAGGATCTGGGGATTGAATTCGGTGAGAAAAAAATACAAAATCAAGAAAAAAAACCATCGCTTTCATGTTCAAATGATACTTTGATATTTTTACTTTCGAAAATTCACCCTTTAAATTATTTTTAAATGATTTCAAATGAAAAAAAAAGAATAACAGTGTGAAGCATGCAAATGTCCCAATTATTGAACACTGGAAGTGCCTGTGTCCCTAATATTGAACAGGCATGTCCCAGTTATCGAACACTCTCGAGAATTATTTTTCCGTTCTGAAAATATTATTTTGGGTACCATATTAAGAAATAAAAGCAAAATCAAACACTTGAATAATCTTTTATTAATCATGTAAAAATACAAAAATATACATTTAGCCTCTTTTGACAGCTTTTTGGTTCATTCGCATTTGGTTTATTTTTGCTCTTCAACTCGAACTTTATTTTATTTTTATTTTCAGCTTCCTCGTTTGTATGTTCTGTTTTTGTTTGATTTTGTCGCAGCTTTCTTGTTTTTCGACTGAAAAATATCGGAGTGCAAAAAATATTGAACATTACATTCGTATTTTTAGGTTACATTTAGGTTATCTTCTCTTTTTGCTTTTTTTAAATGTTTATTGCACGAAAATACAAATAAAAAATATATTTGACGATCTTAGAGTTATTATTAAAAGAATGAAGGTAAGTTTATTCAGGAACTTACAGTTTTTGTTTGAATAAATCCGATTCACACCATCTGTCACACGTTAACTGTCTCGATGTTTTTATGGGCTTAATGACGCCATCTTGGAGAATTCGAGTGTTCAATAATTGGGACACACTGCATTTTCAATGTCCCAATGATCGAATACCGTATTTTTTAACAAATAATTAATTAAAAAAAAAAATTAAAAATCGTCATTTGTAAGAAATTTTCTGTGGAACCTGAAACGCCTTTACTTTTTGAGATGCGACAGTTTTTGAATTTTGTATGCCCTCACGCATGAAGCGGTGCGTCTTAGCAAAAATGATGAGCAGTTACCACGAGACGTCAAATCGGGTCACCGTTGCTGATTAAATAATTTATTCCCCTATTAAAGCTTTTTTTGCACGAGTAAGGTAACATTTCGATAGCTAGAAGTTCCATATATGTAATGAAATTTTTACAAATAAGTAAATACATGCAGGTGAATGAGAAATAATAAAAATACAAGATAGTGTTCAATAATTGGGACCTGTTCAATAATTGGGACATTTACCTTATTTGGTAAAATAATTTTTTTGACTTGGTTCTAGCTCCATCACGAAATGCAGATGTGAATTATAGATGACAAAATTTGATCAAGATCGGTCCAGCAGTTTCTGAGATTCGTACAACAAATGCCTAAAAAATTGTCTGGGAACCGCACATCTTTAAAGTTTCCTTTCCAAAACAGCTTTAAAAAAATTCTACCTACAGCATTTCTGTTGCGAAAGATTCAGTTTCTTCCAATTTAACCTTGCGAAAAGGTCGCAACTCCTATTATCCTTTAAATGCAATACCTTTCAACTGGGATTCGCAACGCAACAGTCCAATCCTGTCCCACAAGTGACGAGGAGAGAGAGAGAGAGAGAGAGAGAGAGAGAGAGAGAGACCAGACTGGGATCAAGCTGATGAACACGCGAGAAAAAGGATATTCACACAGTGGAACACGATGCTGAAGCATTGACGTGAAATTTCGGAGAAGAACATCCAAAGAGGTCTTTGACGCTGTCTGCGTCAACACGAAAAAGTTCCTCCTGATGAAAACCAGCCGTGCGACACTAATTGTCATCCCTCGTTGCTCGTTTCCTGCTCGTTAGTTAACCTTATTCAGTTCCATACACTTGATACAACGTTAATTATTCCACGAATCCCACAAACTTCTCAAACGTCCCTCTCGAACTGATTCTCTAGCTCGAATGACTTTCTTCCAAACCAATTTGCATCCCTTCGCCATAGAGAAACAGGGGAGGGTTAATTTGAACAGCTAAATGATTAGGAAAATATTCGGCATCGACGAATTTCTGGGGGTGGCTGGAAAGACACCGGGACTTTGTTCAAAGGTGGGAGTTCTTTCTTCACTTGTCCGTCGAAGAGAGACTTGTCCATCTTTATTCTGGCGACGGAATGAAAAAACAACAAAACAAATGGTCTTTCGGGAAAGAAGCACACTCGAACGCGGTTCGTTGGAAAGAATAGGGGGCAAAGTCTCTTTCGAGGTCAGAAGTTGGACGAGAAGTCATCGACATCGGTAGGTGAGAGTGAGAGCAAGGACCTCTAGAGCCAACGACGACCCGAGTGATTTCCCCGAGGTCCTTGCGCGAGCGTTTACTCCGCCATATTAGATACATATCTGGTCGAAGGATTTCATCCTTCACCGTTCGTTTTTTCCACGTGCACACACGTTCATCCGACTCTAGCCCTGTCATTATAACCAATCGAGTGAGCTTACTTACCCCTTCGTCCGACTTTTTTTTTACCGCTTCTCCCTGAGGCGTGCTTTTGAATAGTTAGTCATCGCGCGCGTGAAGGGAGGACGAGAGATATTCGCCTTTACGTTGAAATTCAACGGATTGCCCGGGGGTCGTTGACCTCGATGAAAACCCTTCTGCACGGCGCAGAATCGCGAAATAGTGGGGCAATTCGATTAATTCACGAAAAATTCAAGTGCTGCTGTTGAAAGGACAACAGAAGCGGTGGAAACAGGTCAAAGGACACTCTTGCATTTCCTTGGGATGCTTTGATATCGTCTCTGACGTTTTATCCTGCAACGGAGATAGTTATGGCGGAAAAGCCATTGTGTCGCAGGACAATAAAGTCCAAGCTGTTACTCCACATAAATTCTTCGTTTCTGTTCTGGCCAATGTCGCAATTACGACATTCTCATTGAACGATAAAGTTGGTTACATCAAAATTTCCCGTTTTTCCATGAACCGCAGCCGTAATGCGCCGATTGGAACACTTTGATTAGCCTCCTTCTTTATGTCGTCCTTTATATAACCGAAGATGCCCTCAAATCCAGCAAGCGAAAACCTCACAATCGCGATCTTCCTCCGCAAGTTTCATCAATTTTTTACAGAGCTGGGCAAAGTACTTTGAGTACGTGATTGGCATTTATTTTCAAGTCATTAAAGAACGTCCATTCGAGCCCCAAAATACGGGGTAAATGATCGGGGTAAACTTTGGGAAAATATTCTAGACATATTGTAGGATTAATAATAAGGAAATTAATAATTATATAATTGGATAATAATAATTAGATGAAAAAATAATAATCAAATTAAATATAGAGATACCGAAATATCTTCCTCAATATAACCTTCTAGCGAGCTTAGTTATGGTTTAATTTAAAGTGTCGTTTGAGACTTTGAGTCATGAAAGAAAGCACCGTTTCCGACGTTTTACTTTGAAGTTCGTTTAAACTTTTCATCTCATTGAAATGAGTTTTCTCGGAGACGCGTAAAACGGCCTGGAGAACCGAGTAAACGCCTTGAGGATAACATCACCGGTAGCAAATATCAGCTATGTGCATACATCGTTTATGTTACAGCACCAAATTTATACGAGGCATTCCACACCGATTTGACCTTGATCCGACTCTTCACTTCTCCGATTGCATCCGCAATTTTCTATGATTTTGTAATAACTCTGAAGAGTTCTCACGATTTTTTACAGATTTTTTTGGAGCGATTTGTCTTAACTATAATTTTATAAACAAATTATTTTTAGCCCAAATTTAAAAATCTGAAAAAAATCGCAAAAATCTAATTTTTAATATGAAAAATTTCAAGCATTGAACCAAATTCGGCAGGCATTTCCTTCTGTTTATAATAAGATTTTTCGAAAAAAAAAATGTTAATAGAAAGAGGACACTGAATTGAGCGGGCCGTGATCCAAACACTTTTGTATAAATTGAAGGTCTTTAAAGAAATGTTTGGATAAAGGCCCACTCAATTCAGATTTCTCTTTCTATTTTTCATTTTTTTTTTCGGAAAGGCTTGTTATAAACAGAAGAAAATTCCTGACCACTTTGACTCAACGCTTGAAATTTTTCATATAAAAAAAGGGATTTTTGTTATTTTTTTCAGATTTTTGAACTGAAAATAATTAGTTTATAAAATTATAGTTACGTCAAATTGCTCCAAAAAAATCTGAAAAAAATCGTGAATGCTCTTCAGAGTTACCGTAAAACGGGGCTACTTTGACTTTGGGGGTTACTTTGTTGATTTTTGGGGCTACTTTGAACGAGCAGCAAAATACGGCAAAAACGTGTGCGCAGTGAACCCTCGTGACCTTGTGGGGTGGGAGGGGGTGTCGGGAGTGGGTAGAAGAGGAAAAAAAGTCATTCATAAACCAGGTACACAGATATGTGTAACAAGTCAAGATGTCCGAACAATCGATGGTGCCATTCGCACGAAGGGAATAAAGAAGGGCAAAAAGAACGACTCCAACGTCTGCTACATCTGTAAGGCCTGAATTTCAAGTCACAAGTTCTACCCTAAGATCGAACTTTCCATGGAACTCAAGCTGGAACTTAAGATCGAACTTAAGTTCCAATTTGAGATGAATCGTAAGTTTAACTAAAGTGCCATTATAAGTTCATACTCAAGTTCAAACTTTAGTGCGAACTTCAGATCGATCTTGAGTTCAAATTTAAATTTGGTTTGAAGTTCGAACTTAAGATCCATCTTGAGCTTAAACTTAAGTTTGATCGTACTCAATTATTTTCACAACTAATTTAAAATAATACGGTTGAGGGAGGCGATGAAAGAAGTTTGATCGAACTTAAGTTAATGCTCGAGATGGACCTCAAGGTCAAACCTCAAACCCAATTTAAGTTTGAACTTAAGATCGATTTGACGTTCGCATTAAAGTTTGAACATAAGTATAAACTTATAATGATACTTAAGTTCAAACTTAAGATTCATCTCAAATTTGAACTTAAGTTCGAACTAAAATTCAAATTTGAGTTCAATAGAAAGTTTGATCTCAAGTTTGATCTTAAGAACTTAAAATTCGGGCCTAAGTATTTGGTATTTTTATGTAAAATATTTCTTCAATAAAAATGACGAATTCATTGTCAAAAATCGTTGTTTTTCATTTAATTTCATGCACAATGTGTAAAATATTATTGTTTTTTTTTATCAAAATGATGTCAAAGCTGCATTTACGATGTGGATCTTTGACAAAAGTTGCATTTCAATGCCTCTCCAAAGTAGCCCCACACTGGGGGTTACTTTGGCTTTTTTTCTGAATATATAAAATTGTGAGGGTCTAGTGGGGCTTGCTATCGTTATACATTTTATAGCCAAAGGACACATTGTTCTGTTCGAGCCAAAAAAAAATTAATTTTGGACGTTAAAAAAAAAGGTACGACCAAAAAACTTCCGAAACACCAACAAAGTAGCCCCGTTTTACAGTACTACAAAACCATAAAAAAACGCGGACAAAATCGGAGAGGTGAAGGGTCAAACCCAGAGGTCGAATCGGTGTGGAAAGCCTCATATACACACACAAATGAGAACGTAATGACAGAGCGTGCCTTGAGGCTAGACTGCAGAGATGGGACCGGAGGCAGGGAGAGAAACATTGGGGATACAAGTCCCCCGCTTCGTTAACCAGTAATTGCAAATTACAATGCCTCGCGTAGTTTTAATGATAGAGTCGTTGGTAACATCGACATCGGTGTATTATTCAGTATCGCGCCGCATGCGGGCACAAACTGTCAATCCGCTGGATCTGTCCCTCTTACATCAACATCGATGACGCCATTGAAAATTGCACTGGATATCCGTGAATTTTCGTGGACGCAAATGGATCATCGTTAATCCCTGAATTGGCATTTTCTCCCACGATTTTGTTTCGCTTCACGGAGAAAGATCAAGAATGAACGAGGCTAATGAGATTGACCGGGTAGGGAAATTCTTGGAACCGTCTTAATCGGAAGTAACCCATCGGCGCCCTCGTTCACGTTGATTGGTTATTTATGGTGATCACCTGCCCTCGAATGCAAAAGAGAGAGCCAAATGAATGCGTTTTAATTCCCAGGACGATCGATCCTCCCTTCCTTCGGTTTAAGGACCAATGCTCCGAATGATCTTCCAGGAGGTTGCCTTGGGTCTAAATTTATGGGGTTGCAGAGGCATCCGCCGAGGACACGAGGGGCGATGCCCTTAACAAAAATTCCATCATCTTAGGTCCTCTTCTGAGGGCTGATAGTGCGGAACGTGATGTTTGTCACTGGGGTAAGTTTCACGAAAACAATCCCCCAGTGTCCGAGCTTAGTAGTTGACGATTGCCATGAGGCGTTTGTGAGCAAATCGGGGTGACCTCTTCATATTTTGGGGTGAAAACAGGTCAAGGGCCCAGTCTTGGTCCAGCCTTAGAACCTACGTCGCATTGATGTCTCGTGAAATTGGAAGTCGATGGGATAAATAAGATAAGAATAGGGAAGAGAAATTGTTTCGCTTGATGTTCGAATCCTCAGTTTGGTATTTGCAGACATTGACTTAGACTACTGTCGTCCAAAAGCTTGGAGACACTCGTCCCGATTCCACGCTGCACAAAAACTTTCACTGCTCTTTCAAAAATAAAGATATTTCAATTCAACAAACGGCGTTTTAAAGGAGACATATTCAGCTTCATTTTGCATTTTCCAAAAAAATTTTGCGATTTTTTTGAAAACCGGTACGCCCTTTGAAACGTGGTCGTTCTTTGGATTTTTGTTGGCGTTGAAATTTTAATGCACGATCCGTGAACATTTTTAAAAACTGTTTTTCATGTGATAAACTTGTGGGGGGGAAGTATAAGCTACAATTTCATTGTTTAAAAAGTTTCGTACCATTTTTTTTTTGTGAAAATATTAAATTTTTCGTAAATAACAACTGTATTTAGAGAATGTAGCGTAACTCTAAAACTACTGGGTTTTTGTGGAACTACTAAGATAGTAAAAAGTTGTATACAATCATTTTGGATTCAATGGAATTTTTGCAGAATTTTTTTTCAAAATTTATTTTTTCGAAATTTTTCCTGCCAACGAGAAATTTTTTGCACGATCCATGGAATTTTTCTTAAACTGTATTACATGTGCAAATCTTTTAGGGGGGAGTATAGGGCTTTATTTTAGATTTTTTTAAAGTTTCGTACTATTTTTATTTTGCGAAAATATTCAATTTTTCGTAAAAAACAATCATATTTAGAGAATGTAGCTTAACTCTAAAACTACTGGGTTTTTGTGGAATCACTAAGATGGTCAAAAGTTGTATACAATCATTTTGGATTCAATGAAATTTCTTTACAATTTTTTTTCAACATTTTTTTTTTCGGAAATTTTTTCTACCAACGATATTTTTTTAATCTTAACGATCGGATCTCTTACCTTATCTATACGGCTTTTTCATCGAAAAACTTTATCTACGCGGCTTTTTGCTCGAAAAAACCGTGTAGATGAAGTAAGGGATTGTTGAAGATTAAAAAAATTCCCTTGACAGGAAAATTTTTTGCAAACAAAAATTTGAAAAAAATTCTGAAAAAATTTCATTGAATCCAAAATAATTATATACAACTTTTTACCCTCATAGTAATTTTACGGAAACCCGGTATTTTTAGAGTTACGCTACATTTTACAAATATGCTTGTTTTTTAAGTTTAAAAAAATGTTCATGGGTCATGCGCCAAAATTTCAACGCCAAAAAAAATCCGAAAAACGACCATGTTTCAAAAGGTGTATCGAGTTAAAAAAAAATCGAAATTTTTTTTTGGAAAAAGCAAAATGAAACTGAATATGTCGTCTTTGAAACGCCGCTTGTTGAATTGAATACCTTCATTTTCGAAAAAGCGCGGAATCGGGACGACTGTTTCCAAACTATTTAGATAACTTCCCACTAAACTGCTTTGTTAGTATTGGCGCATAAGGTGCGAATGTTCTTGTTTGCAAAAGTTTTTTTTTGGCGGGAAAATGCTCAATTCAAAAATTGAGATGGTAATAAGCGATCCCAAAGTGAATTTAGTGGAGGAAAGGTCTCAAGAATAACCATTATTTCCTGAATATTGATGACACAATGACGTAAACCAGTTTTTCAGATCGTGTCTCATCCTAATTCGAAGAAAAAATGGATAAATCCACGTTATTACACCTCGGGGATTCCCCCAAGAAATACAGCGGCGTTTGAGGGGAATCCCCTATTGCTCGTGTTTAGACATCTGATAATAAGCGATGCCTCTCTAAGTTGGTCAGGAAAATAGGTCAAGGCTCATGGTCATCGTAATCCAGAGTCTGGGCCGAAAGCTATGCCTATTATCGAAGGAGCACGATATCCAACGATAGAAAAGAAAACCGAGAGAAAGTGCCTGCTGTTGATGATGTCCGAACATAAAGACACGGCCCAGGAAACATAATTGTTACAGTCCGATATCAGAATGCAATGGGCCATGAGACCCAGACATTCGACCATTTGAACTCAAGGTCTCGAGGTTTTTTGCACGACTAAAAAAGTACAAAAACTCACGAGAAAAATAGGCGAAGTGGTCACACACACACACACACACACACACACGATAAAGATGTACAATGTAACCCTCGCCGATGTTGTAAAAGCATTACGTCCCTCGAAAGAGAGACAGGGAGTTTGCCTCGGGTATATCGACGTGGATGTTTGTTACCTGTGACCAAATGGGCCGGAAGTGAATTGCCGGGAGCGTTTCCACTTTGGTCCGGTCATAAAAAAAAAACGAGAGGATCCTTCGTTTATACGAGCACACGCTCACAGTTAGAAGCATCGAGATCGAAGGACGTGCGCGACATTTAAATGGAGAAAAAAAACCACAGAATGTTCTCGTACACGCGACAAACTACCGGTCTGTGTAATCAAGAGACGCGGCAGCGTCTCCAGTAAACAGCTGAAAAGTTCGCCACGATTCCTCGCCGCGCAAAAAGTTTCACTGCTCTTTCAAAAATGAAGATATTGCAATTCGCCAAGTGGGGTTTTTGAGGGGACACATTCAGCTAAATTTCGCTCTTTCCAAAAAATTTTTGCGATTTTTTTTGAACCCGGTACGCTCTTTGAAAGATGGTCGTTCTTCGGTTTTCTTTTGCATTGAAATTTTGGCGCACGACCCATGGAATTTTTTTGTAACAATTTTTCCCATGAAAAACTTGTTTTTCATGGGAAAACTCTAATTCCGTTTTTTAAAAAGTTTCCTAAGATTTTTTTTCGCAAAGCTATTCAATTTTTCGCAAAAAACGGCCATTTTGTAAAATGTAGCGTAACTTTAAAACTACTGGGTTATCGTAAAGTTACTAAGAATGTAAAAAATTGTATACAATCATTCTGGATTCATCGGAATTTTTTTAGAATTTTCATTCAAATTTTTTTTTTCGAAAATTTTTCCTATCAACGAGATATTTTTGTAACTTAATAAATCGAGTCTCTTACCTAATCTGCACGGGTTTTTTCGATGAAAAAGCCACGCAGATGAGGTTTTTCGATGAAAAAGTCGTGTAGATGAGGTAAGAGACCCGATCGTTTAAGATTGAAAAATATCTCGTTTACGGGAAAAATTAGAGAAAAAAAAATGTTGAAAAAAAATCTGAAAAAATTTCATTGAATCCAGAATGATTGTATGCAACTTTTTGCTCTCCAAGTGATTTCGCGAAAACCGAGTAGTTTTAGAGTTAGGCTACATTTTATAAATATGGTCGTTTTTTGCGAATATTTGAATATTTTGGCGAAAAAAATCTTACGAAATTTAAAAAAAAACTAAATTGCAGCTAATACTCCCCGCCACAAGTTTTTCATGCGAAAAACAGTAAAAAAAAAATTTTTTGGGTCGTGTGCCAAAATTACAATTCCAAAAAAAAAGCCGAAAAACGACCATGTTTCGAAGAGCGTACCGGGTTAAAAAAAAATGGCAACATTTTTTTTGGAAAAAGCGAAATGAAGCTGAATATGTCCCCTTTAAAACGCCGGTTGGCGAATCAAAATATCTTCATTTTTGAACGAGCAGTAAAACTTTTTGTGCGGTGTGGAATTGGGGCAAGTATTTTCAAACTTTTGGCCGGCAGTGTATATATTCAAAAACACTGATTCAAAATTACGTCGAATATTTTTGTTGTATTTTTTTCTGAAAAGGCCATAAAAACCAAAAATTTTGAAAAAAAAACTTTTAATTTGGACCATTATTAAAGAAGTTATGACCAAAATACAAAAAAAAAGAGCGGTTTTTTTTGTTAATTTAATATCTTTTGAACGGGTAATCTAAAGAATATCAAAATTTAACAGGAAGGGGCTTTTGATGGGTACTAAAAAATATAAAAAAATTGAGGAAATAAAAAAAAAAGTTTTTCAAACTGTCCAATTCGGATCGAACGCCCCATATATAGGATTATCCGATTGTACGCGTGGGACCTTGTATCTCATCTCTTAAAAAAGGCACAGCACCTTTGCTTCGTCATTGTTGACTTTAAATTCTGATTTAGAAAGAATTGTTTATTTATTTCACGCGGAACGCTTTTTACATTATACTTAAAATTTCCGTAATCGATTTATCTTCATTAGCTACGTAGTATATTATCGTTAGATAGAGTACAAGAGTAAGAATTACCCTGTCTAGCGACCTTTAATCTTGTCCTTGTTTACCTTACAGACAGATGATAACAAAAGATTGAAGGACATTATTTCTCGAGATTCGTAATTTATCCCCGTCACTGAATTACCGACGAATTCGTGTAAATGGACGAACCTCGACGTTCAACGCACGCCGTATTTGAATTTCCAGATGGCGCTAGTTGTCCCGAAAACTCCCCGCAACGAGATTCGCCAATTCAATATGGCCGCCAGAGCTCGTTCAATTCCCGACGCGCTCGCACGGGCCATAAGCGTTAAAAATATATAGATATATATATAAATATAACATACATAGATATATATATATACCTATAAAGCACAGTGTTTGGCACCCTTGTTCCCCCTGCCTCACGTACGGCCCGTCGTGGGCGCACGAAAAGATATTTTCATGTCTCGTTTTTGTTTCGACGAATTTCGAGCATATTGTACGTCATCAATAATTATCTCGCGATATCAATTACCGAGATTACATATCTGTGCTGGTGCGCCGTTAAATCCGCGGTATTCGACAGATCTGACCTCCGTCCAAGATCGTTGACTCTCAAAACGAGACATTCTCTCTCTCACTTTTCCTATATCACTCTCTCTCTCTCTCTCTCTCTCTCTCCTTCTCTCTGTGGTGGTCCCTGGGTGGTTTTTTTTGTCAATGTGTGCCACGGACTGAATTACCCCTTATTTTTCCGAGCGGCTTTATCGAGGATTTTTACTCTCAGCGAAACAAAGAAATAAAAACGGAAGAGAGAGAGAGAGAGAGGGACAGCGACGTGGATAATATTAATGTAAGCTGAAGAAGAAAAAAAAAATCACATCGTAACCAACCGAATCGTCATGATGAATAAGAGCGGCGCTCTGCCGAAGAAGGAAAACAAAATGCGCATACGTGCTTTTCCGGTAAGTTTACACCGATACCGCTCTTTACTTTCCCCTTCCCTCTATGTTTTTATATCACTCCGATTTTCGCTGATTGTTTTCCTATCTCTCTCCCTCTCTCTCTCTCTCTCTCTCTTTTCCCCTCCTCGTTATTATTTCTCGGTATTATTTTTAATTTATCATCTCCTGACATTAACCCTTATCGCTTGTTCCAACATCATTTTCCGAGACTTCACCCAAACTGTCACTAAAAATATCAACATTGCGCGTTCGCGAGCCGCAAAGAGTCGCAAAGTTCGGAAAAGATCACTTTTCCGAACGATCGTCGAAAACTCGCGTCCGAGGTTTGAAAATTCTTGAAGTTTCCATACTATTATTATCTTTGTTTGGACAGAGGTTTCGTAAGAAAAATCTAAACTACCGAGATCAGACTCTTTGAGAAAAGTTATTCCTCGTTGCTATAGCGTATTCGTGTTCCTTTGTTTTTTCTTCATTTTCTCTTCTTTCCTTTCTTCTTTCGATCCCCACCCCCTCTCCACGTTTATTTGAGGTTCTCCGCCAAAATCTTTGAGTTCGAAATGTGACAAATTATCACAACGATCCACGGTTCAAGCTCCGAATCTAGAGGAAAGATAAAGATGGCCGACCGGGAATTTATCCATGAAAAAATTAGGCGCAATTTAACGCTTTGACGCGTCGTCCCTCGATGACGCTGGTTTCTCATTCGCAATGTCAGAGGCTTGTTGACGGTAGCGCGGAAAATTCTTTTCCACATTTCCGAACATCCGTTAAAAAACGAATAAAAAAAAACGTGTCCGCCAAAGGCGAAAACTTGGAGAAAAAAAGAGTAAACGAAATTTAAGCTCGTCATGGAACCGGAGCAGGGCGGAGGACCGTCGAATCGGAATGAGATTCGCGGTGAGATAACCGCCGGGTTATTTCAGTCGGATTTTTCGAAAATCTTCGCGATTCCCCAGCCTCTTGTGAGGGTCAATCCCTTGTACATAATTATATCTAAGAGAGATTACCGCCAATGAGCGCTAAAAAAATTATTTTTAAAAAAATTAATCATTTTTAAAAAAGAACAAAAAGTAAGAAAAAATTGTGAATTCTATTTTGAAAAATATTCGATTTGTTCGCAGATGACCATGGACGAAAAGTACGTGGAGAACATTTGGGCATTGCTGAAAAATGCTATACAGGAGATACAGAAGAAGAACAATTCGGGGCTGAGCTTTGAGGAACTCTACAGAAATGCTTATACAATGGTACTGCACAAGTATGGCGAGAGATTGTACACCGGTCTCAAGGAGGTCGTGACTCAGCATCTTGAGAACAAAGTTCGCGAGGATGTTCTACAGTCGCTTCACAATAATTTTTTACCGACATTGAATCAAGCGTGGAACGATCATACAACTTCGATGGTCATGATCAGAGACATACTTATGTACATGGATCGTGTTTACGTGCAGCAAAACGACGTCGACAATGTTTACAATCTTGGACTCATTATATTCAGAGATCAGGTGAACAACAAACTTCAACGACTTTTTTTTTAACAATCGTTGTAAAAAAGTGACGAATTACAAGAAAAATTATTTTCTTGCTTAGTTAACGCTTTGAAAGTGAATTATATACGGGGCATTCCATCCCAAATCGAACAGTGTGAAAAACTTTTTTTTTCTCAATTTTTTTATATTTTTTGGTACCCATCAAAAGACCCTCGCTGATAAATTTTGAGATTTTTTCGATTACCCGTTCAAAAGATATTGAATTTTCAAAAAACCGCTCTTTTTTCGGGATTTTGGTCATAACTTCTTTAATAATGGTCCAAATTCGAAGTTGAAAAAATTTTTTTTTTGTTTTTTTGTGGCCTTTTCAGAAAAAAATACAACAACAATATTCGACCTGTTTTTAAATGAGTTTTTTGAGTTTTAAACTTTAAATTGCGTTTTTAAAAGTAAGTTTATATTTTGACTTTTTTTTGAAATTTTTTGTTTGAAACATCTATCTATTCAACAACTTTCAAGACTAGTTCGATCGTGGGCCTTCGATAACTACTATTTTTTTTTCGATTTTTGAAAATGAAAATTTTTTTTATTGAAAAAGTTTTATAAAAAAGGGTCAAAATAAATTCTAAATAATGAAAAAAAATACTATACAGAAACGAAAACTGGTATTCATAATAATTTATAGAAAAAAAAAAAATTTCAGAAATCGAAAAAAAAATAATTATGAAAGGCCCACGATCAGACTAGTCTTAAAAATGGTTGAATAGGTAGATGTTTAAAACAAAAAATTAAAAAAAAAATCAAAATATACACTCACTTTTAGAAACGCGATTTAAAGTTTAAGCGCGAAAAAAATATAAAACATTGAGGATTAAAAAAAAAAAAGTTTTTCGAACTGGCCGATTTGGGATGGAACGTCCCATATATATATTGTGCTGAATAACCAAATTTGCAAATTGGAATTTCAAATACGAGCAAGCGGCGTTCTCGATTTCGACGTCCTCGCAAGGGAAACTTTGCAACCAGAACAAAACGAAGATTTGCTTGATTTGCTCGATTGTTCCAAAAATTTGCAAGCAATTAATTTTGGATTTACGCTGAATTTTTTTTTTTCAGGTTGTGAGATACGGCTGCGTCAGGGATCATCTGCGCGAAACATTATTGGGGATGGTGGCGCGTGAAAGAAGAGGCGAAGTCGTCGATCGCATAGCAATAAAAAACGCATGTCAAATGTTAATGATGTTGGGCATCAATAGTCGATTGGTGTACGAGGAAGATTTTGAGAAACCCTTTTTACAGCAGAGCGCAGAATTTTATAGGGTAAGCTCGATTCACTCATAAAACACACAATTTCTCAAAGAATCTAGTTTTTTTGACGCCAAACGAAATTTTCCTTCATCGCTTTTGTCTGTTTCAATTCAAAAAATTCATTATTTTCTATGCAAACAGATGGAATCGCAAAAGTTTTTGGCCGAAAACAGCGCCTCGGTGTACATAAAAAAAGTCGAGGCAAGAATCTCCGAAGAGTCCGAAAGAGCGAAGCATTATTTGGACGAATCGACCGAATCGCGAATAGTCGAAGTTGTGGAAGTCGAACTAATCAAGTTACACATGAAAACGATAGTCGAGGTACGTCAAAGAAATTTGTAAATTTTACAAAATAAAACGTTCACAACGAAAAAGGTGACAGTTATTCAGGCTTTGGCGAAATAAATTCGGTGCCCCCCCTTAAAAACATAATCAAGGTGTATCAAAAAAAATCTGTGTAAAGTTTGGAGGCGCTCGGAAAATTGGAAAAGGCGCCACCGGGCGATTGAAATTTTAAATGTTTTTTGGGCATCTCTACAGAGCTTGTCTTTAACAAAATAATGAATAAAAAAAATTGAAATAATTTTGTTTTGTACACCATACTATGCACAAAAAGTGTACCAAGTTTCGAATTTTTCTCATTAATATTATCGTCGGAAAAAAAAAATTATTGATGCGTGAGATAAATACATGTATTTTACATTTAAAATGTCAATCGCTCGGTGGCGCGTGTTCCAATTTTCCGAACGCCTCCAAACTTTACACAGATTTTTTTTGATACACCTTGATTATGTTTTTGGGGCGGCGGCGAACTTTTTTCGCCAAAGTTCAAATGACCTTCACCCTAATATTCATGTTTAAATTGCATTTTGATTTGCAATGAACATAAACCGTAAACTGTTTTTTGTTTAAATTGAAAATTACGGCTAAATCCATGACTTTGTCAATTCTTTGCAAAAATCGAATATCGAATTTCCAAGGCCTTCGAATTGTTTTCTCATATTACATAAATCATACGAAGCATATTAATTGTAAATTTTTTCTAAAATTCGACTTTTAGATGGAAAACAGCGGGGTTGTCCACATGCTCAAAAATTTGAAAACGGACGATCTCGGCTGTATGTACAAGCTTTTCTCCCGAGTGACGGACGGTTTGCGCACGATATGCGATTGCGTGTCGCAATTTCTGCGGGAAAAGGGTCGGGCTATGGTGCAGGAGGAACAAGAATCTACGACCAATGCCGTGCATTTTGTTCAAAATCTTCTCGATCTCAAGGAGCGCTTCGATCATTTTCTACATTATTCCTTCCACAACGACAAACTCTTCAAACAAATGATCGTATCGGACTTTGAATATTTCCTAAATCTCAATTCCAAGAGTCCGGAATATCTCTCGTTGTTCATCGACGATAAGCTCAAAAAAGGCGTCAAAGGAGTGAGTATCGGCGTTCGAAATGGCAAATTTTCCTTCATCGTAAAAAAAAAAAGTAATAATAAAATGACCGTTTTTTTTTTAACTCGCAGATGACGGAACAAGAAATTGAGGGTATACTCGACAAAACGATGGTACTTTTTCGGTTTCTTCAAGAGAAGGACGTTTTCGAACGATATTACAAACAGCATTTGGCTAAACGTCTACTGTTAAACAAATCTGTCTCCGACGACAGCGAGAAAAACATGATTATGAAACTGAAGGTTCGCTCATTTTTATTATTCACTTTCGATTTATTGCGAATGTTTTTTGTACCTTTTTCCTTTAAAAAAAAATGTATGCAGGATTCCGCCTGTACGTGGTTCTATTTTTTTTTTAAGGGGAAAGGTACAAAAATCCCCATGAGGAATTAAAAGATGCAGGTAAAAATAATGCCAATATAACTGAATTAAAAAAAAAACAACCTTCATAACTTTGTCGAAAAAAAAAATTCCGAGCATCTCAGCGCGTACCTTTAAGGAACAAGTTTTGAACAGACGCTTGGCGCATTCAACGGCGAAATGGATATGCGGACTATGAAAAAGAGGATAGGTCGACGTTCGTTGAACAATTCCGCGACGACGTTTCGTCGAAACGCCCGTTCACGTCACAAAGAAACAATACCGTAGCCCATCATTAAGCCCCAAATTTTCCAATAATCCACGAGCTTTATTTTGCCATTTCGAGAAAAAGTGAGTGTTGCCCTCCGTAAACCATGTCGGAAACGAAAAAAATAACAAAATTATCCCTACGGAAAATTAAATAAGCTCGTGTAAGCACGAGATATCGGTAGAATTTAATTTTCGCGAAGCCTCGTCCATGCATGCCCTGAAGTTCCGCTCCATGGTTTATCGAAGCTGGCACTTGACTTTTACGAAAAAAAAAGTGCATTAAATTTTCATTTTGCTCGTGTCCAGAAGTGCAGGACTTCATGGCGCGTGACGAGAATGCGTGCCTCACGAAAAAAAAAAATTTAACATTTCATATTATTTCATTGATGAAATTTTATTTTTCAGACTGAATGCGGCTGCCAATTCACATCGAAACTCGAGGGAATGTTCAAGGACATAACCGTCAGTAACACAATCATGGACGAGTTCAAGGATCACGTTTTCGCGTCGCAGGTAAAAAGAAAGAAAAAAATTACAAACCTAACCAAAATGACAAAAAAAAAACGATGAAAGTAAAATCACTATCTTCAAAATATGCGAAACTTCATACAAGTTTTGTTACATTCAGTAATGTACTAACTCAATATCCAATAGAGACTTCCAGCTCAATATTTAAAAAATAGCGCAAGCTCTATTTTCGCAAAAAAAAACATTTAATATCCAAGCACTTCATATCTGTGCCGAATTTTAACTTGTTAAGTCAGACACTTTTCGTGTTATCAATTGATTAATTTACCTTTCACTTCAATAAAATCAGTGATCGGCAAAAAAAATCTATCTATTCTTATTATCCAATTTTTTCGAAAAATTAATAATTAACAAAAAAATATTACTAATTTTTCTACAAAATTAGTAATTAGTGACAAAATATTACTAATTTTTCTAATAAATAAGTAATTAGTGACAACAAATTTCTAATTTTTCCATAAAAATGAGCACTTAACGATAAAATGTTACTAATTTTTTCCAAAAATTAGTAATTAGCGAGGAAGATATTGCTAAATAACCAAAAAAAATCAATAATTTGTGGAGAAATGTTAAATTAATTTAGGAAAAAGTAATAAATAAAAAATTACTAATGCATTTTTTAATAGCTACTGATTAAATATTCGTATTAATAATAACTTATGTGATATCGTATGACATTCGATATAATAAATACTAATGTGTGGAATATTCAAAATATCTAGTTATTATAAAAAATAAAACAACTTTTTTAATTGAGTTGTTTGAGCTTATAATCATGCCTCAATCCGTACACACAAGTACATAAATATACGCAATACTTTTCTACAAATTATTGTTTAAAAAAAAATTAATTAGGAATATCTTCCTTACCAATTCCTATATTTAGAAAAAAACTTGGTAATATTTTTTCGCTAATTACTAATTTTTTTTTTTATTCGAAATACTTTGTCGCAAAATACTAATTTTTTATAAAAATTAGGAATATTTTGTCACTAATTACTAATTTTTTTGGAAAAATCAGAAATATTTTGTCACTAATTACTAATTTTTTTGGAAAAACTAGAAATATTTTGTCACTGATTACAAATTTTTTCGGAAAAATTGGAAATACTTTATCACTAATTACGAATTTTTTTTTGAAAAATTAGAAATATTTTGTCACTGATTACAAATTTTTTTGGAAAAATTAGAAATACTTTATCACTAATAACTAATTTTTTTGGAAAAATTGACAATATTTTCTTACTAATTATTAATTTTTTACAAAAATTACCAATATTTTTCTGCTAATTATTAATTTTTCGAAAAAATGATTAATATAATCAATACCATTGACGAAAAAATCGATACTGCCGATCACTGAATAAAATATACTCGCGCACATTTGTCAAGAGATTTTTTAAACTCGTAAATTTTTGAACATCTTAAATTCATCGACATTTTAAATGAGGGAGGAACCCAATATTTTTCGAACTAAATTATCGTTAATTCGTTTAGGTAAAAAATTTTGTTTTTCATTTGCCATAGATGAACGTTCACGGTGTTGATCTCAGTGTGAGGGTACTGACGACCGGTTTTTGGCCAACGCAATCGGCGACCCCGAAATGCAGCATACCGCTCGCAGCGAGAAACGCATTTGACACATTTCGACGTTTTTATCTTGCCAAACATACGGGACGACAATTGACGCTACAGCCGCAATTGGGCTCGGCCGATTTGAACGCGGTTTTTCATGGACCACGAAGAGAGGACAATGGCACTGTTGCATCCGGTATCGAGACGCCGTCCTCGACGAGCTCGATAAGCAACGGTAGCTCGAACGCAAGCGGAAGTCTTCTCAGTCAGCGAAGTAGTTGTAGCGCCACAGCGAGAAAACACATTATTCAAGTTTCCACTTACCAAATGTGTGTTCTAATGTTGTTCAACAACAGAGACAAACTTACTTACGAGGTTAGAAACGCCCCTCATTTCGTCGCCGTTTTTGTTTCTTAATAATAATCAACAAGCAGAGTTGGGCGGCATCAATTACATTTTCAATTAAATTACATATTCAATTACATATCATTTTGAGTCATGTAATTGAATTGAATTCAAGTGCTAATTATTTCGGTCATCGATCACCAAATGCATTTTAATTACATGTAATTCAGAAGCATATCATACAATTACTTGTAATCGATGCTCAAAGTAATTCAATTACCTATAATCGATGCTCCCAAAGCTTGATGTATTTAAAAATACAGAAGCGCTTCAAACATTTCAATATTACACTCTGCGGATTGTTTACTATGACACGTTTGAACTTTAAAACTGATTTAATTCAGCAAAATAATTAGCCAATTATTTTTTCATTTACTTCACTAAATTACTTTAGTTTATTTTGATTTTTGAACTATTTCTAAAACAAAGATCATCCCTTTGGCACTTCATACATAAAGGTAGAACATTATGAGGACATTATGAGGATGCGTGTTTCAAATCATTTTTCTTGGTTACTTTTCAGCTAATTATTTTGCTGTTGATCTGAGCGCTTCAAGCGTTTCTCATAAAATTGCATACAAATATCATAATGCTTCAAGCTATTTGTGTAAAACAAATTAACCCAATGTGGCAACATTGGGTATATACATATATATGGGGCGTTCCACACCAAACCGGACACCATTTAGCTTTTGCATCTCCGATTTTTTTCAAAATTTTTTATGTTTTAGTTTTGGTTGAAAGAGGTCTTCATAATTTCTTTTCCATTTTTTTTTGTCGAGCCGTTTTCAAGATATGGATTTTTCAAAAATTAGGCTACTTTTTTGTTCAAACGCCCATAACTTTGCGAGAAATGGGCCAAATGGGACGTTTTTTTTCAAAATTTTTGTTTTTAAACGTACTTGAATATAAATAAATTATATAAATATAAATTGTTGATTTACAAAAAACACGTACGGATCGATTTTCTTAAAAATTTTTTGTGAAAAACTGTCACTTATTTCACAACTTTTATGCCTAAGTAGGTAATGGGATAACGATGGGATCTATATTTTTTTCGATTTTTCAATTTCCATATTTTAGTTATCCATGTTGGAAATAAATATTTATCTTTTTTAAATAAAATAGATACATCTTAATCATTAAATGAACGATGACCGATAATTTTTATTTGAATAAACCACAATATATGATTACCGCATTAATTGCTATTTGATTATTTTTGAAATACGGTTTGAAATTTTTTTTCAATATTTTTAATGAAAAGTACGTTCAAAAACAAAAATTTTGAAAAAAAACGTCCTATTTGGCCCATTTTTCGCGAAGTTATGGACGTTTACAAAAAAAAAGAAACATAATTTTTGAAAAATCTATATCTTGAAAACGGATCGACATAAAAAATTGAAAAAAATCATAGAGGCCTCTTTCAACCGATACTAAAACATAAAAAATTTTAAAAACAATCGGAGATACAAAAGCTAAATGGTGCTAAATTTAAAATCGAAAAAAAATCGATCCCATCGTTTACCCATTATCTCGTTAGGCTTAAAAGTTGTGGAATGGATGATAGTTTTTTAAAAAAAATTTTAAGGAAATCGATCAGTACGTGTTTTTTGTAAATCAACAATTTATTTTAAAAACTTGAAAATCTCATAGAAATACGATTTGAAATTTTTTTTTCAATATTTTTTATCGAAAGTACGTTTAAAAACAAATATTTTGAAAAAAAAAACGTCCCATTTGACCCATTTTTCGCAAAATTATGGGCGTTTGAAGAAAAAAAGTAGCCTAATTTTTGAAAAATCGATATCTTAAAAAACGGCTCGACAAAAAAATTGAAAAAAATTATGAAGACCTCTTTCAACCAATACTAAAACATACAAAATTTAAAAAAAAAATCGGAGATGCAAAAGCTAAAAGGTGTCCGGTTTGGTGTGGAACGCCCCATATATAAACATAGCACAAATGTTTATGAAATTATTGAAACCCAAAAATATTCCAATTCACGTAATTCAATCACATCCTCGTAATTTAAATACAATATCGTCAATTAATTACTACGGTGTACTAATTGAATGACATGTGTATAATTAAATTACATGAATGTAATTAAATTATATTGAACAACGATTTTTTCGAGCATCATTTCGATTTTGATGCTAATTACATCCCGCATTGTAATGAATTCTGTACTAAATACAATGCTGAAAATAATTACCATCAAAATTCAAATTCCATAACAATGCTCAAAATATTTTATCATCGATTAATTTTAATTACAAATTTGCCCAACCCTGTCAACTAGTGATACTTTGACTTCAAACATTCACGATGACTTTGCATTTTTTCTTTATACAGGAGATTCAAAATGAAACGGACATTCCGGTAAAAGATTTGGTTAGAGCGTTGCAATCTCTCGCTATGGGCAAAGCCGCACAGAGGGTCCTCCTTAAACATCCCAAATCCAAAGAAATTGAACCCTCACACTGCTTCTCCGTAAACGACAGTTTCACGAGCAAATTGCACAGGTAAGCGTGAATTATATTTTTTATTTATCAATACTATCTTTTTTTAAAAGCCCCAATTCATTCGAAATTCGAAGTCCATGGATTTCGTTGTCTCCCATATCAAATATTTCAGGGTCTTCTACATAAGAGCCTAAATTTTCAATTTGATATAATTTAGAGTTTATTAAAAAATATTTTTTTTTCTTTAAAAGGGTGAAAATTCAGACAGTCGCAGCGAAAGGAGAGTCCGAACCCGAGAGAAAAGAGACGCGAAACAAGGTCGATGAGGACAGAAAACATGAGATCGAAGCGGCGATCGTACGAATCATGAAAGCTCGAAAACGCATGGCTGTGAGTACCGAAAAATCGCACTGTTCCTTGTTAATAACTTCATCAATGCGACTGTAACAATTGTTTATTGTAATTTTTTTTTTACAGCATAACATTCTCGTAACCGAAGTGACTGAGCAATTAAAAGTCCGGTTTCTACCTTCACCCGTGATAATAAAGAAACGTATTGAAGGCTTGATTGAACGCGAGTACTTGGCACGAACACCCGAGGATAGGTGAGTCTTATTTTTTTTTTAATTCCTGTTTGCTCTCGTTGACTCTAAACATTCCAAAATATAAAAAAAAATCCCTTTCATTATTCACAGAAAAGTTTACACGTACGTTGCTTAATCTCAAAATCGAAGTCGGCTCTGTACAAACGTGTAAGTAACAATTTCCGAACAAATAATTAAAAGCTTCGCAGAGAGAACATTGCGAGGTCGTTTCCGGTGCGGAGATTAAAATAAAAATTGAAGAACAAAACATCCTAAATACTTTTTCAATGTCGGATACAAAGTGTAGCATTTGAAATATATAAGTGGCATTCCACGGTATTTCGATCAAATTCTTACCTTGATGATTTTGATTTTCCTCTTAATTTTGTATATAAATAAGGACATTGAAAAAAAATTCCAAAATTTTTTCAGAATTTTTCGGTCACGCGTTTTTTGGATTTTTTTTTTTTTTTTTTTTTTTAACGGGACAACTTTGTAAAATCTGAAAAAATTCAGAAAAATCTAATAAAATATAACAAATTTCTTGGGCTTTGTTCCATAACGGAGATTTCAATACTCTACGAGTCGCATTCGAAAAATTAAAAAAAAAAATTTTACTCAGAGTATTAAAATCTCCATTATGGAAAAAGCTAAAATTTTGTTTTATTTTATTAGATTATTCTGAATTTTTTCAGATTTTACAAAGAGGTCCTTGCGAAAAAAAAATCCAAAGAACGCGTGACCAAAAAATTCTGAAATAATTTAGAAAAATGTATTTCAATGCGTTTTTTTATATAAAAAATTTAGAGAAAAATCGAAATCATCAAGGCAAGATTTTGATGCCAATGTCGTGGAATGACACGACAAAATCTTCTTTTGATGATTTCGATTTTTCTCTTAATTTTTTATATAAAAGAAAACATTGAAGAAAAAAATTCCTAAATTTCTTCAGAATTTTTTGGTCACGCGTTCTTTAGTTTTTTTTATTTCAATTTGTTATATTTTATTAGATTTTTCTGAATTTTTTCAGATTTTACAAAGTTGTCCCGTTAAAAAAAAAAATAATAATGAATCCAAAAATCGCGTGATTGAAAAATTCTGAAAAAATTTGGGAATTTTTTTTTCAATGTCCTTATTCATATAAAAAAATTAGAGGAAAATCGAAATCATCAAGGTAAGATTTTGATCGAAATACCGTGGAATGTCACATAAACATGAATCACAAAATAACATTGTTAACTTTTTCTCAATTCTCAATAAAAAATTATTTATGAAGGTTTCTAATTATTTCTAATTATATTCGTAGATTACTTTTCAATAACGAAACGTAATTTGCACTTAAACGCGTTTCCTTGATGCAAAAAAAGATTTTATATAATTTTTAAATGTCCAAAAGCTGTTTGAAAACAATTTAACTATCTTAATTTTGCAGCTCTCGAGTTGAAACTTTATTCATGTCAAATCTTGAAAGAGTCCTTGGAAGGTTACGATTTAATGAATCGAATAATGGAAAAATCGGTCAAATGAGAAATTTAAAAATATCCTGTGTGAAAATTTGTAATTTTTTTTCTACATTTAGTAGGATTTAACAAATTTTTCAAATCTCGATACTCAATTCACTCAATTGTATCTCGTGAAATACTTTGAATTTTGTTGGTTTTTTTTTTAAGACCTATTTTTCGTGATGAAATGATCGAATTCCGAAAAGTTGGAAAGTTGCCTACACTTTTTTCTTCTTGTCTCTCGTTTCAGAACCTGCCAGGTATGGACCGTAGTAATCCTGGTCCACGTATAGCGTTACGATTCTAAGTTCTAAGATTGAGGAGGAAAAAGAAGAAAAAAAAGAATAAGATATTGTCAGTAAAATATTATTATAACAGATTTAAATTATTCCAGACCTATTGACAAATATATACTTTTTACATGTTATTACCCATCCCCTAGTCCCCCCCCCTTCCCCCTCTATCCCGAAAATTTCCAAGTAATATTAGTAGAAAACGTGAATCGCTCGAACATCAAACGATTATATCGATGAGCAAGAGTGAGATATGGGAAATTATCATTTGAAAATGTTGAACTATTTTTGTTGCTCGAGCGATTCGGTAAATTCGAATTTTTCGTGCGATATTCGCGCCCATGTGTGTGTTCGTGCCGGATGAAGGAGTGCATCGGAATAGTTTGAATTGTCACGAATGAAGAGAGAGAGAGAGAAACGCGAAAGAAATTGCGAATGAGTCTTCATATCCATTGTATGGAGCAAGAAGATTATATGCCTGAATAAATGGATTCATATATTCGAGTTCACCTCAAAAAAAGACGACGAATCCGATCATTTCAGGGGAAATAATTTCCGGACGAAGAAATAGGCCTGTGGAATCTTGAGAAACATCTAAAAGCATCAGGGAAGAATATTGAAACTCTTTTTCACAGAACTTCGCTAATTTCCAACAAAATAAAGTTTATCCGTCTTAAGCTTTTATAGAATTTTGAATTTAAAAAGTGAACAACAAGATTTTCTCTAATTTTATTTGAAACAGTTGATAAAGAAGGAAAGTCAATTACCGACTGTCGATAAAGAACCTACAATCTTCAACGAGGGAAACTTTTGGAAAAGAATAAAAATCTCCACTGTTCTCCGAGATGATTTAACTATTTATAAAATCTGTAAGATTTGCGAATGCGTACAATTTACAAAGTACAAGTTTTCATCATTACTTTCTGTATTACAGATTAATTAATGAAGTGAATATTCGTAAAAAAAAACAATATTCGGAGTAGGGTTGCAAATAATGCATTACTTTTTTTAATGCATTTACATTTTCAATAACCATTAACACAGTTCCATTAATATATAAGAGTTAATGTTTAATGAAAATTATTGCAATTAACCATAATGCTAATGGTTAACGGAAATTTTGCCATTTACCATTGACATTGGATTCAATTAAAATGGTAGTAATCGCGATATTCTAAAACCAACTTTCTTAGTTAACGTTTCATCAACCGTGGTTAATTTTAAATGTTATAATAGTTAATTTTCATTAACCATTAAACGTTAATGGTTGGTGGAAATTATTTTCTTTAGCCATTAAAAAAGTAATGATTAATGCATTTTTCATTAAAAATTTCGCAACCCTGATTCGGAGAAAGTTATTTTTCAAATTTCCCGCATCGCAGCGCTATCTCGCGGCGCAAGCGCTCTCTGACTCCCCCCACCACATCCCTCCCGGCCGCCCGGCACAAAAAAAGTGCATACTATTAAAAAAAAGACTCCCACTACCAGCCTCCGACCCGGAGGACCTTCAGCCTTGGGATTTTTCTTCTTTTTCCGCGCAAACGCCTCTGTCGATTCGCTTGTGTTCGGTCGTGTACGCTCTTTCGGGCCAGTGTGTTATGTGTCTTTCTCGTTGCTTGGCTGCCAGCTTATCGTTCGAGAACCACGGGTTTTCCGGTAAATTGAGATTCTGAAAAAACGTGCTAAATACGCGCATGATTTTTTTTACAATCGTTCATTCAACAGCATTCGTATATTTCCCGTTTAGCGCGAATTATTGACATAATCGATGAGTTGAATCGAATGACAGTGTTTTTGCTACAAATCACCACGGATTTCTTGAAAACCCCTCCTTCGCCCTTTCCTTACGACGTTCGATCGAATTTCGCGCGCACGACCAACAATGCGAAAGAAAGGGCATTTGTTTTTTTTCCCATCATCTTTTTTCTCATTCTTCGATATTTGGGGGAGTTTCCCTCGCATTCGCGAGCTTCTCTAACAAAAGTGTCACGCATGCGAGCGCGAAAAATGTTGTTTCTTCACGCATGTTTTCGCATCGCGAATTTTTAGACCCACACCCGTGACGAACGCACATCCCAAATTATAATGTCGATGTGTCGCGAGACCGTTTCGCGATGTGTGAGTGACATTTGAAGGCATTTAGCGCACTGGGGCTTGATTCTTATTTTAAACCTTCCAACAAGTTACGTCACGCACGCTACAACGCACCGAATTGTCTCGTGCGGATATGAATATATATAATGTATGGGCTATTCCGAGTAAACTCGAACGGCAACCTCACAATCACGGATTTGGTTCATCATTTTTTTTTCAACATTGTATCGATGCTGATAAGCACTCTAAATGTTTATCAACATTTTTTTTTTAATCCCTAATACAAAAAGACTGCTTTTGGAAATCTAGAATCATTCTGGAAAATCTGTAATTTCAAATATTCCTAAACTCTGAGGTTTATTTTCCCTGTTGGTAATTTTTCTTAAAAACAATTCTTCTATTCATGAAACAAAAACGAACTTAGAAATTTTCTTAAAAATAATTCTATTTATGAAACGGAGCAAACGATTTTAAAAATTTACTTAACAATGATTCTTCTATTTGTGAAACAAAAACAAACGATTTTAGAAATCTAATCCAAAGTTTAATATCATAATTAATAGACACTAAAGCACAGGAATAAATTTGGATATAAAATTATAAATTATTTTCTTAGAATTCTAAATTCTAGTATTTTTATTTTTAAAAAATGTTTTTTAAAATATTTCTCATGAATTTTGATGTTATTGGATTGCAATAATTGTCCAGATTTAAAAATTCCGCCATTTAGAAGGAAAAACATTTATTCTAAAAAAAACTGCTGATGGGAAAAATTTCAAAAAGTCCTTTTTACAATCGTACAAAGAAATTCGTTGATTTAACTGACTCGGAATACCCGATACATATCTATATCTATATATTATACGATCCCCGGCAAATTCAATTTTACCGAGTCTGCCAAATTGCGTTTACAGGAAATTTCGTTCTCTCGCAATTTCATGTACAACGCGATTTATAAATATACGCAAATAAATTTTGGGATATCGCGAGCGCGCGCGAATCGAGGACAAAAGAACAAACGCAATTATATTCCTCGTCGCGGTTCCGTTTTAAAGAAAACCGCGGCGTCGCGTGTCTCGTTTGTGTCTCGGATTTGCTGAAATTTAAAGTTTTTTTCACACTCTCTCACGTCTCGCTTCTCGTGCGGCGCGATTTCCATTCCAACGAAACTTTGCAAGGTAAAACGAGAGGTTTTTCTGGCATAGAGATCGAATCGCGCGTTCCGGCACGTGCTTCGAGTGTTTGCCAAGGTCTCACCAGACGGCGTATCGCACGAGTTCTTTTGCAGTCTGTTAAAAAAAAACACTTCCGGTCAAAGGTTTGGAAACACTCGCCCCGATTCCACGCCGCACAAAAAGTTTCACTGCTCTTCAAAAAATGAAGATATTTTGATTCGCCAAGTGGCGTTTCAAAGGGGACATATTCAGCTTCATTCCGCTTTTGCCAAAAAATTTTTGCGATTTTTTCTTAACCCGGTACGCCCTTTGAAACATGGTCGTTATTCGGCTTTTTTTTTTGACGTTGTAATTTTGGCGCATGACCCATGACATTTTTTTTTCGAGTGTTTTTCGCATGAAAAACTTGTGGCGGGGAGTATTAGCTTCCATTTCGTTTTTTAAAAAGTTTCGTAAGATTTTTTTTCGCAAAAATATTCAATTTTTCACAAAAAAACGATCATATTTATAAAATGGAGCCTAACTCTAAAACTACTGGGTTTTCGTGAAATCACTAAGAGGGTAAAAAGTTGCATACAATTATTCTGGATTCGATGAAATTTTTTCAGATTTTTTTTCAACATTTTTTTTTTCCAATTTTTCCTGCAAACGAGATATTTTTTATCTCGTATATGTATACGTTCTTCTTGGGCAGTCGGATGGCATCATCGGGGATCCCTTATCACTCATATTCTCTTCTGCGATAAAGGAAAACCATTCACGTTTTAGGCATTAAAAAAAGCGATACCGCAGTCAAAAGAATGTCATGATAATCCATTTCAAGTTCAGCAAAGCACACTGATTACAGGAATCGTCTTTTTTTGTTGCTCGCTTATCTCAAGTTTTTTTCTTCTGTTTCTACTTCAGTTCAGCGCCGACAATGAAGACTTTGCTGGAAAATCCTATAAAATTATTGCAAAATAAATAGACCGATAGAATTATGCATATTTTGAAAAGAAATTGTGTCTAGGAATGAGTACTCAAATTTTTGAGAAAAAAACTTTGCTCCAAAAACTAAGAATTTTTTTAGGTCAACATAAAAAATATTGTGGAAATTCTTCAGGGGTGGTTAATGATTTTCGGACTTGGCTCTGAACTTCAAACATTTCAAAGTCAATTTAAATGTTATTCCAAACAATATCCATTATTATTCTGTGGAATAATTTATAGGACGTATTGATAATCGATGATTTATAACAAAGATTTTTAAAGATCAAGATTAAAAAAAAAAGATGTTATATTCTCAATGTTTCTTCGATATCAAAAATATTCATTGTCAATTAATCCTTTGGCTTTCTATTAATTACATGAATGAACTATTATTATTATTACTATGACTATTTTTTTTTTTTTTTACGAATAGTTTGGTTAAATTTTTATCTAGTCACAGAGTGGGGTATAAAGTCTTATTTACAAATCCATGTATGGGCTATTCCAAGTTAACTCCATTTGACCCAAATTTCAACGATTCTAAACTTCTTATCACAATTTGTAAGCCAGCCACACTGAGGAAATCCTACTTTTCCCTAAAATAATAGATTGAAAAGTCTTTCAATTTTGGTGTTTGAAAATTATAAAAAAAAATTCTAGTTGACTCAGAATGACCCATACGTTTCTACATAGACAATCCAACATACATATGGCTCATTCCATCCCAAATCGGACTGTTTGAAAAACTTTTTTTTTATGTCCTCAAATTTTTTATATTTTTTAGTACCCATCAAAAGACCCTTGCTGATAAATTTTGAGATTTTTTTGATTACTTACAAAATCTTTTTGATTACTTAAAAAAAAATTTAGTTTTCAAAAATCGAAAAAAAATAGTTATGGAAGGCCCACGATCGGACTAGTCTTAAAAGTTGTTGAATAGATAGATGTTTAAAACAAAAGATTTAAAAAAAAATCAAAATATACACTCACTTTTAAAAACGCGATTTAAAGTTTAAAACTCAAAAAACTCATTCAAAAACACGTCGAACATTTTTGTTATAAAAAACAAAAATAAAAAAAAAATTAAAGGACCATTATTAAAGAAGTTATGACGAAAAAATTATTTTTTTTTGTTAATTTAATATCTTTTGAACGGGTAATAAAAAAAATCTCAAAATTTACCAGCAAGGGTCTTTTGATAGGTACTAAAAAATATAAATTTTGAGGAAATTAAAAAAAAAAGTTTTTCAAACCGTCCGATTTGCGATGGAACGCCCCATATATTAAATCTATTCTTTGATCAGGTGATTCGCAGCTGTAGCAAAAATAATTTCGCAAACTATTCCTGCACTAATAGATAACTAGTTATACAATGTATGTAGGATGCATTTAGCATTTGTGGTATGCGAAAGCTTCTGACAATCTAATACCAGGCTGTTAATCATTCGATGACTATAGCCATTCGTAATTTTTCGTTGCATCATACTGTGATCATTATCATTCTCACGATCATTGTTGAGCATGTCCGGTGATATCTTCACACCTCTAGAAAATATAATACTCAAGTGCGTTAGAAGTTCTATTTCTCACAAATGAGACTTACTCGCGCAGCGAAACTTTTATATTTACAATTCAATTTTGATTTAATGATTCACAGACCTAAACAAGAAAGACCACTGACCACTAGGGATCGAGGATGGCGTCGCTCAGATATCTAGCTGCGGGCGCCAGTGCTGTCGGAGCAGGTGCCATATCATCCTATTTGATGCTCAACGACTCGACGGTGAACAAATTTTTTCTCCTTCGCTCCTCAAGGGGAGCCTCTCTGATTTTTCATTCATTTACTGACAAATTTTTCTCAAAAATGAGCCAATGGAATAGAAAAATAATATCAGGGCTACTTGCGTGCATTGCTATTCGTTTTTTATAGTCCATAAATTTTTTAGAAAAATCTATTGAAAAGGTTGTGGATCTACGCAACTGTATCCTTTCCGTATGGACCAGAGTTGTGAAAATAGTAATCTAAAAGTAATGCATTACCAGAGTTGTAAATAATGCATTACTTTGATAATTCATTACTGTATTTATTACCCATTACACTGCATAATGTGAAATGGATAAGTGTACCATTACAAAACACAAAAGTAATATGTTATGAATGCTTGTGCCATTACAAATAAAAAATTAATGTGTAATGGATGCGTGTTCCATTACAATTAAAAAAAGTAACGTGTAATGGATGCATGTCCCATTACAATTAAAAAAGTAATGAATAATGGATGCATGTGCCATTACATATAAAAAAAGTAATGTACGCATGCTTCATTACAAATTACAATTTAAAAAAAAAGTAATTTACAGTGGAGAATATTCCATCACGAATAGAAAATTGCCGTGCTCGTATTAGAAACTTGCACCTTGCTGTCTCATTATTTTATTTCGCTCACTAGAATGTTCATCCGAATTATCACAAAAAAGTCTATTAATTTTCAGTCTATGAATTTTGTAATGAAAATAATTTGTGTGTATCAAGTTTTTGTTAACTTGACTATCGTAGTGGTAAATGTATGAACAGTGATTTTTTGGATTAATTTTCACTCCATTCTTGTAATTTTAACAACAATGGAGTAAAAATTACTCCAAAAACTAACTGTTCGTAGGTGTCAGTGTATATCGAGTTAATATACACTGACACCTATAAGTTCTTCTTGAATTGTAATTTTTTACAAGGATGGAGTAAAAATTACTCCAAAAAAATCACTGTTCATACATTTACCACTACGATAGTAAAGTTAACAAAAACTTGATACACACAAATTATTTTCATTGAAAAATTAATAGACTGAACTTTGAGCAAAATAGTACCTGCTCCAAATTGTCGTAGAAACACACTAATTTGTAATGGAATATTCTCCACTAACAATTACTTTTTTTTATTTGTAATGGCACATGCATCCATTACACATTACTTTTTTTTATTTGTAATGGAACCCGCATTCGTTACACATAACTCTTGTATTTTGTAATGGTACACTTATCCATTTTACATTATGAAGTGTAATGGGTAATGAATACGGTAATGCATTATTACAATTCTGGTATGGGCTACCTCAAAGACTGCCTTAACGTTTATTTTCATTGTACATTACCGATTTCTAATTTTGCAGGTATTTGCTGAGAAAGCGGTCGTAAAACCTGTTAAGAGACCTCTGCCGTCGAGAGAGGAGCAGGTAAAAGCTCTGAAAAATCAGGAATACGATGTACTGATTATTGGAGGAGGAGCGACAGGTTCAGGATGCGCGTTGGACGCCTGCACGAGAGGTATCGTCATCCTTTTCCTTACAAAACTTTTTATTTCTTTTCTTAAAGTCATAATTTTCCTCAGGTCTTAGAACAGCGCTCATCGAGGGCGACGATTTTGCATCTGGCACATCATCGAGAAGTACAAAATTGATTCACGGAGGTGTGAGATATCTTCAAAAAGCGATAATGCAAGTCGACGTGGAGCAATATAAAATGGTCAAGGAAGCACTTCACGAGAGAGCTCAGATGCTTCACAGTGCTCCTCATTTGGCACATCCTCTTCCCATCATGCTCCCAGTTTACACGTGAGCGTATATAAATAAATTCAAAATAGCGCGAAATTAATCAATATAAATATGGGTCATTCCATGTAAAATCGACCAATAGTTGGAATCGATCCCTCTCAATTTCGATGAAATTGGGTCAGAAGTTTTCGTTTTCAATAAAACAAAGTTCTACCAAAGGGAAAAAAATTGAATTTTTTTTTCAAAAGTTATGCAAAATTCAAGATTTCACAATTTTTCAAATCAGTCAAGTTTATTTTTTAAATATCTCGAAAATTATTATAGTTACGACAAATCGTTCTGAATTAGTTTCAAAGAGTATATTTGGGGCTACGAAAAAAAAAATATTCCGAAATTTTTTTTTGAAAAATGATGAATTTGGATAATTTTGAATGTTCAAAAATCATAAATATCCAAGTTCCATATTTTATATTTAGTTTCATTTTTTTAAATATAATACCTTGTTCTAATCTCGAAAGATCCTGAAATTTTTAGGATGGTGTGGTTTTATTTCGAAAATAAAAATTTTTGAATTTTGGTTAAATTTTTTTTTTTGTTTTTTCTCTAAATTAAGTAAAGTTGAACAATCATATAATTCTGTAATTTTGAGCACTAAAAATTTCAAAAATGTATATTTTTGAAACATAGACACACCATCCTGAAAATTTCAGTACAAGGTATTATATAAAAAAAATTAAACCGAATATAAATTATGGAATTTGGATTTTTACGATTTGTGAACATTCAAAATGCTCCAAATACATCATTTTTCAAAAAAAAATTCGTAGCCCCAAATATACTTTTAAAACTAATTCAGAACGATTTTTCGTAACTATAATAGTTTTCAAAATATTTAAAAAATAACCTTGACAGATTTGAAAAATTGTGAAATTCTGGATTTTGCATAACTTTCGAGAAAAAAAATTCAATTATTTCCCTTTGGTAGAACTTTGTTTTATTGAAAACGAAAACTTTTGACTAAATTTCATCGAAATTGAAAGGGGTCGATTCCAACTCTTGGTCGATTTGACATGGAGTGACCCATATATGAAAATATCTTTCAAATTAAAAATACGCGAATAATTTTTGTACTCCTGAAATTTTCAAAATTATTCATGGATGAATTTCACTTCAGATGGTGGCAGATACCGTATTACTGGTTTGGCATCAAGATGTACGATCTCGTTGCCGGCAGCAAAACCGTAAAATCATCGTATTATCTCAGCAAATCAAACGCACTTGAATTATTTCCCATGCTGAAGGGTGACAAGCTTACAGGCGCTATCGTCTATTACGATGGTGGGTTGTCATATGATAAAATCGTTCCACGATTGTTTTTGTCAACAAAGCGAAATCAATAACGAATTTTATTCAGCACTGGATCTTCCTAATGTTTTCTTTTTTCTTCAATTTCACAGGACAGCAGGACGACGCGAGGATGAATTTGGCAGTGGCTTTAACGGCCTCCAGGCTCGGTGCAACTGTTGCAAATCACGTGTCTGTGGTCAATCTCCTGAAGGGTCTCGACAGAGTACGTTTTATTTTGAAATAAGCTTCCCCCGCCAATTTTGAATCTTCAAACAAGGGTTTCAAAGTGAAACGACACGTTTCTTATAGTTTCTAAAACGACTGGAATTATCAGTGCAATTTATAAATATAAAACAGTCAAAAAAGGCGACTATTTTTTGTTTTACGAAATAACGTATTCGATACTTTCGGAGAGGTGAAAAAGATGCCTGTTAAAAGCAGAGCTCTTACTATATATATTTAGATATGTCTCATTGCAAATTTCTATTTTCCATTTAAATAACACAGGAAAAAGAAATTTCAATCTTTCAAATTTTATATCTTGGTTTCAAGTCGATGTACCAAAATGAACAATACATATTCTTGTAGAGAATTGAACGCTCTACAAAAAAGATCTCCTATGATTTTTCGATAAATTCACTCCTTCGAAAGTTATTCAAGGTTAAAGTTAAATTTGGATCAAATTTCACCTTTTTTTTTTTTTTTTAGTTTCCGGCAAAATGTTCAAACTTATTACTAAATATCGTAAAATCTTTTTTGAAACAAAAGTGTAAATTGCATTAAGATAAATGACCTAATTTTCAAAGAAATGACCAACAGTCACCCATATTTACAGTCTAATATACATATGGGGCATTCCATACCAAGTCGACCTGAGTGTGACCCTTGACCTCGCTGATATCATTTACGATTTTTTATATGATTCTTCCAACTCAGAATAGCAGTCAGAATTTTTTTCAGATTTTTAAAACCAAATTTGAGTACATTATGATTTTTTCGAATACCTCGAGAGCCGTAATTTAAAAATCTGAAAAAATTCTCAAAAATCCGGTGTCAAAAATGAAAATTTTTGACCCAAAATTCTTTATGTCCAGGATTTCCCTTCCACCTCGATTTTAGGTTTTTATGAAAAAAAAAACGTAAAAAAAAAATAGATGCAGAGATTTATCTACCGTGAAAAGTGGCTTGAATGTTTTTATCGTTAACCAATTATTTTTGGAAATTTTTTCACTTTTTTCAAAAAATAGTTGGTTAATTTCTGCATCTATTTTTTTTACATTTTCTTCATAAAAACCGAAAATCGAGGTGCAATCGAAAGCCTGGACATCATGAATTTTGGGTAAAAATTTTCATTTTTGACACCGGATTTTTGAGAATTTTTTCAGATTTTTAAATTACGGCCCTCGAGGTCTTCGAAAAAAATGTTAAAAAAATAAAAACGTACTCAAATTTGGTTTTAAAAATCTGAAAAAACTCTGAATACTATTTTGAGTTGGAAGCATCATATAAAAAATCGTAAACGAAATCAGCAAGGTCGAGGGTCACACTCGGGTCGACTTGGTATGGAATGCCCCATATATATATTAGACCGTGAATAACTTTTGAAGGAGTGAGTTTATCGAAAAATCATAGAAGACCTTTTTTGTAGAGCGTTCAATTCCCTACAAGAATACGTATCATTAGATTCAGTACATTGACTCGAAGCCGAGGTATAAAATTTCAAAGTTTGAAATTTTTTTTCCTCTGTTGTTTTAATGGGAAATAGAAATTTGCGATGAGACATATCTAAATATTTATATTAAGAGCTCTGCTTTTAACTATCTTTTTTCCCCTCCCCGAAAGTATTTAATATGTTATTTCAAAAAACAAAAAATAGTCGCTTTTTTTTAATCAGTCTAATGTAGAAGCTCTACTATTCGTGTTTTGTACTTAACGAAATCGTTCTCACGGATTACAAAATATCTCTGCTACTCGAAGATTCTGTAAATTCCACAAAGCAAACAATTTCTTGCAAAAAAATCGATCCGTCTCATTTCCTGAAATATATTGGGAGTCGCAGAAAATTTGAAAAATTACTATCGACCCTTTATTAGTTCACTCTGGATTTCGGCGTTTTTGAGAAATTTTGTCTAACTTCTATTAATTGTGTTTCAAGGATGGAAAGCGAGTATTGGTCGGTGCACATTTGCGAGACGAGCTTACCGGCGAGGAATGGGACGTGAAGGCAAAGGCGATAATCAATGCAACGGGTCCGTTCACCGACAGCATTCGTAAAATGGACGATCAAAATGTTTCCGAGATATGCTGTCCGTCGTCGGGTGTTCACATCGTTCTTCCCGGTTACTACAGTCCCGATCAGATGGGTCTCCTCGACCCTTCGACCAGCGACGGTCGCGTTATCTTCTTTTTGCCATGGCAGAAACAAACGATCGCCGGTACGACGGATTTGCCCTGTCAGGTTACCCACAATCCTCGTCCAACCGAGGACGAGATTATGTTCATACTTCAGGAAGTGAAGAATTATCTCAATCCGGACGTTGAGGTACGCCGCGGTGACGTATTGTCGGCATGGAGCGGTATTCGACCTCTGGTTTCCGATCCGAACAAACCAAATACCCAATCACTGGCTCGCAATCACATTGTTCACGTCAGTCCGACGAATCTCGTGACAATCGCCGGTGGAAAATGGACGACTTATCGGGCCATGGCCGAAGAAACGATTGACGCCGCTATCGATGGTTCGCTGTCCTATTTTTTTTCACCCTCGATATTAATTATCGATTGAATTCGATGATTTTTAATGTTTTTGCGTAATGTTTCCCTTGACAGCGTGCGGTCTCGAGCCCTCATCATTGTGCCAGACTGATGGTATGCTTTTGGAGGGAGCACATGGCTGGAGTCCAACGATGTACATACGTTTGGTCCAAGATTTTGGTCTCGAGTGCGAAGTCGCTCAGCATCTTTCGATGAGTTACGGCGATCGCGCTTTCGCAGTCGCGAAAATGGCATCGCTCACTGGCAAAAGATGGCCCATTATCGGCAAAAAAGTTCATCCCGAATTTCCGTACATCGATGCCGAGGTTTCGCGTTTTATCTTCCCTTTCTTTTTTTCACTCCAAAAAGAATCATCAAAGTTTTGTATGGTTCCGCTTATTCGGAGAAATCTTTTGTTTCCCGACAAAACTTCAAAATAGGTCTGGAACGTTTTTTTATGCCATTTCACCGGAAGTCAACGTAGACTAATTTTACAAGCGGCATTTTAAAGGGGAAGAATTCGACTTCATTTCCTGATTTTTTAATTATTTTTGCAATTTGTTTTTAGATTTGCACTCTGTTTTGAAAACAGCTGATTTTCGCTTTTTTTTCAGAGGAGTTTTTTTAAATACATTTTTACGATAGGATTCATGAAGAGGAAAGCTTGAGCTTCAATTTCCTTTTTTTAAAAACTTTGACTGATTTCTTTTTTTCCAAAGATATTCTGTTTTTTTGTGAAAAAAGAGGAAACTTGAAAAATCCCGCATAACACGAAAACAAAGAGGATTCGTGAAAAACTTGAAGATAACAAAAAGTCGCATCTGTTTTTGTTGAGTGCAGAGGAATTGTTTCAGATTTTTTTCCCAAAATTTTTTTTCTCATCTTCTGGGTCGGAGCTCGGATCATTCAATTACCATAACTCGATCACTGTGGGATTATTGATAAAATTTCGAGAAGGGAAAATACTTTATTTTACCATTTTCAACACATTGGAATTATTTTTCAAATTTTTTTCCATAATTTTTTTTCCAGCCTCAACATGAGAAAACAAAATTTTGGAAAAAAAAATCTGAAAAAATTTCTCTGAACTCAACAAAAACAGACGCAACTTTTTGCTCCCTTAAAGATTTTCATGAATCCTCTTTTTTTCGTCTTATATGAGATTTTTCAAATATCCTCTTTTTTCATAAAAAACAGAATTGAAGCTCAAACTTTCCTCTTTGCGAATCCAACTGTAAAAATGTATTTAAAAAAAATCCTCCAGAAGATGGGTGCATACGAAGAGAGGGGAAAAAGGCAAAAAAAATCAGCTGTTTTCAAAATAGAGTCCAAATCTAAAAACAAATTGTAAAAATAATTTTAAAAACAGGAAGTGAAGTCGAATCCTTCCCTTTCAAAATCCCGCATGTTAAATTAGTCTACGTTGATCTCCGGCGAAATGGCATAAGAAAACGCTCCAGACCTTTTTTGAAGTTTTGTCCGGAAACTTTTCGCCGGTAGTGTATTTTTTTCGACACTTTCAGTATATTCAAAACATGTCCTAGAAAGAAAAGACATTTTTGCACTCTCTCTCTGAAAAATAAATTCATGTTTTCGAGAGATTTTCAAAGCAACATTTTCAAGCTCTCTGCATTCGTATTCAATGTTTTTTTTTCTCAACATTTCCAGATTCGTTACGGTTGTCGCGAGTACGCTCGATCAGCGATCGACATGATCGCTCGTCGTCTCAGGCTCGCTTTTCTGAATGTTCAAGCGGCGAACGAGGCACTTCCGGGTATCGTTGATATAATGGCCGAGGAGCTTCACTGGTCCGCGGATGAGAAGAAGAAGCAGCTGAAGGAGGCTTCTGAATTTTTGGCGAACGAGATGGGACAAATGGTGAACAGAGCATCGCGCGACAAGATACCGATCAATTTGACAAAGGACGAGATACAATTGTACATTAAGCGTTTCTCGATAATCGACAAGGATCGCAAGGGATACGTTTCCATCAACGACATACGAAGAGGATTGAAGGTTTGAATGAGAAAGATAAATTGAAAAAAAAATCTTCCACAGAATCATATTGAGATAACCCAGTGAACATGTTATGTTGCAGCAATATGACATGGAAGTTACATGTAATGTTACAATGTTATTCCTATGTAACATAGCTGTTATATAGCGTGCAAGTAACATGTTATGTAACATTTGTTACGTGCAGGTTACATAACTGGTATATAACTTTGTTACATCACAGTAATGTAAAATGTTATATTGCGGCAATATAACATGGAAGTTACATGTAATGTTACAATGTTATTCTTGTGATACATAACTGTTATATAACGTGGAAGTAACATGTTATGTAACATTTGTTACATGCAGGTTACATAATTGGTATATAACTTTGTTACATTACAGTAATGTAAACAAGTTTTGCAGCCGTTACGTAACATGTTTGCAACGAAGTGACATTACAGTAATGTAACATATGTTATATTGCGGCAATATGATATGGAAGTTACATGTAATGTTTTAATGTTATTCTTGTGATACATAACTGTTGTATAACGTGGAAGTAACATGTTATGTACCATTTGTGACATGCAGTTTACATACCTGGTATATAACGTTTTCACATTACAGTAATGTAAAAAAAAATTGCAAAATGATAATATTGCAGTAATATAACTAAAATGTTACAATGATATCGCCGTAATATTGCTTTTATATCAATGCAATAACAGTTGTAACATTACATTCCAATGTTGTGGTTACATAACTGTTACATAATTGTTATATAACAATGTTATATTGCTGAGTAGGAAATTGTAAGTTTCATGTAACTTACATGTAACGTCTATGTAATATTACATGTTACAAACGGTAACATTGCCGTTACATTGCTGCAACATTACTGTGTCCACTGGGAATCCATTCCAAGAAAAATATTATTAATCTTCTGAGTCACTCTTGATTGGTCATGAATTTATAGATATTCATTTTTTTTCATGGCTCTTTATTTATTTTTTCTCGAAATCGTGACTCAGGCACTTGGCATAAAACTCAACGAGAACGAGCTTCATCTGTTACTGAACGAAATCGATCTAACGTACAACGGACAAATGGAGCTTCAAGATTATCTCCAGGTAATTCACGAGAGACTGTATTAATCGAATTTTCTTTTTTTTCTCTGCTTTTTTCATGAAACAGCTCTTCGGCGACAAGGATGTTCCCGGTGAGGAACTTCACGAAATTCTTCGTGAAATCGACACTAATATGAACGGTCAGGTCGAGCTGGACGAATATCTTCAGGTCTGTCGGACACAAAATTAAGCAAAGTTTCAATGAGTTTCTCGTTCGTTTCTTTGGCCAACTCGACGGCATTAACCTTCTACTTTTGTTTCACTTCTCGAGAAAATTGCGATAATGTACAATGGTCAAAGAAGATTTGAAAAATTTACAAATTCGTCGAAAATTTGTAAATTCGAAGAAAAAAATTCATCATAGCACAGTACTCGTGATTAGCTCGGAGAAAAATGCATCTTTTGTCTTGAAAGTGTCTGCAATGCATTAATCGCTCGTTTAATATTTTATTTTTCTCCATTTATTTTCGCTAATACGTTTTGCAACGACGATGCACTTTGCTCCTCTGCTCGCTGCTCGCGCCGATAATTACATAGTATTTTTTCTGCAATTTTGAAAAACAGTTAAAAGCTTGAGTTTTTTATTTTCATGAATGAAACTGCGACCTTAGACATTTTTTTCCGACAGTTTGAATTGTTGACTGAAGAATAGTTTGTTCCAACAGTGTTTGCTAGGTAAAAAACACTGTGCAGGGTAGATTTATCTGCTGTAGACACCCGTAAGCGTTTTCCCTTTAACTTTCGAGTCTTGCGAAATGAAAAAAAATGCAGGAAAACTCGAAAAGCACGAATAAATCTACCCTACCTCGCTCGTTCAAGCTCAAGGAAGAAAAAATGACTTTGTCACCTCCAGGGTTGCGAAATTTTTAATGAAAAAGTAATGCATTAACCATTAACCATTAAATTTTAATGGTTAATGTAAATAATCTCCATTAACCATTAAATTTTAATGGTTAATGAAAATAATTTCCATTAACCATTACGCTTTAATGGTTAATGAAAATAATTTCCATTAACCATTGAATTTTAATGGTTAATGAAAATAATTTCCATTAACCATTAAATTTTAATGGTTAATGAAAATAATCTCCATTAACCATTAAATTTTCATGGTTAATGAAAATAATCTCCATTAACCATTAAATTTTAATGGTTGATGAAAACAACTTCCATTAACCATTACATTTTAATGGTCAATGAAAATAATTTCCATTAACCATTAAATTTTTATGGTTAATGATTAATGAAAATGCAAATGCACTAAAAAAAGTAATGCATTATTTGCAACCCTGGTCAATGAAAGTTTTATTTTTAATTTGGCATGTTTATAATTCGCTATGTTTGTCGCATCGACCGATCGGAATATTCTTCTATGACGAATAATCTCGTTGCTGAGTGGAATTTTGCAGGAGAATTTTGATAAATCTCTGCACCGATGACGAATTGCAAAAATCAGTGATACACGATGAGAAAAAATCGACAGATCGTTGTATCATTGTATCATTGGTTGAAAAAAACACACACAAATATAATTGTGCAAATTCACCGTAACACTGAATCAAAAAATGGTAGAGGGTATCCTCGCAAATTTTTTCAAAATATCTAAATTTCCTGTTTTTTTTTGTTTCTATGCAGATGATGTCCGCAATAAAATCGGGTCACGTCGCATATTCGCGATTTGCGCGTATGGCCGAGATGGAAGAGGCTCAACACGAGAAGGATGTGCTTAAAAAGCACATCAGTGTCGACAGATCCGGCGGTGGACTTTAAAGGAAGAAAAACCGGAATCTCCGTCAAGAAAAAAAATGGAAGAAAGAGGATCCAGAGTGAGCGTCATAACGAAGGAGATTCTTTCTTCGCAAATGCATCTTCGTTCCCATCCTAGATAATTCACCATTCGACCACAATCTATTTATTGTAGCGATGAATTTTTTTTTTCAAAGCACACGAAAGTACGAATTAACGCTCAAAGAAACCCAAACACTCTTGAAAGTGTTTCGAAAGCGGGTTTCAATTTTTATTTATTTCTTCAAATTTTATTATTGACCTTCGGATTTGTCGCAATCCGAGTAAACAATTGAAATTATTTAACGATCTTACAAGATCGATATTTATTGATTTTTCGAGTCATTCGTGTATATTTGTAATATCAGGCACACACGAGAGCACGATTTTATCGATGTTACGAATTGATAATCGACTTAATTAGTCCATTTCTTTCTTTTTAATGTGTAAATAATCTCATCTTGCGCCTTTACATCACACAAATTTTATGCGAATCTTATACAAAGCATAAAAGAATTCTACGGTATTTCAATCGACTTTTCTTCGTGATTCTCTGAGAAACTTTTGAAACTTTGACGAATTTTCAGTACTGTCTGAAATAGATTTTTTCTGAATTATTTCAGATTTTTATCTCCAGAAAATATAAATTTGAGGGGAAAAATTCTTTAAGGCAAGAAGTATAATTTCTTCGGAGCTACTTGGTGAAATTCTTATTTTAAGTCTATCACTCTTGCAACATCGCTTTTCAATGAAAAATGACTTTGTTCTTCCAAGATAAATATACATTCTCAGAGAGTCTTATCTCCCATTTTCCTAGGTGTAAAAAATGGAGTTTGCGAGACTGATAAAATTCTGTTAAAAATCTTATCGAAAAGTTAAGGAATGAATACAACTTTGATTCTAGATAATCGGGACAGTTGGGATTGAAAATCGTAAATAATTCACGAAAAATCTTTTCGAAGATACTGCAAACTGGCAAAGTTGAAGAAAAATAATAATTTTAAGGATCCTGTAAGGATAACAAAAAAAAAGTGGCTGGAATACCGAAGAATGCCCCATATATCATCCCCTCGAGTTATCATCCATCGAGCTATCAATTAATTTATTCAAACTATGAATCACGTTGGACGAATAAAACGACTTGAAGAAAAGTAAAACAAAAACAGTTTTATAATGTAAAACACAAAAAAAATGCGCTTTCTGTATTTATAGTAGAGCAGGATATTTTTTTTGGAGCATTTGCAATATTTGACATCGAGAAACTTATCTATTTTCCAAAAAAAGTTCGCTGATCGAACTGAAAATCGTCGGAAAGTATTCAAAAATCGAAATTAATCTATTGTATTTGGATGACTACAGAAGGAATGATCCCTTTAACTCAATAAGTATATCAATTGAGTCATGAAAAGGGATTATTCAATTTTCCCAATAATCCATCATTTTATGAATGTATGTAACCCTGATGGTTTCTGCGCCAATGAAAATTTTACGATCCTGAGGAATTTTCTAAATTGTCAGGTAGAGGAAAGTCTTTGACACTTGAAGGAGGAAAAAAGGAAGAAATTTATATATGCAGTACCATTATTTTATGGCCTTTTCTTTTATAGCGCGGTCTCTTCTGGGATTACTGTACTTCCCATATATCTCCATGGCGTTTGCATGCAAATTTTCTATTGCAATCAGGGTTGAGAAATTTTTAATGAAAAAGTAATGCATTAACCATTACTTTTTTAATGGAAATATTTTCTATTAACCATTAAAATTTAATGGTTAATGGGAATTATTTTCATTAACCATTAAATGTTAATGGTTAATGAAAATGCAATTGCATTAAAAAAAGTAATGCATTATTTGCAACTCTGCCCATTACAATGTAGTGTGTAATAAAAAAAATTCCATTACCCATTGCAATGTAATGTGTAATGGACAAAACTTTGATTGCAATTCTGGGAATGGAAAAATATAGATGAATAAATTACTACAATTTTGCATTACATTTTATTGACTTAGGACTTGAATTTTCACCTTAAATTCTAAAAAGCATCTATATTATGATTCTAAAAATCTAAGTCCTAAGTCAATAAAATGTAGTGCAAAACTGCAATAATTTATTCATCTATATTTTCCATTCCCAAAATTGCAATCAAAGTTTTGTCCATTACACATTACATTGCAATGGGTAATGGAAATTTTTTCTATTACACACTGCATTGTAATGGGCAGGGTTGCAAATAATGCATTACTTTTTTTAATACAATTGCATTTTCATTAACCATTAAATTTTCATTCACCATTAAATTTTAATGGTTAATTTTAATGAAAATAATTTCCATTAACCATTAAATTCTAATGGTCAATGAAAATAATTTCCATTAACCATAAATATTTAATGGTTAATGAAAATAATTTCCATTAACCATTAAATTTTAATGGTTAATGAAAATGCAAATGCATTATTTGCAACCCTGATTGCAATACAAGTCTTTCGACCCGAACGTGAATTTGTTCTGAATCATTTTTGCTCACCCGTAAAATTTCTCGAACAGGCAATTATTTATACTTCATTTCGAGTGGCGGATGTTACGTCACACTTTTTCTTTGTGGCGCGCGCATCCGCAATCGTACCTGGTTCTTTCTCGTAAACGACTGGTCACCCAGCGTTTCGTATATATATAACAGTTCCAAGCTTTCAGACTTTACCACCACCGGCGCGTCTGGGGCAGGGTACAGTTGCATAGCCCTACTGATGAGTCTGCACTGTACCCGAGACGAAACGCTAAGAGGATCTATATTTTTCGCTGAAGAATATCTAGAGGGATCTTCTTTACCAACCTCCTTCCTTCCTGACCGACTTACGAGAACTGGACCAACGAACATACGTTCATGTACGCTTCAACTCAAACGCGCAACGCGCTTAACGTACGAGACCGACTAGCAGCTCTCACTGAACTCTAATAATACTGGAAGGCGCGCTGCCGCTGCTGGCCCGTATAGAGAGAGATAGCTAAAACCGATCCGCTTCAGGTAGCCCTGTCTCTGTCTGTACACTCCAGTCCAAAAGTTTGTTCCCCGGTTCCATCTTTGGCGCATTGCATATACTTCTAACGAATACAATCAATGTTAATATCTTTTAGTGACTGCTTTATTGTGAACATAAATTAATAATGATGAGGATTATAAGGTAGTACATGGATTTAAAGCGAAAATACATAATATTTTTTTCATATATTTTATTAATCAAAAAGTTATTAAGCTTTATCCCACTTTATCCCTTCTTCGTTTACGCGTATGTCATTCATATCAATCTGTTTCTGTAAACAGTCTCACACTTTAAAATTAATTAATAAACTGACGATTAATAAACGAACACTGAATTCTCGTCAGTGGAAACGAATAAAACGATCGAATCTAGATGAGTGGAGCAACTTTTTGCAGCCCTTGTACCTGATTTGCGTGACGTCATTGTGCGCGTGCGCAAAACTGTTAGACAGAGCAAAAGCTACCTGCAGACGGTTGAACGAAACTATCTCTCTCTATACGCGGCGGGTACATGGGAGGATATAGCCAGCGCGCCTTCCAGTATTATTAGAGTTCAGTGGCAGCTCTACATCTTATTCGATCGTGCTGCCCCCTTCGCCAAAGCTGGATAAGTTCCTATAACAGTCGATAACTAACTTCTATACCAACAGTCGGTAACTAAATTTTCCTCTACAAAAAATTTTCAATAAATAACAGTAGCGTATACAAACTGCACAAAAGCCATAATGAGTTGAACTGCAGGACAAGAGTAGAATTATTATTCTTAACTATAAATATTAGCCTCACGACGTCAGGATAAACATATTTGCTAGTTTTTCAGAATTATCAAAGTAAAAGACTTGTATTTGAAAATTCTTCAACGTTGCTGAACAGATGCTTATTTACTGGGAGCAGCTGAGACTGCCCTGAGCAGCAGGCACCAGCAGCAAGGATAGACAACATCCCCGACAAATCCAACAATAGTCGACCCTCGAAGGGGCGTCGGCGAGCGGCTCCTCCCCCCTTTTCGAGGGATCGCGTGCGGGTTATTTCGGTATTTCCGCGCGCAGTGGCGTGCCGGGCTATAACATTTTGGCGGGGTTTTTCCGTATTCCGGGGTGCGCGTCTAACACATATACATATAGGTAAAAGCACAGCTGCGTCGCTTCCAGTAACGCGTATCATTTTCTCCACCATATCTAAACATTAGAGTGGTGAAAAAAGAAAAACATTCTATTCCAATAGCGCTACATCGATATTCTCGTACCTTTTCCCTGAAAATGACGATTCTGAGCGATTTTTTTTCCCTTCAACGTTGAAATTTTACAACAGCGTTTTTGACCATTTTCTTTTTTTTCGAACCGCTCTAATAAACATACGAGCGAGAATGGAGAAGGGTGCTTTGGGGGGCCCCCTTCGTTAATCGGGGTGGGCGGCCAGGCAAAGAGAGAGAGAGAGAGAAAGCCCCCGGCGTACGCCCCTGTTAAACCGAGGCCGGGCCGCGATAACGTTGTCCGACCAATGGAAGAGCCCTAAGCTCGAGGAGAGTCTCTCACATCCGCGGCGAGGGGCTCCCATGAGGGTAGGGAAGGGTGGGCAAGAGGGGAGGGGAGGAAATTACATTGGCGTCGCGCGCATCGGCCCCACCACTGGTCGAATCAGTTCTCTACGAGCTGGTCTACAAGCGTCCCGTTTTCCCTGTCGGACGCTCTTGTACAAAGCCCCACACATATTCGGGGATATACCTGTGTCCGTGTGTTATAACTTATAAAATTTCGCGTGTGTATATACGCGGAGCCACACGGTGAAATTACAGGCGGACCTTGAAGAGGGCCCCCCCCAAAGTGTGGTACCGTGGTGTGTTTTCTCGCAGCGCGATATTCCCCGCGTATACGCCTCGCGACGCCTATCTCCCTAGTTCTCGCGATTCGTCAATGTGTTGACCCCTTAGATCATTTGACAGAAGTGCAAGCGCTTGTGTCTGTGTAAATTCTCGCGCAAAATATATATCTCTCGCCGGAGCGTTTGCGGTGGCTTTCGCCCAAACTGGGCGTGTGTTCTATTCCCCAAGATCCCGAAAGACTTTCTCTCTCCCTCGATACTCATTTTTTCATCTTGGATCAAGGAAATTCGTAATCTTTCCTCAACGCTTCTATGTATGTATACGAGGTGGAGTGGGAGAAAGCGAAACAGGAGAAAAAGTGCGTCAGTGTGAAATTCTAGTGTCGACGAATCCGGGAGAGAGCCCTACTTTTTAAATAGAAAAATTCGCCACCGGTGTTGCGACAAATGTTTCAGATTTTTTTATCCACACGTATGAGGGAAAAATTGATAGTATCGATCGAGGAAAACGCGAAGGACGTGAGTAAACTGTGGCGGAGTTGCTACCCTCTCGGAATAAACTGTATATAACACGTGAACGTTAGTGCGCGGGCGCGCAGTTTTATTTTCTGTTTTTTCTTTGGTACGCGCACACGAGAAACATTCTCGTGTATAGATATATATATATATATATATAGGGAGAGAGAGACTGGCGTGTTGAGCGTCCTTGTTTCTCTCGCTCCGCAGCGAATGTTGTTTCTCGAGACGCTCGCGGCACGAGACGCCAAGCGCTTCTCACACGGTTATATAGATATACAAGCTCGTCGGAAGCGTGTGTGCGTATGTGGAACGCTCTCGAGATGCTACGACGCCGCTTGCGTCACACACCGCGTAGATTTTCGTAAAAGCGGATAAAAAACCGTATCTCACGAGTCGAAATAGCGAAAACTCTTGCCTGCGTTCACGGAGAATTTCTATTTTATTTATTGTTTTCGCGATCGAGAGAGTTAGAACGAGAAAATAGAAAGGTTCGACAAAGGCGACGGAGAGCGAGCTCGGGCTCAGCTTTGGGCTATGGCCGATACGAAGAATCTTCCAGATCCCAAGGTAAGAATTGCACAGATTTTTCGTTTCCGAATGAGAATGTCTCGCGTGACTTTGAGATGAAGGCGCGTGTTGCCGACTGAAATTTTCGTCTGACAAAACGCGCGCGATTGAAGCGCGGCCGCGCGGGGATGGGAGGGATTACACGGTTCTTCCGAGTCTCTTGAGGTGTGTGTGCGTACACAAAAGCCAAGTGAGGGAGAGAGATAGGACAGTGAAAAGCACGTGTTTTGTTATACATATATATATACGTATATACATAATCCCGCGCTCGAGTTTAGGTGGAGTCTCCGCGAGCGAGAAAGTGGGTGGAGGCTGAACACAGCGCGCGCGGAAAACGACGACGCGAGGTTGCCTCGGTTCGGTTGCCCAGTTTATACACAAAACCCGTGCAAGCAGATATAGATGTCCATCGTTGCGCGGAGAGGAGGGAGGGAGCGCGTGAACCACACGAGTGGGCGGGTGTGGCGCGTTCTAGCGAATATATCTGTACATATATGTATATAGAGTATAAAGCATATGTGTATGGGGCATTCCAGCTCGACTTGACCATCGTCTGATACGCGATCTTAAATTTTTTTTTCCTACGATCATATTTAACTTATTTATATTTTCTTACGACAATAAATTTGGAAAAAAAATATGAAGACATTAATATTTATAATAAATGAAAAATAATACGAAATATCTAGATATTAAAAATATATGAGGCATTGCGCGATATTTCGATGAAAATCTTGCCTTGATGATTTTGATTTTCCTCTCAATTTTGTATTTAAAAAAACACTTTGAAAAAAAAATTCCTAAATTTTTGCAGAATTTTTTGGTCACGCGTTTTTGATTTTTTTTTTTTTCAGGGACCCCTTTGTAAAACCTGAAAAAATTCAGAATAATCTAATAAAATATAACAATTTTTGGGCTTTGTTCCAAAATGGAAATTTTAATACTCTGAGTAAATGTTTTTTTTTTGCAATTTTTTGAATTTCGCTCAGAGTATTAAAATCTCCATTTTTGAACAAAGCCCAAAAATTTTGTTATATTTTATTAAATTATTCTGATTTTTTTCAGATTTTTAAAGTGGTCCGTTAAAAAAAAAACCAAAAATGCGTGACCAAAAAATTCTGAAAAAATTTGGGAAACTTTTCTTTACAATGTATGTTTTTATATAACAAATGTAGAGGAAAACCGAAATCATGAAGACAATATTTTGATCGAAATATCGTGGAATGCCTCATATACAACCGATAATAAAATATAAAAATATCAATACCTGACAAGCTTTGTTACATAAAATTACAAATATTCGATATTTTTTCCAGATTTTAAAATTCAGATATTTTAAAGGTAACGATAAATTTAAAAAAAGGTTGTCCCAATAAAAAATAAAATAAAATCAAGTACAAAAATAATTAAAAAAATTTTTTTAATAGGCTGATACAATCTGACGACAATTGTCATGCTCTTTAGCCTCATTAGACGCTTGGAAAAATTTCCGAAAAAAAATAGGTGAGGCAAATGTTGCTTGAGTTGACATGGAAGAGCCCATACATGCATATATACATACGCTTTCTGAGCCTCTAAAGTGTCGCCCTGTGCGCTGTTGGAGCTCGTATTCCTCGCGCTATGCCAAAAAACACCGTACAACGTCTATAAATGTCTCTCTGCGTACTTTTCGGTCTCTCAAGGTCAAAAGGGCATAGGCGACGTTCGCCGACTGAGATTCTACGCCCTTCTGGCTTGGCAAAATGTTCCAGGTGGCGCTGTTTTCCGTGGAACAACGCGAGCTTCGAGACACGCTTGTGTGTGTGTGTGTGTGTATCGGTGAAACATTCCGCGGGTGGGGCACCACTTGTGCAGGGGCGTAGAGAGGCGGTTCCCTCCGTGCCCCCGGGAACATCTCGAGGCTGGGCGTCGCGATTTCCAAGCGCGCGAGAATCTCCCCTTTAGCGCACGTGTACCGCAAAGTTTTTCCCTGCGAGAGAGTCTTTATCTATTTTCCAACAAAGAAAAAATTTATTTCGTGATCTTTTTTCTCGTTACTCGACCTTGGCTCGATTCACTCGACTCTTCAAACGCGTATACATTGTTTTTCCTTTTTTTCGTGTCATTTATCGATCAATGCACTACAGACGCTTCTTTCCAACGTCAAATGTGAATAAAATGAAGAATAGTGAAAAAAAATAAAATAAAAATGACATCACTCCTATTATTGACTCTTCGTGGAATCTATAAACTTGATGAAACTATATTTAGAAATTCTGCCACGAATTCACTGAATTGAGAGCGAGAATAAAGAAAAAGAAACAAAAATTGAGGATACTTTTCCTCCGGAGAAAAACGAACTTGTTTCTTTTTCTGTATTTCCACATCTTTCATCATTTAGCTCTGTTGACTTTTCTCATCGATGCGGCAAGAGCAAAAGAGAAGCGAGTGTGAAATGAGTTCCTTGCAATGCATAAACAATGCTATCCGATCGATAAAGAAGTAGCGAATGAAATTTGCCAATTTTTGTCGGAGCATATTTTTCCATGTTATTCGTCGTTGAGACGATACTTTGTACAAGGATATTGTCACTATGAAGCCGAGCATGGATTTGAGAAATGTCATTCAGGTGAGCGGAGCTTGGCAGGCGCGAAAATACAAAAATTTTCCTCCAAGAATATTTTTATCGTGCGACGGCGTAGTCGGTAGCTTCGTTCTCTCCGAAAATTGGAGAACAAGAAACCTTACAGATTTTTCTTATTCGCAGGAAGAGATAGAGGACCCGGAACAATTGCAGAATCAGTCTCAGCAAGTTGAGGAACAACAACAACAGCAATCGGAACAGCAGCAGCAATTAGCCCAGCCGCAAATACGCTTCGTCAGTGCCAATGTCCTTCAACAATTGCAACAACAACAGGCTCAAGCGCAGGCGCAACATCAGCAAGATGTCCAACAACAGCAACAAATCCATCAGCATCAACAGCCACAGGTTATCACTCTGCAGCAATTACAAAATTTCATGCCGCTTCAAGCGGCGCAACAACAACAGCACGATCAGCAGAGAACTCAGACGATTTCCGTTCAGGCGTTGCAACAACAATTTTTGCAGGTATTTCATTTTTTTTATTCGTCATCGTCCGTTTAAAAAAATCTATGATAATTAACAAATAATAATAACATTTTCTGAATACAGAGGCAAGAGAAGACGTTTCTTTTTGCAAAAAAAAACTGTCCAGATTAGATACGACTTCACCTAGTTGGAATACGTTTCGAACAGGGTTGCAAATAATGCGTTACTTTTTTTAATGCATTTACATTTTCAATAACCATTAACTCTTATTGATTAACTGAAATAATTTCCATTAACCATTAAATGTTAATGATTAATGGAAATTATTTCCATTAACCATTAAATGTGAATGATTAATGGAAATTATTTTCATTAACCATTAAATGTTAAAGGTTAATGGAAATTATTTTCATTAACCATTAAATGTTCATGGTTAATGTTATTGGTTAGTGGAAATTATTTTCATTAACCATTAAATGTTAATGATTACTGAAAATTATTTCCATTAACGATTAAACGTTGAGGATTAATGGAAATTATTTCCATCAACCATTGATTGTTAATGATTCATGGAAATTATTTCCATTAACCATTAAATGTCAATGATTAATGGACATTATTTCCATTAACCATTAAATGTTAATGATTAATGGAAATTATTTCCATGAACCATTAAATGTTAATGATTCATGGGAATTATTTCCATTAAACATTAAATGTTAATGATTCATGGAAATTATTTCCATTAACCATTAAATGTCAATGATTAATAGAGATTATTTTCATTAACCATTAAATATTAATGATTCATGAAAATTATTTCCATTAACCGTTAAATGTCAATGATTAATAGAAATTATTTCCATTAACCATTAAATGTTCATGGTTAATGTTATTGGTTAGTGGAAATTATTTTCATTAACCATTAAATGTTAATGATTAATAAAATAATTTCCATTAGCCATTAAATTTTAATGGTTAATGGAAATAATTTCCATTAGCCATAAAAAAAGTAATGATTAATGAATTACTTTTTCATTACAAATTTCGCAACCCTGGGTTCGAATTCATGGAAGAAAAAAAATCAGCCCATGCAACTTTTGAGTTGATTAGCGTCAAAGAAGCTTGGCAAAAGGGACACCAAGGAAAACTTGAATTTAACACTATTGATTATCGGAATAATGGATTTTCGTTTGATCAGGGCGCCCAGTTGATCAGCAATCAAGCGGCTTTGCAGCAACAGCATCAACAGCAACAACAGCAACAGCAACAAAATCAACAGCAGCAACAACAGGCGCAACAACAGAATCAACAACAACAGCCTCAACAACAGCAACTCAGTTACAGTGTTATACCGCAGATGCAAACAGTCAATATCGATGGCCAGGAGGCACTTTTTATACCCTCGTCGGCGATGTCGGCGACGGGTGCTCATCATCAGCCCCAACAGGCGATGCAATTCACAACGACCGCCGGTCAACAGGTTCAGCTCGCCAATGGTCAAACTGTGATAACGCCTCATCCGGTCAGTCTCATTAGGGCGCCGCACGTATTTCCAACTTCGATTTTACAAAATATCGGCGGACAAACTGTCCAGCTGCCATCAGGTATTAATTTCTTTTTCCTCTCATTGTCCCTCTCTCATGATCTAATCTGAATATCATCGGCACTTTCTAACTATTTTGCTTCATCCTCAAAGAAAGTTTGTTTTCATAAAAAAAAGTTATTGAAAATGTTAAAAAGTTGCCATTTAAATAGTTTATATTCGCAACGATTTCTACCATATGGGTCATTCCATGTTAAATCGACCAAGAGTTAGAAACGACTCCTTTCAATTTCGATGAAATTTGGTCAGAAGTTTTCGTTTTTAATAAAACGAAGTTCTACCAAAGGAACAAAATTTTTAAATTTTGTTTCGAAAATTATGCAAGATTCAAAATTTTACAATTTTTTAAATCGTTCAAGTTTATTTTTTAAGTATCCCAAAAACTATCATAGTTACGAAATAATCGTTCTGGATTCGTCTTGAAGAGTATACTTGTGGCTACGAAAAAAAAAATATATATTCCGAAAAAAACTTTTGAAAAATTATGAATTTGGAGAATTTGAATTTTTAAAAATTGTGCAAATCCACGATCAACATTAAATTTTTTATTACATTTTTTTTTATATAATACCTTGGACTGATCTTAAAATATCCTGAAATCTTCAGGATCTTTTTATATCGGTAAAAAAAAATTTTTTTTACCAAAATTCAAAAATTTATATCTTTGAAACAAAACAACACCATTCTGAAAATTTTAGGATCTTTTAAGATCAGTACAAGGTATTATATAAAAAAAATTTAACCAAAAATTTAATGTGGAAAGTGGATTTGCACGATTTTTAAAAATTCAAAATTCATCATATTTCAAAATTATTATTATTAGTATACTCTTCAAGACGAACGCAGAACGATTTTTTCCTAACTATGATAATTTTCGAGATATTTAAAAAATAAACTTGAAATATTTAAAAAATTGTGAAATTTTCAATCTTGCGTAACTGTCCGAAAAAGTTTTTTTAATTTTTTTCCTTTCGTAGAACTTCGTTTTATTAAAAACTAAAACTTCTGATCAAATTTCATCGAAATTGAAGGGGGTCGATTCCAACTCTTTGTCGATTTGACATGGAATGACCTATATATTTCTTCTTTTAAAAAAATCTTACCACTAACTCCATCGCTTCTCGCACATTAATCATTGCTTTTTCTTTTTCTTCTCAACGCCTGAATGGATTTAAAAAAAAACAAAACGGGAAGATTCCAAGGATACCATCGATGTTTCAGGTCAGAGCGTGCAGGTCAGGCCATTGCAATTTCCCATGCAGCATGTCCAGCAAACGGTGCCTGTGCAGGTGCCGATCAACGCCGGTAACGGACAAACGGTTTATCAAACCGTTCATTTTCCGATTCAGGCTTTGTCGAACGTTTTCAATATGGGAGCTACGCAGATGATACCGCAGATAACTCAAGTGAGTCGTCACAAGACTCTGTTACATTTGAAATGAAGCTTGATGGGAAAACTAATTATATGGGATAAAATTTGAATAACAAATTCTCGGTTTATAACAAAATTTGCTCATTTTCCAACCGAATTTCCATTGATAGTAAAATAAAACATAAGTTTTGAGAAGTTAGAAGGTTTGACAGTACCAAATTACATTGAACTTACGTCAATGTCTCGTTGGCAAATGCGTGGTTAAATTTATTTCCGTTTTATTCTCCATTTCCAGCAGATGCCGCAAATGGCGCAGATCATAACGCCAAATGGTCAGATACAGCAGGTGCAAATAGCGAATTTGCCGCAATTACAAGGCTTGCAGGGTCAACAAGTTGCCCAGCACGTTGCTCAGCAAGTTGCTCAGCAGCAGGCGCAGCAACAAGTCGTTCAGCAAGTCGCGGCTCAGCATCAAACGCAGCAACAGGTTGTCCAGCAACAACATCAACAGGTTACCGATGCGCAGCAGGTGCAACAACAGCAGGTGCAGCAAGTTGTTCAACAAGTTATACAGCAGCAACAACAGCATCAACAACAGCAGCAGCAACAACAGCAACAACAACAGGTTCAGGCTCAACAAGTCGGGGCATCCACACCAACTTCCAGTACAACTTGGACCACGAGCGTCGCTGGTCCAGGCGGCAATGTTCAGGTTAATGTACCTTCCTGAAACGAAGAACTATTGAAGAAGAGCCATTTATAACGTCAACAAATACGAATTATCACTGGATAACTTTAAAAAACCAAAAAAACACGGTTTTCTTCCCTTAAATTTGTTTCATCGTTGGCAACTCACTCAGGCACCAATAAGACACTTTTTTTGTTGGCGTTTCTTACAATTTTTGATGATGCGTAGGTCGTGGGAATCGGCAGACCAAATGGCAATGGCGGAACAATTATCACCACCAAGGACGGCCAAAAAATCGACATGCAAACGTTGTCGGCACTCGCGAGACCGACCGACGATCCTGGCGAGATTAAACTCAGTATTGACGCTAGTCAATTGGCCAATGGTCAAGTGATACACATACCATCGGCTCAGACGCAACAACAGACTATACAGCCGATTACCATAACAGGTGAGAAATGACGTTCCTCGATAAATTCAGAAATGGCAAGAAATTTGTTTAATTCATAAGGCAAAAATGTAAAATCGTATTTTGTTTTGTAAAAAAAAATCAAAGTTCGAACATTAGAGGATGAGAGAACTGGAGAAGACAGAACAAATGTAGGAAAAAAGGAGATGGCTCTTTAAGTAGAGGAGTTACAAAATAAGCCTTCCTACTGAAAAAATAAAAATAAAAATGGAAACGTCTCTGCTGTGATGGTTATTTATGAGATCCTCTCATTCTTGTTAGGAAAATTGAGCATTTGAAACATTTGGGACTAAACTGCGGCTCAGTCATTCCAGAGACTCAGTCTTCCGTACTCATTCTGAAAAAAAAATACACCACCAGGGTTGCGAAATTTGTCATGGAAAAGTAATGCATTAATCATTACTTTTTTAATGGCTAATGGAATTTATTTCCATTACCCATTAAATGTTAATGGTCAATGGGAATTATTTTCATTAACCATTAACATTTAATGGCTAACGGAAATTATATCCAATAACCAATAACATTAAATGGTTAATGGAGTTAATTTTCATTAAACATTTACTCTTATATATTAATCGAAATAATTTCCATTAACCTTTAAATGTTAATGATTCATAGAAATTATTTCCACTAACCAATAACATTAAATGGTTAATGGAAATCATTTTCATTAACTATTAACATTAAATGGTTAATGGAGATAATTTTCGTTAAACATTTACTCTTATATATTAATCGAAATAATTTCCATGAATCATTAACATTTAATGGTTAATGGAAATTATTTCCGTTAACCATTAGCATTATGGTTAATTGTGATAATTTTCATTAAACATGAACTCTTATATATTAATGGAAATAATTTCCATTAACCATTAACATTTAATGGTTAATCGAAATAACTCCCATTAACCATTGATATGTAATGGTTAATGGAAATTATTTCCATTAACCATCAAATGTTAATGATTCATGCAAATTATTTTCACTAACCAATAACATTAAATGGTCAATGGAAATCATTTTCATTAACAATTAACATTAAATGGTTAATGGAGATAATTTTCATTACACATTTACTCTTTTATATTAATCGAAATAATTTCCATTAACCATTAACATGTAACGATTAATGGAAATTATTTCCATTAACCATTAAATGTTAATGGCTAATGGAAATTATTTCCATTAACCATTAAATGTTTATGATTCATGGAAATTATTTTCATTAACCATTAACATTTAATGGTTAATGACAATAATTTCCGTTAACCATTAGCATTATGGTTAATTGTAATAATTTTCATTAAACATGAACTCTTACATATTAATGGAAATAACTCCTATTAACCGTTAACATGTAATGATTCATAGAAATTATTTCAATTAATCAATAAGAGTTAATGGTTATTGAAAATGTCAATGCATTAAAAAAAGTAATGCATTATTTCCAACCCTGTACACGACTAAGGTTATACATTTAATTTCAGGTGCTCAGGGTCAACAATTGACGCTTATCCCAGCGTCAGCCCTGGCAAACATAACGGCCCAACAGGGCGGTATGATGAGAAGTATAAACGTCGGTAACGGCAGTATAATGCAGCTTCAACCGGCAAACACGATGGGCACGACGAATGGTTTTCTCCAGTCTATCCCAGTGCAAAATATTCCGGGTTTGGGAAACGTTCAAGTTATACCTGCGAGCGCATTGCAACCGGCTGTACAAACGATACCGGCTGGAGCGACGACCAACGCCGGAAATCCAATAGTATCGTCGCCAACGGTGCACATTGAGTCCGGTGATACGCAAAAATGGCAAATTCTTCAGACAATACAGACGAACGGACCAATGACGAGCAGCAATAGTAGTACACCGACGCCTCAGCAGCATCAACAGCAACAACAACAGCAGCAACAGCATCAAACGTCACCGTCGACTCCACTTTCCAGTATCGTCGACGTCGACACGAGCAAACAGCATCGTCGTCGCGTCGCTTGCACGTGTCCAAATTGCGGCGAGGGCGACAGGAATCGCGATCTCAGTCGCAAGAGACAGCACATTTGTCACATTGCCGGTTGCAACAAAGTTTACGGCAAAACGAGCCATCTAAGGGCGCATCTACGATGGCACACGGGCGAACGACCGTTCGTTTGTAGTTGGATATTTTGCGGAAAAAAATTCACCCGTTCGGACGAGCTTCAACGTCACAGGAGAACTCACACCGGCGAAAAGAGGTTTCAGTGCACCGAGTGTACCAAGAAATTCATGCGATCCGATCATCTCACGAAACACATAAAGACACATACGAAAATACGGAGTACCGTGAGTTCTCATTTTTTTAATAAATTTTTTTACAAGCTTTTATTTAGTTTCACCTGTCTCGGTGTCTGTCTGTAATCGAATCTTGCAAGTTAAATTTGACCCACTTCCCGGTTTCCGATTGAGTTAAAATTTTCCAAGCATATGTGAATCGGATGACAATGCAATATTATCACAAAAAATGTGCAAATTTTTCGCGAAAAAATTGTTTCGCAAAATTTTTATAAAAAATTCTCTTGAAAATTTTTTTGCAACAAAAAATGTTTCGCTAAATTTTGTTCAGAAAAAGGTTTCAAGCTATTGATTTGCGACATTTCTCTACAAAAGTTGTGCACAACAGTCTTTTTCAAAACAAATGTGAACAAATTTGTTTGCATAAATTTTGCAGATAAATCTTGCAAATTAATTATGTGAAACAATTTTGCGAAACATTTTTTTTGCAAAAAATTATGCGAAACTAGATATAAATTACTAAACTAGTTAATTAATATCATAAATACTAAAAAGTAAAGAATGAATAAACGAAATTTTTTTTTTTTTAAACAAATTTTTATTAGTTAATAAAAAAACCAAAAAGTTGAAAACAATTTTATTCCGATTGGAAATAAGTTTTCAAACAAAAGCGTGTTACATTTTAGCAGCAAGAGAAAAAAAAGCTTAACACGCTTTTATTTGAAAACTTATTTCCAATCGGAATAAAATTATTTTTGACTTTTAAGTTTTTTGTTATTAACAACTAATAAAAGCTTGTTTGAAAAAAAATCGTTTATCTTTCTTAATCAAGCTTATTGACTCAATAACTATTTTTTTAAACTTCCTTCGACTAATTGCGAATGTTGAATAATTTTCAGGAAGCCGCGACATCGACGCAAGAGGGTTCGTCGGATAGTCAATCGTCGAGTGAAAAGATCATAATAGCTATACACAAAGAGAACGAGACATCGGACATTGTCATGGCCGAAGAGATGGAAGGTTTGGAGGGTCCAACGGCGACACTCGTAACGAACGAATGAACGTTCGAGCGAGATTACGAGATCACTCTTGATCTCGTATAATAGGAAAAAAATCGATAACGGCAAATTCAGCGAATAGCCGAAATCCTTAATCATCGAAATTTATATGACATATATCGGAAAGAAGAAGAAAAAGAACGATTCGCATTCACGAATCTCCGCGGAATCGCGATGAAGAGTTTTAGATTTTACGTCTAAACGCGGAATGCCGAGAAAACGGGCTATTTCTCAAGAATCAATTGGGAAAATGTATCTATATTTTTTTAACGACAATCGTGTATAATAATGTACATACTGTATATGATGTAAAAAAAGAAAACAAAAAAAAAGAAAATTTTACAGAGAACACTTTTACACTCGAAAGTTTTTTAGAATTATGGATGAAATTCATTCCATATGTGATTATTTATCCGTGTGCAAATCCACGTTAGAGCTAGAATTCACGACGATTTTTTCTCGGGATATCAGGACGATAAATAAAATTCGAAGAAAAATGGAAAACTCTCTACGAAAAAATATCTCATTGTATTTAGCGTTATTATGCAATGGATTACATTGTAATGCGATATGCCAGCATCGCACCGGTTATTACAAATGGAAGTAGTCAGTCTTTGTTCCTTCTAAGAAGGATTATGTTCCTGGAGCTCGTTTTTTCGTAAACTTGTCGTTAAATTATAAGAAAGAAAAGAAGAAAAAAAAAGCAATACCGTATAAATACATAAATAATCTCCGTGGGAACGAGAGACGTGACATATGTACAGTAAACTTAGTTCATTCGTTATATATATTATTTTTTAATTTCATGGCTTCTCTTTCGTGTTTGTCTCGTCGAGGGATACGTAATATCTCTGTCTTGGGTAAAATGGGTTATTGCAAAAGAAAAATTGCAAATTTCAAGTGAAATATCTCACGATCAGGAAAGAAAAACAGCAAACACTCTTGAAAACGAAAACTGCGATTCAAAATAACGCGTGCTATTTGTTATTGAATTTCTTTTTTTTTTTTTTTTAAAGGGGCAATTTACAACACTGGCCTAATTAACGTCAAACTCGTCAAACTTCGATGGGCTCGGTAAATATTTCACACCATATAGGACAGTGATTGGAAGCCGGACCGCCCCATCGCCAACCATGAGGGATACCCAGATGGGTAAGACCGACCCTCACGACCCTCGCCACGTCGGTCACGAATAACTTTTTCGAACCTCTGCCCCATATTATCTTGTCCTTGTAGAAGTATTTTTCGGAAAAAACGGCGGTATTGTTATCGCAGATTGCCTCGTTGTTGTTGGTCGAATTATCATCGGTGAGAGTGAAATCGCCCAGGAATATTGCGTTTTTCGTGTCGGTAAAACGCTCGATTATCCTATTGTCATTGGTGTCGTGCATGTGAATATTTATCAAAGTCAAATCTACTTTGTTTACCTGAAAATGATAAATTTAAACTGAGTTAAAATTTTTTATCAAGGTCATGTTTTTAATAAAGTCAAATCTACTTTGTTTACCTGAAAATGATAAATTTAAACTGCGTTGAAAATGTTAGAATTAAAAAAATATGACTTTACCGTCTTAGAATAATTTGGGAATTCCTTTCGGTCGCAATTACAATGAATTAAAATAATGTAATTTTGAACTAGATGCAAACTTTGATTGTTGAATAATGAGTAGCGATTATTTACGAGAAAGGGGAACAACGCAACGTGATGATAAAATTTTGATGAATTATTTACTGTTCTTTTTTGTTAGAAATTAATCATGATTTAATATTTTGTAAATTATTCGATATATGGTTCATTCTATGTCAAATCGACCAAGAGTTGCAATCGACCTCTCAATTTCAATGACATTTGGACAGTAGTTTTCGTTTTTAATAAAACGAAGTTCTACCAAAGGAAAAAAATTAAAATTTTTTTCGAAAGTTACGCAAGATTCAAAATTTCACAATTTTTCAAATCTTTCAAGTTTATTTTTTAAATATCTCGAAAACTATTATAGTTACGAAAGAATCGTTCTGGGTTCGTCTTGAAGAGTATACGTGTGGCTATGAAAAAAAAAATTTCGAGAAATTGTTTTGAAAGATGAATTTGGAGAATTTTGAATGTTTTGAAAAATCGTGCAAATCCACGATCAACATTATATTTTTGGTTAATCCTGAAATTTTTAGGATCTTTAAATTTTTGTAAAACGATCAACATTATATTTTTGGTTGATCCTGAAATTTTCAGGATCTTCAAATTTTTGTAAAAAAAACTTTCTTTTTACCACAATTCAAAAATTTATATTTATGAAACAAACAAATACCATCCTGAAAATTTCAGGATATTTAAAGATCAGTCCAAGGTATTATATAAAAAAAAATTTAACCAAAAATTAAATATTGATCGTGGATTTACACGATTTTTTAAAATTCGAAAATCCATATTTTTGAAAAAAACAAAAAACACCTTTCTGAAAATTTCAAAATCTTTTAAGATCAGTACAAATTATTGTATAAACAAAATTTAACCAAAAATTTAATGTTGATCGTGGATTTAAACGATTTTTAAAAATTCAAAATTCTCCAAATTCATCATTTAAAAAAAAAAAATTCGGAATAATTTTTTTCCGTAGCCATAAGTGCACTCTGCAAACAAACCCAGAACGATTTTTTCGTAACAATCATGTTTTTCGATATATTTAAAAAATAAACTTGAAAGATTTAAAAAAAATTGTGAAATTTTGAAACTTGCATAACTTTCGAAAAAAAAAATTGCAATTTTTTTCCTTTGATAGAACTTCTCTTTATTAAAAACGAAAGCTGATCAAATTTCATCGAAATTGAAAGGGGTCGATTCCAACCCTTGGTCGATTAGACATGGAATGAGCCATATGATTTCATGTTATGAAATACTAACGTGAAAGATAACGGAGGCAAGTACTGGCAACAGAACCGTAGTCGCTGGCGGTTGTTCCTTCAATGTAATACACTTTTCTGGATTGGAGTCCCACAATACGGCCAGACCCGCGCCAAGATGTATGGATCGCCAAGAACGACGATTTTCTCGCCAATCGCGAACTCTCTTCAGACTCGGTACGTTTAGTTCTTGGGTCAATTTATCAAGAGCATCGGGACTCTTAATCTCTTGGAGAGCGAGTAACGACAGCCTGAATAAAAGTTTCACGATATTTCTGTTTCTCGAGGCAGAATCAATAATGATTGATGAATTATTGTGAAACATCGTTTACAAACCGATTTTCCAAAATAGTTCGACATACGACTTCCATAACACCGGGATTGCCCGCTTTGTCACTGTTAAAACCCGTCAAATTCCACGATGCCAATCTTATGGAAGCTCTGCCGAATGTTTCTAACGTAAATTCGGGCGTTACGCTCGGACGTGGACTCGCCACGCTCAACAATTCCCATATCTCGTCCTCGGATATCCCCGCACTGAACTCGACGCTTTTCTTGTCCTCTTCGTTGCGATAACTGCAAGCATACAATTCACAGTAAACAAAGAGTAAATATATGTGAGGCATTCCATGCCATTTCGAACGGTCAAAAAGTGCTCCACTCTCAAAAAAATTGACATTTTGTCAAATTATTCAATTATATGAAAAAGAGTACTGTACATTTTTTCAAAATTTTTGGAACGCATGTTTTGAAGTTTTTCAAAATTTCAAAATTTTCTAAGTACCGTTATATCTTGAAAGCATACGATTGAACGGAAAAAATTTTCAGACAAAAAAGTTGCAGTTTCACACAAACATTGTGAACAAATTTTTTTTGAAATTTTTCGAGTTTAAAAAATGACCATTTTCATCAAAAATATACGAAAATAATTTTTTTCGGTCGATATGTCACTTTCGATTTATCTCAAAAAATTCCAGAAAATACTCTGAAGTGTGCGCAATACACACGTATTTTTTTTTTAGATGGCTCGATTAGTCGTTCCAAAGCTATGCTTTATTTTATTAATAATATTTTTTTTGTTTTTACTCCGATAAGCTCTGAAACATTAACATTATTATTGTAGATGTTCTTTGATCTACAAATTTGAGAGAAATAATTTGGGAGAGTATGATTTTCCATAATAATTGATTTTTCTAAAAAAAAACAAACGGTACTTAGTAAGTACCGTTATATCTTGAAAGCATACGATTAAACAAAAAAATGTTTCAGACAAAAAAGTTGCAGGTTTACAGAAACTTTGTGAATTTTTTTATTTTTTATTTTGAGAGTTTAAAAAATTCCCATTTTCATCAAAAATATACGAGAATAATTTTTTTTCGATCGGTATGTCACTTTCGATTTATGTCAAAAAATTCCAGAAAATACTTTGACGTGTGTACAATAGACACGTATTTTTTTATTGAAGCTATGCTTTGTTTTATTAATAACATTATTTTTTTTTAGAAAAATCAATTATTATGGAAAATCATACTCTCCCAAATTGTTACTCTCAAATTTTTTGATAAAAGAACATCTACAATAATAATATTAATGTTTTGGAGCTTATAGGAGCAAAAACAAAAAAAAATATTATGGCATGGAATGCCTCATCTATAGATTTTTCGTAAATAGATGTGAGAAAAAAGGTTCATTTTTGTTCTCAAGGTAGCATTTTTTTTCAATGTTCCAATTTCAATTTATAGCTTTTTTCTTGATGAAATGTGCGAGTCTCAGAAGCTGTCGGGAATATAAAATAAGAAAGGCTCGAAAAACTCGAAAAAGGGCTCTAAAAAGTTTTTTTTACATTCTTCCTGGCGTTGTCTTGTTGCGATTTGATCGAATTGGCTGCCTGGATGTATTGTTTATTTTTGGTGTGCTGGAAGCCTGCGGAGTGCCGTTCCAAATTGGCAAACTGCTACCGTTGCTCGGCGTTGGCGTTACGGAACCATTCGACATTCCGTTGATCCTCAGGTACGGTTTTATCATAGCCAGACGATGCTTTCCCATACCTCGTAATTTTGCTAACTCGTCCAATGAGCGATAGGGTCCATACTTTAATCGCCTTTCGACAATTTTCGATGCCAATTCCTGTAAACGGTAATACACGTTGATTAATTCATAAAATCACCACGAAGAATGTCGTCCACATAAATATCCACGTTTCGTCGGTACTTCGGTATTTTTCATTTTACTTTACGTTTTTTTTGTGGGATGAAAATAATGAATTAGAAAATAAATTACCACTGAGAAGTCTCAAATTTTTAGGGCATACGTAAGGTACAGCTTCGTGGGAATTCATGCAGCTGGATGGAGGACGGAGGATTTCTCATCTTTTCAAAAAGTTTTTTTTTCATTCAGCCCAGCCTAGAATATTGACTCACATAGTTTTCTCTATGATTATAATAAATATACTGCACTATATTAATAAATATACTATATAATAAATTTTCGGACAAAACTTCGAAAAAGGTCTTGAACGTTTTTTTATGCCATTTCGCCGGAAGTCAACGTAGGCTAATTTGACGAGCGGCATTTTGAAGAGGAAGAATTCGGCTTCATTTCCAGATTTTAAAAATTATTTTTACAAATTGTTTTTAGATTTCGACTCTATTTTGAAAACAGCTGTTTTTCGCCTTTTTCCCCCTCTCTTCAGGTGCACCCATCTTTTAGAGGAATTTTTTTGTACACATTTTTACGATTCGATTCATGGAGAGGAAAGTTTGAGCTTCAATTTCCGTTTTTCTTAAACTTTGAGCGATTTTTATTCCAAAAGTTATTCTGCTTTTTGTGAAAAAAGAGGAAATTTAAAAATCCCGTATAACACGGAAACAAAGAGGATTCATGAAAAACTTCAGGACAGCAAAAAGTTGCGTCTGTTTTTGTTGAGCTCAGGGGAATTTTTTCAGATTTTTTTTCCAAAATTTTGTTTTTTCACGTTGAGGCTGGAAAAAATATTAGAGAAACAAATTTGAAAAAATTTCGATCATTTATTTTTTACTTTTTAGTATTTATGATGTTAAAAAACTAGTTCAGTAATTTATATCTAGTTTAGCATAATTTTTTGCAAAAGAATTGTTTCGCAAAATATTTTGCACAAAAATCATTTTCCAAAGTTTGTTAGACAAAATTATTTCACAAAATTAATTTGCAACATTTTTCTGCAAAATTAGTGCAAAAAAATGTTTGCACAAAATTTTTTGGAAAATGACTGTTGCGCAAAATTTTCGTAGAGACATTTTTTGTTGCAAAACAATTTTCAAGCGAATGTTTATAAAAATTTTGCGAAACAATTTGCAAATTTTTTGTGATAATATTGCATTGTCATCCGATTTACATGTGCATAACAAATTTTAACTCAATCGGAAACTGGAAAGTGGGTCAAATTTAACTTGCAAGATTTGATTACAGATAGACACCGGGACAGGTGAAACTAAGTAAATGAAAGCTTGTGAAAATTCCAATCTGTTAAAAATAGTAAAATAAAGTATTTTCTCCACTCCAAATTTCATCAATAATCCCATAGTTCTCGAGTTATGGTAATTGAATGATCCGAGCTCCGACCCAGAATATGAGAAAAAAAAAATGTTGGGAAAAAAATGTGAAAAAATTTTTCTGCACTCAACAAAGCCAGACGCAACTTTTTGCTATCTTGAAGTTTTTCACGAATTCTCTTTGTTTTCGTGTTACACGGAATTTTTCAAATTTCCTCTTTTTTCACAAAAAACAGAACAACTTTGGAAAACAAAAATCGCTCAAAGTTCTTAAAGATAGGAAATTGGAGATCAAACTTTCCTCTTTATGAATCCAATCGTAAAAATGTATTTAAAAAAATTCCTCTGGGAAATGGGTGCACTTTAAAAGAGGGGGAAAAGGCAAAAAACAGCTGTTTCCAAAATAGGGTCCAAATCTAAAAACAAATTGTAAAAACAATGAAAAAATCAGGAAACGAAGACGAATTCTCCCCTTTGAAATGCCGCTTGTTAGTCTACGATGACTTCCGGCGAAATGGCATGAAAAAAAACGTTCCAGACCTTTTTTTGAAGTTTTGTCTAGAAACTACGGCTATTATAATTTCTTTTTCAAGTTCGCCCACCTGATTGACACCTGGAACACCTTGAAGGGCGAAAATACTGGCACTATTAACGTCAACGACGCACTCGCTGTTGCCCACAGAATCCATGCTGATGGACGCTCTGGAAGATGTGCCACTGGCGCTTGTAGAAGGAACATAAACCTCAAGCTTGAAAAGCTCAAGCTTGTGAGCACCGACTCCCGACACGAGAGCAAGATCCTCGACTCTGTTGAAACGTCCGATCAATTGTCTGTGACTAACTATATTGGAAGCCAAACCGCGACTAATTCCTGGCAATGTCATCAGCTCCTCCTCGGTCGCAACGTTCACGTTCAACTGCTCTATCTGATAACAATACGAAGACTTGAATCGCCAAATGTTGAATGTTCTTTTTTCATGCTATCAAAAAGTAAGTCACGAGGACTGGAATGAGAATAAATATAATTTTCCAAGCCTCGATCATTCGGTCATTATCAAATAGGTCATTATCAAATAGGCCACAAAAGGGGAGAAAGTCTTTAAAAGAGCAACTCGTTATTTATCAGAAATAAAGCGAATCGAGCGATATATATTTTGCTTCCGAAACTTAAAATACAAAAAAAAAAGGTTAAATGAGCACGACGCAATAAATCGTAATCTCTCTCTTATGCACAATTATCTTTTTGGAATCCAATCCGGAAATAATAAATTTTCCATTGTATTGTATTTCATTCCGCAGTCCCCGTTTCAATTAGGAATAAGCTTATTTACCTTGAGCGTGTCATCGGGAAAGGAAAAAGTGTGCGACAAATTTTTGGAGTTGTTCAACTTTCCTTTGCTCATGCTTGACAGCGTTAGCTGTTTAGCACTGGCCCTTCTGCTTCTGTGGCCCGAATGTAAGCTCGCCGACTGTCCCATTTTCTTGTATCGGCACGATATTCCGTCGGACGATGCGTCGTGCTAGAAAACAGCAAGGCTGACGCCGCGTTTCTGGAAGTCATCTATCGACCCTGCTGAAATGTAGTTTGACTCTCGTTGAGTAACTCTCAAAGACATAATACTAAATTGTAGTGTCTCGATGTTTTTTTTTTCAAAGTTGCGGCATGAAATGAGAAAAATTGCTATGTCACAGTGACATTACCATAATAAGACGATAATATTCTTGGATAAGTGAAGTAAAAGAAAGGAAGAAGAAAAAAAGGTGAAGCAATTACAGACCACTTGTGACCGAAGCATTGATTATAGGCTCCAATATGACAATCGTATTATATCGTATACATATATATATATATATATATATACACACATATATATGTATATATAATATTGAGAGATCAAAGTGCAAGGTCATTATCGAGACCCACTAACGGAGCGAGAGGAAAGAGAGAAACATAGTTATGCACTCAAAGTACGGATATGGCTTTAGAATCGATTAGATTAATTGATAAACGCCATGAAAGAAAAAAAAACGTGAATCGCGACACATTGATGAAGAGTTGATACCTCCAACTATTATACTCACATGATCGGATTATCGCTCTTGGCGTTTATCTCACTTTTCAAATATCTGGTCGCGCTTCATGATTGAATTTTCCACTCGGCGAAGTCCAATAAATTATCCGTTCGGAGAATGTGAAGCAAAATTATCGAATCTTATATGGCCAGGAACGGCCGAGAGTTGTTTTGGTGCGACATAACCTTGCAGCAACTGGGAAGTTTTTTTTTCACATAAAACAGAAGGCCTTGGGCAAGGTAGAGCCCATTACTGGGAGAGTTTATAAAAAGACGACGCGACATCTATAGACATTGTTGAACATTTTTCTATTTTTTTTTTCTTCTTTGCTTAACATTCGACGGTAAAAACGATTCCGGAAATGGAGTGTCTTACCGAGCATTTTCGGACACAACGCCGTCGTGAATAATTGCAGAACTTTTCGCAGCTGTCAATAAAGCAGACGACGATCAGCTGATCGATGATGGCAACATGGCGAAACTGCGGCAAGCTGTTTGGGGATTATCCTCGAATTTCGCGTCAAACCGATACTTTTCACGCTTGTTAACGTAAGTTTTAGACTGTTTGTCATCGTAAAATATTCAATAAACAATCGAATCGTAATTTAGCGGTGCTGCGAGTGATTGTCATGTCGAAATCATTGTGTAATATGATCGAAATAATAACTGCGACTCCGGAGTAACTGCGACATAAATAAAGCTCCAAATTTCTTCTTCGATTTAAACAGTTCACCGTGGAATGTTTCGTCATCGAAATTTCGAGGTCTCGCGGCGAAAACCGCACCGGAATCTCACGCCGATGCTCTCATAATCAGCGACAGTTGCGTCAAACGTTTGAAGGAAATTTCGCAGAACGGAGCGTGTCTCAGAGTCACGGTCGAGGGTGGAGGATGCTCCGGTTTTCAGTATAAATTCGATCTCGATGAGACTATTCACGAGGATGATAAGTGCGTCAATTTCAAAAATACGCGTTATTTTTTTTTTCAAGGTCAACAATTAATTTAGCAATTATCGACCAGTGATCGGCAAAATCGATATTTTCGTCAATTTAATTACCGCTAATTACTATGTGTTAGAAATTTTAAAATTGTTCCAATCAATATTACATATTATTAGGGCACCCATTAATTAGGCAGTAAGGTATTTCTAATATTCAAAAATTCGATAATTCATGTTGAATTAGTATCCAATAAACCTATAACTTGTAATTTAGATCGAATTACTCAATAACCAAATAATTAAAATTTTGCTCTTATGAATTACTGATTTTTTAAAAAATCAGGTAATTATTCCTTCTAATTATTAATTATCCAAGTAATTGAATACTTAAGTACTCTACTTGCTAATTTGTTATGAAATTAGTTAATTATTCTTTGCAATTGTTATTTGAATAATTAGAAATTTAATTTTTCTAATTACTAATTAAACGCCAAAATGACTTCTTTTCTTTGATTACTAATTACTTTAATTACTAATTACTCAAATAATTAGTAATTAAGATAGTTGAATTACTAATTAGTCTAATAATTAGTAATTTATATATACATTACTAATTATTCAAATAATCAATAATTGACATAATTCAATTATAAATTATTCTAATAATTAGTAATTAAAATAATTCAATTACTAATTAATTTAATGATAAGTTTTTTAAAGAATACAATAACTAAATCTTCTAGTAATGAATAATTCAAAGAGTACACAAATTCAATATCCAAATAATTCGTAGTATTGGTCTTTAAATTACTGATTATCGAAATACCTAAAAAAATAATGGATGATCATATTAATTTTGTAAATAACGATTAATTAAAAATTTTAAATTTTTTTTTTGCCGATCACTGTTATCGATAAATTACATTTAGCCGAGGAGTATTATATAGGTGTAATTTTTCAATTTTCTGAATGTTAAAAACAATTCTGCAGAATGAAAAAAATCTGTAAAAAGTTTCCTCGTGTTTTTCCTGTTGTTCGTTGAAGTTCCTTCGTGAGGAAACCAAAATTTACGAACCATAACACAACCACATAAATATTTCTATCGTTTCAGTGTATTTCAGAAAGACGGGGCAAAAGTCGTCATAGATTCGACATCGTTGGAATACGTGAAAGGAGCGACGATAGATTATCACGCCGAATTGATACGTTCGGCTTTTAGAATAACGAGCAATCCTCTAGCCGAGCAAGGTTGCAGTTGCGGAGCGAGTTTTGCGATTAAAGTCGACTGATCGAACACAATGACGATGGAATTGTAGATATTGCGACTGAAAAGTCTGACAAAACGAATTTAATAGGTAAATTGAAGAAAAGAATAAAAAAAAAATAATAATAACTTATTGTCGACCAAATCGCGTTAGTAACAATGTTATTGCAGAAAAAATGCACACTTATTGTATTTGAAATTTTGCGTGGAACAGTAGAAGATAGAGTGAACACAAGATACGCTGATATCTCTTATTTTTTCGTTAATGAAGAAAAATTGTATATATTTTTGGTTGAACATTCATTAAAAGCTTTCGATAGCTAAAGATTATCGAGTCATCCGAGATGATTCGTGGATAATCTCGTTCGTAGACTGAAAATTAGTTTCATTAATCGAAAAGCGGTGTTCTTTCTTCACAAGTAAAACGACGACATCGCCGCGTAAGTTAAGAATCCATAAATTTCGGTATAAACCAAGAATCCTTTTTTTTCTCTTTGCAGTTTGTTTCCTTAATCATAATTACACATTTTTCTCGATTATGTACATAAATTCAAGCAGTTCGAGGGTAAAACTTTGTGGAATGTCTTCGATTAACTGACGCCGTGTCTCGTTTACTTCTGCTTCCCCTTTTTTCCATTCTGGTGGAAAATAAAATCGCGGATTTTTCAATTATTTTTCCAATTCATTTGACATTGGTGAAATTTTTTCGTGATGGTCAACGCACCTTGTTGCCAAGCTCAAATCTCAATTGCTGTATCTCTTCCGTTTGGCGTATAAGCTTCTCATTCATATTCGCAAGATGCTCGCTCATCGTGCTCAATTGTGATTTATAATTGCCCTCTCGGACTTCACGATCCTCCTGCAAACCCGTCCAACTCGACATTGCCTCGTTCAACGCTGTTTCGCATTTTTCTCGCTTTGTTTCACTCGTTTCGAGATGCACGTTCAGTACTTCATTCTGAAAATGCGATATTCAGATGTGTTGAATTTATTGAAATTCGAATTTTAAAAAAAATGAGAATTAGACTGTTTAAAAAAAAGCCTATTTTTTTTGTTCCCACGAACAATGATAAATCGTCAGAGTATCCCTAAACAAAGACCCCGTCCGAATATGAGCCCTTAATATTAATTTTTAGAGGTGGCGATTTTCAATTTTCTTCTTCCGTTTAAATAACATGGGAAATTTTTTTTCCAAACTTTGGAATTTTATTACTCAAAAACGAATCACTGTACAGTAATGAGCAACATAGATTTTTGTAGGAAATTGAACACTCTATAAAAAAAAGTCTGAATGAAGATTTGCGTGAGGCGAGCCGTTTCGGAGTTATCAAGCCTCAGTCATTGAACTGTTTAAAATAATCATGTTATTTACTTATAAACGCGACAAAATCGACTCATATCACTTAAATACCCAATATTATCTTTAAAACAAATATCTGTAAAATTTTCATTAGAATGTTGATTAAAAAATTTTATTAATCAACGATGAATGATTAATTTTATTATTCATTAGTAAAAAATACGGGTATATCACAAATATATGGGGCGTTCCACACCAAACCGGACACCATTTAGCTTTTGCATCTCCGATTTTTTTCAAAATTTGTTATGTTTTAGTATCAGTTGAAAGAGATCTTCATGATTTTTTTCAATTTTTTTTTGTCGCCGGTTTCAAGATATCGATTTTTCAAGAATTAGGCTACTTTTTTTTTCAAACGCCCATAACTTTGCGAAAAATGGGCCAAATGGGACGTTTTTTTTTCAAAATTTCAAACCGTATTTCTATGAGATTTTCAAGTTTTAAAAATAAATTGTTGATTTACAAAAAACACGTACTGATCGATTTTCTTAAAACTTTTTTGTAAAAAACTGTCATCCATTCCACAACTTTTAAGCCTAACGAGATAATGGGTAAACGATGGGATCTATTTTTTCGATTTTGAATTCAGCACCATTTAGCTTTTGTATCTCCGATTTTGTTCAAAATTTTTTATGTTTTAGTATCGGTTGAAAGAGGCCTCTATGATTTTTTTCAATTATTTTTGTCGATCCATTTCCAAGATATAGATTTTTCAAAAAATATGTTTCTTTTTTTTTTGTAAACGTCCTTAACTTCGCGAAAAATGGGCCATATAGAACGTTTTTTTTTCAAAATTTTTGTTTTTGAACGTACTTTTTATAAAAAATATTTTTAAAAAATTTCAAACCGTATTTCCATAAGATTTTTAAGTTTAAAATATAAATTGTTGATTAACAAAAAACACGTACGGATCGATTTTCTTAAAATTTTTTTGTCAAAAACTGTCACTTATTTCACAACTTTTATGTCTAAGTAGGTAATGGGATAACTATAGGATCTATTTTTTTCGATTTTTCAATTTCCATATTTTATTAGTTATCCGTATTGGAAATAAATATTTATCTTTTTTAAATAAAATAGATATATCTTAATCATTAAATGAATAATGACCGATAATTTTTATTTGAATATATGTACCACAATATATGATTACCGCATTAATTGCTATTTGATTACTTTTGAAATCGGTTTGAAATTTTTTTTCGATATTTTTTATCAAAAGTACGTTTAAAAACAAAAATTTTGAAAAAAAACGTCCCATTTGGCCCATTTTTCGCAAAGTTATGGGCGTTTGAAAAAAAAACAGCCTAATTTTTGAAAAATCGATATCTTGGAAACGGCTCGACAAAAAAAATTGAAAAAAATCATGAAGACCTCTTTCAACCAATACTAAAACATAAAAAATTTTGAAAAATAAATAAATTTGTTGAGTTTTTTAACAATGAGTTATAACGATGAAAAGTTTTTTTATTTAATTCTTCAAGTAATTATAAGTTTTATATTATTTAACTTAGGGTTACATAATTCATTCAAAACATTTATCAAGAATTAAAATAAATTATTGATTTATAATATTTAAAATATGGAATGAAATTTCATCATCTGTTTGTGATATAGCCGTATTTTTTATTAATGAAGAATAAAATTAAACGTTCATCGTTGATTATTAAAATTTTTCGATCAACATTCTATTGAAAATTTGAAAAAGAAAATTGAAAATCACCACCCGTAAATATTAATATTAAGGGCTCATATTTGGACAGGGTCTTTGTTTAGGTCTACTCTGACGATTTATCAATGTTCTTTGGAAAAAAAACATAGTTATTTTTTTTTTTTAAACAGTCTATTGAGAATTTTTAAAAAGAGGAATACCGCTAATTTCTCACACTTACGTTGGCGGCTATGGCTAAATTTTCCACGTGACAAACGTGCTTCTCCGTTATCAATTTGTCAATCTCTTGTAGAAAATAATCTCTGATTTTTGCTTCACGCGCTTCAATCTCTTCGGGTATTGTAAACGGTGCGGTTAATCGTCCGAGCTGAAAAAAGCACAATGTCAACGTCTCAATTTTGAATAAAGAAAAAATATAAGGATTATTAAATTACCATATTGCTAATTTCCACGGGTTCCAGTGGTTGTTGATCAAGTTGACTAGTCATAGAAATTTCTCTCTGTTGCATCTCATCGTATTTTACTTTTAGAATATGATAATCCGCTTTCCATTGGCTCAATTCCTTCTCGAGATCGGAAAGTTTGACGAATTCAAATTCATCGCGATTATCGTCCTCGGCGCCGGTTATTTTCGCGATTCTCACGTCGCCGATTGATTTTGATGATCTGCGTGAAACGGATGGCGAGGAAAAAGGCGATTGATCGCTTTGGCGATGATTATTGAGGCCGAGTTTTGAATCATTGACCTCGACGCTTGACCACGAGGCAGTTTCCTCCTGTTTCTGTCTCTCGGCCAACTTTCTCTGCAAATCATTCTTTTCTCTATCAATTTTGTCTATTTTTTCCTGATACTTGCTGTCCAAATCGATTTTCGATTTTTCCGATACATCGAGCTTGTATTCAAGATGATCTATGCGATCGTTGAGCGCCTCTATCTCGCTCTCTTTGTCCGCTATTTTTGACAACAATTGCGCATTCTCGACTATCTTCTTTTGAAATTCCTCGACGTAAATGTGATTCGGCGGCGTGAATTGTTGCTCTTTCGCATCGGACGATTTGCTACGACCCTTTTTCGACTTGTTCTGCGCTCTGTCCAATTCCTCCTGAAGAAACGTCACTCTCTTCGTCAATTGTTGATTCCTAAATGTCAGACTATCCAATTCTTGCTCCGCCTTTCTGACCTCCACCTCTTTCTCCTTCAGCTGTTCCCTTATCCCGACGTTTCTTCCCTGCTCCTCGATCACAGCTTTCTTCAGAACGTTTGCTTGCGCTCTTATCTGGAATTTCAAACGAGTTATCCGATCTTATCGACGAATTTCATTTGAATTTTATTTTTTAATTAATTTATGAGATTGGTTCAGATTTTATCGTCTTTTCCGCTCTCCCGCAAATTATAATTTGCACTTTTTTTCAAATCGGAGTAACACATTTTTTGTTCAAATCTTTCAACAAGCTCCAAGGTGACCTCAAAAAACAGCTTTGTCAGCTCGCAAGTTTTCAAATATTCTTATTTTTTCAAACATTCTTGGGATATTTCTATCATAAATTATCCTCTTACTTTTGAATACTCCGTGGCGATTTTCTGATATTTGGTCTGCAATTGACCGTTAGCACCTTCCATGATTAAATCTAATTTGATAACAAGAAAATTACACTCTCCACGCGACTCGATTAATAAACATGATTATTGCACATTTTGGAGCCAGGATTCGGCATCGTTTCCTCGTATTCGATGTTTCACATTCCGAACGAACGAGAAGAATTTATTTAATCATCTACGTAAACGACAATTGGGCATAAACAGCTGACGCGAGGGGAACTGACAATTCGGAAGTTGCCTCAACAATTAAATGTAAAACAAACAGCAACCGTCGCTCTCCAATCTTGTCACAGATAGAAGGCTTAATTTCGCGATAGCGCGTGTACATCAAAATAACAAAAATACGCCCCCAAGGATCTTTTTTTTCCAGAGCGAAATCGCGATATGGCGAAAAACCGTTTGACAGCTGAAACGTCAGTTTGTCAAAGAACAACGGCTTTTGTGTCCCGAAGACAAATGTGTCCCTCGGCTGTTTTCACTGCGGTTTCACGACAAAATCGCACGGTAGATTCAGCTATAATCCGTGCGTCGTAACATTTTTTTATTTCGAAACATTTTGTTAACATTATCCGGTTATAGTGTCGTATATATTGGATATATGTATATAGATATATCTATATCTATACGGCGGATGTGAGAGTAAGAAGTTCGACGTTTCTCCCACAGATGTCGCGTCGATAGATATCGCTGAGCCGTATATATAGCTATACAACGTGGGTAACAATTAGCGCGAACTCGCGGTCGCCATGTTGATGAAATATCTTCGTGACGGTAAATCAAGAAGGCCGTGGAGATCGAGTATTCTCGTAAACGACGTGCCGAGGATCGTTTCTGGAACGAGAAACATTAAACATACGTTCGACAATGAGACTGACGTGAGTAAAATAAAGAAAGAAAAAATCGCAATCCGCGCTGTTACGGCGTCGCTGATGGTTGTCGTTTCGTAAGGAAAACGCGGAGCCTATGGCAAGGGACTTCCGTTTAATGGACAGGAACAGGAAGTTCAATCTCGCACGTCTCGTTTCTCTCTCGCTATCCGTTTGTGTCGCGATCTCTCGTTACAGAGATGGCATAATAAAAACATCCTGTACGAATGAAATTTTTGAAAAACACTGTAAACAAAAGCAAATTGCACAACTCGTTCGACGAAATATTTCCTCGAAGAACTAGCAATGAACGAAAGAGCGTGAAAATCATCGTGAAGCTTCTCTCGCGATAACGCAGATTTCCTTCTTTTTTTTTGTTCTCTTATAGTCGACCTACTTTTATTAGTTTTTTTTTTACTTGATTCTCTATCATTCTCGTGGGGAAAATCGGAGACAGTCGACGATTGCTCGAAAAAAGAATAAATAAAACTAAATTATGAGAGCGAAGAGAGATTTGTCACGGATGAGAAGAGCGAGAGATGTTTCATTCAAAATCGGGGATCATTTGGTTTTAGCACGTTCTGCGGATGGGATTTTTAACGTTCGCTGGAAAAAATGCAAGCTGAAAGATTGTGCGACAATGATATCGAGGGACTCGATACGGACACCCTCATGCCTGTGAGTATTCGAACGCGGCGCAAAGACCGGCGAACGATAATCCTTTGAGTTTACTAATTGCGAAAAGAAATTTGTTAGATGTTTGAGATGAAAAATTGGAGCAAGAAACCTTTTCTGAAATTCATGTTTATCGATTATACTGCTGCTTTGTACCGCAGTTGTAAAGAAACAATGTAACAAGTTCTTAAAAGATACTTATTTATTTACATTTTTACTTGTTTGTCATGAATTTTATTACCTTATTGATAAATGCTCCAAAATCTGCATTCAAAAGGTTTTTTCATTTTTTTTCGTATTAGAGAAATTTATAAATAATTTTTATGGAGCACACGCACAAATATTGGCGTTTAAAGAAAACAGAGATTGGTTTATCCATTTATTTAAGGGGAGAACAAATTTGATCAAATTTCTGTTATATTTTGCGGAAAAAATCCATTTTTTAACTTGAATTAAAATGTTATTTAGGTTCACCGACAAACTGATGCTATAAGAAAAACGTGTGCCAAATTTCATAGATATCGGTTGAAAACATTTTTAGAAATCGTGCCAACAGTTTTGAAAAATGAATTTTTTAGTTAAACGCGTTTAAAATTCAATAGGGGGAAACAAAAAGATTTTGTCAACTTACCGACTTCTTATTAAAAAAAAAAATCTTCAGAAACAGCTAAATATTTCGTTTTCCAATTAGTGTTCTCCCCTTAACCATACTTGAATTGCTTCAATTTATATACTATATCTTGTATTTAATTTTTATTACTTGCTTCGTACATTTGCATGAAACTCCTCAAATCCCTGCAAAGCTTTTTTTATCCCCAAAAAATGTACTAACCCAGTGGAAGAACACGATTTCGCGTAGATGGAATACGTTGTACAACAAACGGGTTCGCAGGATGCCCTTTCGATAGTAGAATTGGGAAAGCAGCTTTTGCTAGGAGCAAAAAATGGCGACACTGACACGGTCAGAGATCTCATGTGCAGAGGAGCGCCTTTTACCACAGATTGGGTATGAGAAAATAAATAACATTTTAATACCATTAATTTGTTCATGACATATTAGCATTTTAGCAATAAACAAAAAAATGTTCGAGAAAAGAAAATGAAAATTGAATAAGTTATAAGTCGGTCAAGTTGAGACTAAAAAAAAAGGGTGACACGATTTCAACCCTTCTAGTCATCGATACAAAATTTTAAAAAATATTCTCAATTAATAAGAATGTTATTATACCTCAGAGAAAACGGAACAAAAAATTTTTGCAAAATAGCGGCTGAACAAAAAATGCGTTTGTCGACTTTTTTTCAGTTTTTAATTTTTTTACAGTAGTAAAAAAATAATTTTGATACAAAAGTGGTAGGGGCGATAGAGTTGTACAACTTATAGCTTATAACTTATTATACAACTTTAAGAATATGAAAAAATTTATTTTTTCAAAATTCTAGACCAGAATACCCTCTTAAGTATTTTTTTGTTACGAAAAGAAAAATGTTCACGCTACCTTGTTCGTCTATATTGCAGCTTGGTACGAGCGCTTTGCATCTCGCGGCGCAGAATAATCACACGGACACGGCGGAGGTTTTGCTCAGAGCGGGAATTTCTCGCGATGCACGAACAAAAGTCGATAGGACACCTTTGCACATGGCCGCTTACGAAGGACACAACGAAATGGCTCAGTTACTTTTGAATTATGGCGCCGACGTTGACAGCAAGGACATGGTAAATCCATCTCCATTTCTTAAAATTCTCGTTTCTTAAGGGGAGGCTAAATATCGACATTATTAACGAAGCCCTACATTATCGACTCAACATCGCTGTCCAAACTTTTCCCAATACCGGTGGATGTATATCAATTAAATTTATGAATGAATGATGAATTAATTGCAAAATGCAAATGCCAGGCATAAATCAACGTTTTCGTTAATTGCCATTGCTTGTCAGACAGTTTGGATAGAAATCTTATGAGAAAAATATTTATTTCATAAGAATTCCATATAGGGCTGCCCTCTTTCGGATTTCTGTGAACTTGACTTCGCCATTTTGTTTGTCGATAAAACACTAAATTTATCAACATTTATCTCGTCATTTGGATTCCAAACTTACGTCACGGTTTTTTCATAAAATAATGTCGAAGAAGTACTTTGTACTCATTCGTACTTTGGTGTTCGTCATGGAGCTCCACTTTTGGTTTTAGCCGAAATGCCGTAAAAATATTATAATTTAATATTTTCAATGACAGATTCCTGATGATAATCGGATCTGTAATTTTTTTTTTCGTTTTTCGAAAAAACGTTAGTGGGACTCCATTTGTGCCATAATTCTGATGATGCTGTCAAAATTTTATTGATTTCCATCCATTCGTGCCAAAGCAAGTTTGGAATTCAATTTCAAGGTGCTAATGTCGCAGGGTGGCCACTGTCAGGGAAAACCTGGAAATGTCAGGGAATTTTTCACGTGTCAGGGAAACCAGGGAAATATCAGGGAATTAAATGTTTGTCAGGGAAAATATAAAAAGAACTCGAAAAAAATGTGAAACAAGAAGCTCTTCTCAATGAAAAAATCACGGCGTTGAAGAATACAAAATAGTTCTTAGGTTACATAATTTATTCCTTCCAAAGATATAATTTAATAAACAATACCAAAGAATGAATGATAATAAACATATGGGTCATTGCATTTCAAATCGAACAATAGTTGGAATCGGCCCCTTTGAATTTCGATGAAATTTGGTCAGAAGATTCCTTTTATCATAAAACCAAGTTCTACCAAAGGATAAAAATTAAAATTGTTTTCCGAAAATTCAAAATTTCACCATTTTTAAAAATTTTGAATTTTATTTTTTAAATATCTCGAAAATTATTATAGTTACGAAAAAATCGTGGAAATCCGCGGTCAACATTAAATTTTTTGTTCAATTTTTTAAATATAATACTGATCTTAAAAGATCCTGAAAATTTCAGAAAGATGTGTTTTTTTTTCAAAAATACATGAATTTTTGAGTTTTAGTGAAAATTTTTTTTGTAAGTCAAGTAAAGTTAAGCAATCATGCAATTTTTACTGCTCAAAATTACAAAATTAAATGATTGCTTAACTGTACTTAACTCAGAGGTAGAACAAAAAAATTCTTTTTACCAAAATTCAAAAATTCATATTTTTGAAAAAAAAAACACCTTTCTGAAAATGTCTGGATCTTTCAAGATCAGTACAAGGTATTGTACAAAAAAAATTGACCCAAAAATTTAATGTCGATCGTGGATTTTCACGATTTTAAAAAATCCCAAATTCTCCATATTTCAAATTTTTAGTTCGGAATATTTTTTTTTTCATAGCCCAAAGTATTCGAGACGAACTCAGAACGATTTTTTCGTGACTATAATACTTTTCGAGATATTTAAAAAATAAACTCGATAAATTGAAAAAATGTTGAAATATTGAATTTTGCATAACTTTTGAAAAAAAAAATTTGAATTTTTTTCCTTTGGTAGAACTTTGTTTTATGATAGAAAAAAAGTTCTGACCAAATTTCATTGAAATTGAAAGGGGTTGATTACAACTATTGGTCGATTTCACATGGAATGACCCATATGCAATGTTTTTACGTGTTACTTTTTTCCCCAAATCTGAATGGTTTGTCAGGGAAATCTTAGAAAATGTCAAGGAAATTTCAGGGAAATGTCAGGGAATATTTTTCATCTGATTTAGTGTATTTAGCCTCCCCTTTAAAAAAAATGAGAAACATGCAAAGGAAATTTTTTTGCAAAGCAAATTTGGTAATTTTTTTATTTTCTTTCTCGAAGCTCAAAATGACGCCTCTACATTGGGCCGTGGAACGAGAAAACGTCGAAGTAATGAACGTTCTATTGGAACACGGTGCGGATGCGAATGCAACGAGTAAATTCGACAAAACGCCGATAAGTCTCGCACTCGAGCACGATCGCCTCGATCTCGTCGATGCTCTGCAGCAGGAGAGAGAAATTTTGGGTATCCACGCGCAACAACAGAATCAGGCTAATAGTGCTGAATTGGAGGAAGCAACGCACAGTCTCAGTTTGCAATTGGAGGCAGAGAGACATCAGCAGGAACAATTCAATTTACAGCAACAGCAACAACAGCAGCAACAACAAAAACGAAAAATAGCACAGAGTAAGAAAAAAAAGCAGGTTATCAATAATTTGTTCACAATTCGACTAGTGAGAGATGATAAGCGCAAAAACGAAAAATAGCACAGAGTAAGAAAAAAAAACAGGTCACCGATAATTTGTTCACAATTGGAGTAGTTAGAGATGATAAGCGCGTATTTTGATTTTTTTTTTTCAAAAATCATTAGCGGTTCAAGCGGGTAAAAAACGAATGATTTTTCAACAAATTCGGATGCCCGCACCGAGCGACGACGAGCAAGATCGAGATGTTCAGCTCATCGATGGTCTCACTAAATCCAATCACGTTGGGACGAAAAAGCACAAAGATCTGACCGGTCTCGAGCAGCCTCTGAGATTTCTCGAGGCTCACGGTATCACGATGATTCCCGTTGACAATGACGCGAGTATAGTTGAAAATGCCATGGAGAGTGGACGAACCGTCGTTCTTACGGGTAAGCTTTATTTAAAAAAAAATATATATGGGGCATTCCATCCCAAATCGGGAAATTTGGAAAAGTTTTTTTATTCCCTCAAATTTTTTATATTTTTTAGTACCCATCAAACGACCCTTGCTGGTAAATTTTGCGATTTTTTTAATGACCCGTTCAAAAGATATTAAATTAACAAAAAAACCGCTCTTTTTTCGATATGTTGGTCATAACTTCTTTAATAATGGTCCAAATTAAAAGTTTTTTTTAATTTTTTGTTTTTTATCCCCTTTCAGAAAAAAAATACAACAAAAATATTTGAGGTGTTTTTAAATGAGTTTTTGAGTTTTAAACTTTAAATCGCGTTTTTAAAAGTGAGTATATATTTTGATTTTTTTTAAATTTGTTTTAAACATCTATCTATTCAACAACTTTTAAGACTAGTCCGATCGTGGAATTTCCATAACTATTTTTTTTTCGATTTTTGAAAACTAAAATTTTTTTTTCATTTCAAAAGTTTTATAAAAAAGTGTCAAAATAAATTCTAAATAATGAAAAAAAATACTATACAGTAACGAAAGTTGGTATTCATAATTTATAGAAAAAAAAAAATTTTAATTTTCAAAAATCGAAAAAGATATTAGTTATGGAAATCCCACGATCGGACTGGTCTTAAAAGTTGTTGAATAGATAGATGTTTAAAACAAACAATAAAAAAAAATCAAAATATACACTCACTTTTAAAAACGCGATTAAAAGTTTAAAAGTTAAAAAAACTCATTTAAAACACGTCGAATATTTTTGTTGCATTTTTTTCTGAAAAGGCCATAAAAAACAAAAAAAAAATTTAAAAACTTTTAATTTGGACCACTCTTAAAGAAGTTATTACCAAAATACCGAAAAAGAGCGGTTTTTTGGTTTTTTGAACGAGTAATTAAAAAAATCTCAAAATTTACCAGCAAGGGTCTTCAGACGGGTACTAAAAAATATAAAAAAATTGAGGGCATACAAAAAAAAGTTTTTCAAACTGTCCGATTTGGGATGGAATGCCCCATATATATTTGCGATTTATCGACGGTAAAATTAATATATTGACTTTCGTTTTTTCATAAAAATTCAGAAGCTGGAAAACTTGCTCTCAATCTCACGAGATCGACACCGACAATGGGCGTTAAGAGGCTCCACGTTGGTTCACGTCGAGGCGGTTCGAGAAAAGTAATAGCAATACGGACCGATCAGATAGTCGGACACAATTCCACGACTGTGACACCCCGGGGACCAAATATATTGAAGAGAAATACCGAAAAACCAACGGCAAAATTGTACCTCACTACGATCGGTAAAAATTCAACTGGAATGGCTTCGATAACACAAACTAAAACGCTCGTTCCCACGGCTAAGGTTTGTTATTTATCTATTCATCATTATTTTCGGTGTTAAAAAAACATTACAGAAATGAATCATTCTAAATTTAGTTCAAATTTGGCATTTTTTTTCTCAAATTTAAAACTCGCAGCTTAATTCATCTTTTTTTCAAAGTTTTCAGTTATGTACTTTGATTAATCTGACCAGATTAGGATTCTCTAAAAATCCATATTTTCTTTAATTAATAATCGAGCTACAAATTTTTCTAATTGCCATTTCTAGAAATTTTTCTGATTTAGGAGTTTGACCACTCGAGAATTTTGCAGAAATCGTTTTTTTTCTCTCATCGGGCCAGAGTTTTTTTTCTAAATGAGATTTATCGATGATTTGGGATATTTTAAACCCATTGAAATGATGGAAAGAATAAGTTTTTTTCGAAATCCAAGCTTTTGGCATGAGAGAGCGAAATATTGGACACAACTCGCCCATTTTTGCTTCCTCATAAAGGAAGCTTTGTTTTCGTGAAAAAATTTTTCTTCGCGATTTTTATGCCAATATGTTCAAAATGTCCTAAAACATTGAGAAATCATATTTAGAAAAAATGTCCGGATGGGTGTGTGTGTGTGTGTGTGTGTATCCTAAGTTTCAGATGTAAATAATTAATAACTCGAAAACGCTTCGAGATACCAAGCTAAAATTTGGCACACTTGTTGAGCTCGAATTGCTCTTCATTATGAAAAAAAAATTGTTTTAATTATAACGGGTGTTGCGATTTTATCGACTTTTCGTTTTTGCCAGAATGGCGTAAACGCTCTAACCTCTGCAATTTTCAAGATATTGTACTCAAACTTTGTACAGAATTAGTATAGCTATTAAGGTTGTTTGGTATTGAATTCGGCGAAAATCCATCGAGGGATTAAAATTTTATGGAGTTTTGAATTTTTTGAAAAATAGCCCAAACGCTCTAACTTGTGCAATTTTTAAGATATTGTACTGAAACTTTGCACAGAGCTAATATAGCTATCGAGGTTGTTCGCTATTAAATTTGGCGAAAATCGATCGAATGCTTAAATTTTTATCAAATTTTTAATTTTCATATAAGAAGCGTAAGAGCTATAACTTTCGAAATTTTTTAGATATTGCGATGAAATGTTGTGAAGAGCTAATATAGCTATCAATGTTATTCGCTATCAAATTTGGCGAAAATCGATCGAATTTGCACATTGATTACTAATATTTTTCAATAATTAACAAAGCTTCCTTTATGAGGAAGCCAAATTTTATCGCCATACTGTGTGTTAAAGGAAGCTATGTGAACTATGGATAGAGATGAGGAAGCAATGTGCAAATTTCAATTTGCAGGGATTTTTTTTTTTTTTGCAGACAAAAATAATTGGCATTTCGCCGAATGTCCCGAAGCCCGTTGTGCTTCATCTCGACGACGAAATCGAGGAAATAACGGAGGACGCGAATTCAACGGAGGAGAGTAACGAGCCCGTTATGGATATAGCGTTGCTCAATCGTCAATTGCAGGAGGCACGAAGACAAGCTGCGGAATATAGAAAACAGTTATTGAAGAAAGAAGAGGAAGCGGAAATTTACAAGCAACAGTTGAAAAATATGACGGCTCAAAAAGCCCTGAAGTGAAAATGTAGATATATATTTTTTTGAATTTATTTACGAATGAACTATCAAAGCTGTTTCTCTTCGAGTCCTCGTTGGACCGATTGTTACATGCAAATATTTTTATTTTCGTTTTCTTAATCGCTAAAAATAATGAGCCGCGAGAAAAGATTCCGGAAATGAGTGAATTTTCGCGAATTTTCTTTTCCTCTCCGAATCTTGCTTGAAAAATTCATCGACACAAAAAAAAACGAGAGAGGCAAAGACGTGCAACGACGTACACGATTTTTTATCATATTTTACGTTTACTTTTTCTTTTGTATTAAGTCTTGACTATTTTTTTTTTGCTTTCTTAAGGCTCTCATTGCTAATTTTTAAGATCCAAAATATAACTACAAACGGGCTGTGAATCAGTCTTCGGCGAATAAAATCTGTCTCCGTCTACCAACAGGAATTCTCGTTCAGAGGACATTCACATTGTTGAATGTATATATATATATACACATAAAACAAATCTGCGAAAATAGAAGAAAAAAAGTGCCAATCAGTTAATACTTTTCATTAATCGTGGATAATTGACTAACACAGTACTATAATTTTTCCTAAGCTTCTGTTTCACCGTCGCATTCGCGAAAAAAAACATTTTTTATACGAAAAAAGCTTGCGCTCAGAACGAAACGAAGAATGAGTGTATACTGATATATATGTATATTTTTTTTTCTTTCTAACGCAAACTCGTTTCAAAGATTTTTGTACAGACGCAATTTGCGATTCTCGATTAATGGCTCATGTATAGATTATTGTAATATACATTTTGTTGATAAGAAAATTTGCAAATGGACAAAAAAAATAGAAAGAGGTAGAGAAGAAAGTTTAATAAAAATGTTCCGATCGATGCATTTTTTACACGTGATGATGAAATTCAGTACTTCCGGTTTATATCGTAAATTACAAAACGACATCATACGTCATCGTTGACTTTTTTTTTTCAAATACGTTAAGTCGGTTGAGGAAACCGCAAGACGTATTCTGTTGAAATTTTGCAAAAAGGTGCATGAATAAATGAGAGAAAAAAAAGTTAGGGTTCCTAATTTTGCATTGTCTGGAATGGGTTTGAAGATATTATCATAGGTGATAAATGCGATCAGATATATTTTTGAATTTGTAATCGAGCATACGCCTGCCCTTAATGCAATAAAATTCTATTCCAGAATATTTCATTGTATTATTCTCGAAAAATACGCATATATGTATATAAAAAATACACCCTGTATATACACATATAGGGTGTATCTTCATTGAAAGACACGATTGATTAAGGGGTTATGCGCAGTCATGATTTAAAAAAAATTGATTTTTTCTTTTTCGTAATGTACATATATTTATAAGAATATGGATAAAAACTTTCATGTCAATCTGTCAAATATTTTCGTACTTATAGGCATATTTGTAAGCCGGTAATTACTATGTGTAAAGTGCTTTTGAAAATTTGAACGCGTTTTTCTCAAAATTGTATTTTGAAAGTCGATTAGCAAGATTTTTCAGAAACGGCATAACCGTTCAGTCTCAAATTTTCACACAAGCTTTATAAATATATTTTTTAATAATTTATCAAAGGTTTTTTTTAACTGTTAAACACTTTCCATTTTATAAACAATTTGAGGCAACAATTTTCATTAAAAATTGAAATTCTTTTTTGACAAGCCACCATTTTATTAGGAATTGATATTTTGCTTATTTCTTCGATTAAATACTAGATTATATTTTATATTAACGAAATCTTTTTTATTTTGGACGTTCCAATCCAAAGAAATCATGCTCCCAGCAAGACGCCTTTTTTTAGAGGCTTCAAAAATCATTATTTAAAAAAAAAAAAAAATTTCAAAATGAAGTTAAAAGTTACAAAAATATGTATATAAATTTTTACGTTAAGAAATTCAGATGTCTACAGAATTTTTTTTTTAATCGCTTTTTTTGGTCTCCTGACTGCGTATAACCTGTTAAATCCATTTTTAAATTATAGCGTTTTCATTTTTAACTCTGGTATAAACAGACAGACTTATATTCTGTATTTTTTCCTAAACATGATATTCCGACTTCTAAATACAACTTTTTCAACGCTTGTGCCACAAAGAAAACTTCAATTCACTTTCTCTGTGTCAAATTCAATTTCAATGTTTCAATTTGACGTAAAGAAAAGTTCAAACCAACTCTGTGCTAATCATCAAAAATCCTTTCAGCCTGGTTTATCCAGCGGCCGTAACTTAACTTAGCCGTAACTTAAGAAAGTTGAAAGTATATATTGCCCTTGTAGCGTTTATGCACGGTTACGGATACGACTAATTGCTGCATAAACGCCACAAGGGCAATATATACTTTCAACTTCTTAAGTTACGGCTATGTTAAGTTACGGCCGCTGGATAAACCAGGCTTTCCCTCCATGGAAGAGCGAAAGAACTATCCGCACACTGACATAATGACGGCTACATAGATATCAGGTGATCCTCGGTTGAATCGATCGATAAGACGAGCCCAAAGTTAGAAAAGTATGTGTATATATAGCGAAACGCATACGAGGGTGGCGCGTGGCGGTCGAAGATGAAAGCAAGTGGGGTGGAAAAGTGGTCAGGGGTGCTCCCGCTGTCCCACAAATGCGTGAAATTCAAAGAGGGGAGAGAGAGCGCTTTTTTTCATCGTAAAAGTTGCATTGGCGAGGGACGCCGATAAGAGAGCTAGGATTTGCGTTAGGATTGAAAGAAACTGCAACTAAGGAGCGAAAGGAAAGAGTATAAAAACGTTTCTCTATGGTCGAAAAAGACATTAAAAGTGGGGGCAGCACTGAGAGTACATAAATGATAGCATTCGCGCGAAATTCCATCAAACATCGCAATATATATATACGTATCTGCATTGAAACATCCTCCCACGATGAAAAGAGCGTATTATTCGTGCTAAAAAAACCCTCTGTAAAAAAGCCCTCTTTGATTATCACCTTTACTTTCAAAGTCGTCTGTAAGAAGAGAGTATATACGCACACGCACGGAGGAGCAACCTGTGGGTATTCAGCCCGTTGAGAACCGCTGCTCATATAAATACATGCGCGCGCAGCGACGTCGGCGCCTCGAAAACGGCGGCGCGGAGCGGCGGCGAAACGTTCAGTAAAAGCGCCGCTGCTTCTGCGAGGGGGGCACCGCGATCGCGTTTTCTACGCTGTTAATACATTTACCAAACACGCCGATATATATTTTGACTAAATCCGTGTGTATTAATCGTCGATAATCTAACGCCGTTTAAAAACAGCGCAGAAACAAAAATCGTGTTCCATGGAATATAAAAAGAAGAGAAGTAAGATTGTGAAAATACTCGCGGGGATTAACGCAGCAGAAAGAGAGAAAAAAACGTGAAAAAGCCCCCGATGGTGTTTGACGCGTGGGTCTATAGCTATGTAGTACGTCGTGAGAAGCGGATTATTCCGAAGATCACGAGAGAGAGAGTGAGAGAAGTGCTTGTCGCGGTGCGATCTCGGTATTTCGACGTGAGACGAAAGAAACATAGTGCTATATAATCTCTTGCCCTCTCACTCGAGAGGAGCAAGAGAGAGAAAGAGTTGAGTGCGGTAGAGAGAGAGAGATATTGCGCGCGGTTCTCAAACACAGTGGAAAGAGAGAGAGAGAGGACGAGACAAGGAGGGGAGGTGGGTGAGGCGGCAGCGGTGAGAGGTGGAAACACGCATCATATGTATATATATATATATATATAGATATATATATATACATAGAATAAAGTGGTGTCTCTAAGGTGGCGGAGTAGGGAAGTGGCTATTTTTTTTTTTTAGTGCGGGTGCTTAAAACGCTTTGGCGCTTCGAAGTGGCAGTGTCGTCCCCGCGAGAGCGTCCCGAAGTTTACGAAACCGGCGTCTGGCGTCACGCGCGTTTTTCGTTCATCTCAATTCTCTCCGCCCTCCCCTCCCTTCCCCCCACCCCCGCTCTCAAATCGCGATGCGCGCTCGGTGCTCATTCAGATGATTTTTATTCTCTGCAAAACGCGAAATCGGCCGAAATATCAAAAGTGGCGAAGCGCGCGCGCCTCAAACGAAGAAAATATGCAGTCGTCAAGTCGCTGAGGACAATATATATACATATATAAGCAGAGACGGCCTCCGCGAGAGAGACAGGCGCGCGCGTGTGTGTGCGCGGGTTTGCGCCGATCTGTCTCTCTCTCTCTCTCACACACATACGGAGGCTAGCCGCGGCGGCTGAAAAATGGCGTCCGATAACGAAGCCTCCTGCGTGAGTGACCCAAATTTCGCGGTCATATGCTCGTTCCTCGATTGCTTTGGAAAATCATGCGGCATTAATTATCCGGATATCGCGAGGCTCCAGGAGATGCTCGAGGATGCACAGGAAGGTGAGAATGAGCTTTTGTGATTGTCTCTTTGCGATTGCGGCGAGGGGAGGGGGGGCGCTCTGGGAGGGGGGATTTTTCGATGTTTTTGCGCGCGCCAGCATCGTCCCTCTCTCTCTCTCCCGCTTTGATTCTTCACATTCTCCCGCTTTTCCCTCTCTTCCATTTGCCACTCCGTCCTCCCCTTTCCACTTTTCCCTACAGTTTACAAATGTGTGTTTTTTA